>JAWNZC010000088.1:257500-385000 GCA_035771165.1 Paragorgia papillata
TTACAAAGATGCGGTGCAAGCGATGCGACGAGCCCTCTGTCCGAAAGCAAAACGCGAAAATTTCTTCGCGGAGTTTGAGCTCCGAATTTTGAGGCCAGAAGAGGATCCGTCGGTGTACAAATGGGAGTTGGAGAATATCCTCTCAAAAGCTGACTCGACTCTTTCGAACGACGCAAAGACTGCGTTGTTGACGAGGCAATTCTCGAGGGGTCTACCACCAACGCTGAAGCTGAAGATGCTGGAGCACAACCCTACTCCTACACTGGACGAAATGGTCGAGTTCACTCAACGATTTCGTCCTCTTGGTCGTCCACCAGCGGCAGAGATTCCGCCCGTTCAAGTTGATGCTGTTGCTCATTCGTCCTCTTCAGCCGACCCACAGTTGAAAGAGCTTATTACCATGGTCGCTGGCATCGCGGAGAAACAACAAGCACTAGAGAACCGCCTGAAAAGTACGGAAAATTCTGCACGTACTTCACCCTCGACACGTGGATCCTGCTATACGTGTGGTTTACCAGGACATTTTGCTCGGGATTGTACGCGACAGCGAGGCTTTGCTCCACGGCGAACTATCACTTGCTTTAACTGTGGAAAACCGGGGCACGTCGCGCGAGAGTGTAGATCACCGCGTCATTTAAACTACTAAAGGATGGACGGAAAATTGGTGGAGATCGCGCCCATCCTGTCGTAAGTACAAATGTTATTGATAATTGTACAATTATCCACCCGTTTGTTGATTGTTTTGTGGACCAAGTCCGTGTTTGTGCTCTGATTGACTCTGGTTCAATGAAATCGTTCATTAGTACATCTGTACAGCGAACAATTGACTTTGATGACCGTAAATTAAATAAGTCGAAGAAACAGAAATGCGTTTCCATTACGGGACATAATGTAAATATTCAAGGTCATATATCTAGTACTGTTAAATTTTTAGGAACTCGTGCATGCTTTAACGGAGAATTTTTAGTTAGTAATAATATACGATATGATTGTGTTCTAGGCTGGGACTTCATCAGCCAAAATAATTTGTCATTATGCAAAGATGTTAATTTAGGTACCTATATTTTAGTAGGTAAACATGGGGCTACCCCCGTTACTAACTCGCAATCGTCTACGACGACAGATCGAGCAGGAGTAGTTGAGTCGAATCCACAAATTACACATGTGAATTCGCAAGCCGGACGTTTGTTGTGTCAATCCCGCTTCCAAGGAAACACCGGTGTTTCTTTGGTGGAGAGTGTAATGATTCCACCGCGAACCGAAATTATTTTAGAGGGGAAATTGGCCAAACATGCCAAAAGTAGCATAGGTATGATAGAGCCACGTTCTAGCAGCAGCAATGCTGTTAGACAAGGGTTTAGTATAGCGCGTGTTGTCGTAAAACCTGACAACAGAATTGTGCCTTTGCGTGTTCTCAATGCGTCTAATAGCCCGATCGAATTGGCTGCTGGTGAGAATTTAGCAGATTTTTGTCCTTTGATTCAATCGTGCCTGTCTCAACCCAACATTTGCGGGGTGGTTGGGAATAAAATGACACCACAAGTTAGTTCAGATAAACTAGAGTCTATAATTGACCCGTCATTACAAGGAGAAGATAGGGGCAAGTTAAGGAATTTGCTACTTGAGTTTTCAGATGTTTTTGACGAAAGTTTAGGGCACACCAACATCTCGACACATGAAATTAACACAGGAAATAGCACACCAATTAAGCAACATCCTCGCCGCAGTCCTTATGCCCACCGTGAAGAATCTCAACGACAAATCAATGAAATGTTAGAGAAAGGCATAATTCGTGAGTCAACAAGTCCCTGGTCTAGTCCCATCATTTTAGTTAAGAAAAAAGATGGTGAAATGCGCTTTTGTATTGACTATAGAAAGCTTAATTCTGTCACTGCTGGCCACGCGCACCCTTTGCCTCGCGTTGACGACATTTTAGACTCATTAGGAAACTCGCAATATTTTTCAACACTAGACCTAAAAAGTGCCTACTGGCAAATTTCCGTTGACGAAAAAGACCGTCACAAAACTGCTTTTGTCACCCAGCGCGGTTTGTTTGAATTTAACCGAATACCTTTCAGCCTTGTTAACGCGCCAACTACATTTCAAAGAGCCATGGATCTTGTGTTAAGTGGCCTTTCCTACGTAATCTGCTTGTGTTATCTCGATGATGTTATTGTATTTGGTCGTGATTTTAATGAACATTACAATAGGCTGAAAACAGTTCTAGAGAGATTGCGTTCACATAATCTTCGCGTGAAACTTGAGAAATGTACAATTGCAGCGCGACAAGTTTCATTCCTAGGTCATGTTGTTTCTGAATCTGGTATCATGCCAGACCCGGCAAAAATTGAAGCTGTCAACAACATTACTAGCCCACGCAATATCAAAGATATTCGCAGTTTTTTAGGTTTAGCTGGCTATTACCGCAAATTCATTCCTGGGTTTTCGTCTATTGCAGCGCCATTACTACAGCTGACGCAAAAAGCGGCGCAATTTAATTGGACTGATGCTTGCGAACAAGCGTTTCATCGTTTAAACCACTTATTATGCTCTGCCCCCATTCTGGCATATCCTGACTTCGGTCAACAGTTTATTTTGCAAAAAGATGCGTCTGATTATGGCGTTGGTGCGGTGTTGTCGCAACTTGATGCGTTAGGAAATGAGAAAGTTATTGCTTATTCGTCAAAAGCGCTTTCACCTCGCGAGCGGAACTACTCAACAACTGAAAAAGAAGCGTTTGCCGTAGTCTTTGGCACAGCCCACTTTCGCGTCTATTTATTAGGTCGCCATTTCAAACTAATTACTGACCATAATGCCTTACGCTGGCTGCACACTATGGAAGCTAAGGGTCGTTTAGCGCGATGGATTATGGATTTACAGGAGTTTGATTTTTCAGTCGTCCACCGTGCTGGCCGCCTTCATAATAATGCAGATGCGCTCTCTCGCCTTGTACAAACTAATTCATCAGAACCTCAACCCACCACAAGCATAAAGGATGCACAGCAACCAGCGTTTGTCTCAACAATACGTGTTAAATTATCTGGTGGACGCACAGCGATTGTTAAGTTAGAAAGCAGTAAGCCACTTATAGTTGATACAGACGGCACTTTAGTCAATATTCATGATCACAATAGTGGCGCTGTTTCTCCACCTCCGGAGGTGAAAGAGGTCAATACAATTACATTAAACCCAACCATGAATCTTAGGGATAGTCAACGCACTGACCCACATCTCGCATCCATAATTGACATGAAAACACGCAAATTGCCTAAACCAAATTTGACACAAACTCAGGATCTTGCATTAAAGAGTTGGCTTAGGCACTATGACCAATATTTCCTTCATGATGAAATATTATACAGAGCGCTTGGTAACAGTACCAACTCACATCCACAACATGTTATGTTAATACCCTCTGGCTTACAAGCCAACATCCTCGAAACACTGCATGATGGGCCACTAGGGGGTCATCTAGGTATCACTCGTACCGAAGAACGAGTGAGGAAACGATTTTATTGGCCTGGCATTCGAAAGACAGTAACCAAACATATTCAGTTGTGCAAAGTTTGCAATCAAAAGAACTCTCCAATTAACAGAAACACAGCCCCATTACGTCACATTTCAGTTAGTCAACCTTTTACTTTCTGGGCAATGGATTACATGGGACCATTGCCAGAAACAGGTCGTAGGAACAAACACATTCTAGTTGTGGTTGATCATTTCACCAAGTGGTGTGAAGCATTTGCAACCCCAGATCAAAAAGGCAGCACAGTTGCGCCACTTTTAGTAAGCCACATTTTCTCTCGGTTTGGCCCTCCAGCAGTACTGCATTCAGACCAAGGTCGAAATTTTGAAAGCACCCTATTGCACGAAATATGTAATTTTATGGGTATTACGAAAACGCGCACAACAAGCTATCATCCTCAGTGTGACGGACAGACAGAGCGGCAAAACCGAACAATTCAGGCTATGCTTTCAGCTTTTGCTTCAAATAGAAGAGATGATTGGGACTTGTGGCTGGATTCAGTAACGTTTGCTTACAATACTAGTAGACATGACGCATTAGGCGTTTCACCATATGAGGTAGTTTTTGGTCAATTACCTAGGTTGCCAGTTGAATTGGAATTAGGAATGCCTCTAACAAACCCTTCCACACAGAGTGAATATTTAGTTTCAGTTAGGTCAGCATTTCGTGATGTAAGACGCATAGCAGAGGAACATTTGTCAAAAGCATCCGAAAAACAGGCACGGCTCAATCAACCGACAAACACTTGGAGGCCTTTCGAATCGGGTGAAACAGTCATGTTGAAAAGACCAAAGGGCTAGAAGCTAGGTAATAAATGGGTGGGGCCTTACAGAATTCTAAAACGGTTTGGGGTCGACTATAGAATTGTTTCTAAGGGAGGGAAGGTAATGGTCGTTCATCACGACCAGTTAAAACACAGTTATATCCCTTTTCAAGAGGGCGAACCAGTTTGCCCTAGTAGGGAAGTAGGTGAGTTCAAGGTAGTTGATGTTACACCTCCACAAAACGGTATTGACGGTATTCCTCGTCCTCGACCTGCCAGACTTAGACAGCATATTAATCCACCAACGAGATACGGATTTGATTAGAAACATGTCCTCGGGACGAGAACATAAAGGAGGAGGATAGTGTAACGGATATCTGATAATGGATATAAGAAGGTGTAAATAGATCAACAAGATAAGTCAGTAAATCATAATTAGCGGCCTATGCTTCATGAGCAAGCTGCAACCGTGATAATGTAAAAATAGCTCTCTAAATAAAAAGGAAGGACAACGCCCTAGAGATAGAGATTATAAATATGGAATGTAAAAGCAAATAAAGTTAAGTTGGATCTAGACCACGTTGCGTGTTGTGTTGGCTCGGCTCGTTACATACCACTGTGAAGTATGCACCACCTTCAGCCTTCGATTCAGCCTTCGATTCGGCCTTCGATTCAGCCGTCGATTCAATTATCGCTTGTTATTGCGAAGTTATCTCCATATTCATCAGGTGGTAGCTATTGCAGAATATCATACAAAAACACAATTTTCTCAGGCGCTATTCCATACGATTTCTTCAAATTTACATATGTTTACGACGATTTTTTTTAATTTACATTTGTTGTACAGAATTTCATGCTCGTTAATATGGTATAAGTTTCCAGAGTGGGATAGACCCATGAACGACGCAGGAAGGCTTTAAACAAGTTGCGGCGCGGCGTCATTAATACGACTGACGGGGGTTGTGTTGCATACATTATTCCAGATTACATCAGATATAAACACAATTTTCTCAGGCGATATTCTATACGATTTTTTTTAATTTACATATGTTGTACAGAATTTCATGCTCTTTAATATGGTATAAGTTTCCAGAGTGGGATAGACCCATGAACGACGCAGAAAGGCTTTAAACAAGTTGCGGCGCGGTGTCATTAATACGACTGACGGGGGTTGTGTTGCATACATTATTCCAGATTACATCAGATATAAACACAATTTTCTCAGGCGCTATTCTATACGATTTTTTTAAATTTACATTTGTTGTACAGAATTTCATGCTCGTTAATATGGTATAAGTTTCCAGAGTGGGATAGACCCATGAACGACGCAGGAAGGCTTTAAACAAGTTGCGGCACGGCGTCATTAATGCGACTGACGGGGGTTGTGTTGCATATTCCAGATTGCATCAGATATAAACCGAATTTTCTCAGGGGCTATTCTATACGATTTTTTTAAATTTACATATGTTGTACAGAATTTCATGCTCGTTAATATGGTATAAGTTTCCAGAGTGGGATAGAACTATGAACGACGCGCCGCAACTTGTTTAAAGCCTTCCTGCGTCGTTCATGGGTCTATCCCACTGTGGAAACTTATACCATATTAAAGAGCATGAAATTCTGTACAACATATGTAAATTTAAAAAAAATCGTATAGAATAGCCCCTGAGAAAAGTGTGTTTATATCTCATGTAATCTGGAATATGCAACACAACCCCCGTCAGTCGTATTAATGACGTCGCGCCGCAACTTGTTTAAAGCCATCCTGCGTCGTTCGTGGGTCTATCCCACTCTGGAAACTTATACCATATTAAAGAGCCTGAAATTCTGTACAACATATGTAAATTAAAAAAAATCGTATAGAATAGCGCCTGAGAAAAGTGTGTTTATATCTGATGTAATCTGGAATATGCAACACAACCCCCGTCAGTCGTATTAATGACGCCGCGCCGCAATTTGTTTAAGGCGTTCCCCCGTCGTTCATGGGTCTATCCCACTCTGGAAGCTTATACCAGTTTAAAGAGCATGAAATTCTGTACAACGTATGTAAATTTGAAGAAATCCTATTGAATAGCGCCTGAGAAAATTGTGTTTTTGTAATGATATTCTGCAATAGCGACCACCTGATGAATATGGAGATAACTTCGCAATAACATGCGATAATTGAATCCACGGCTGAATCGAAGGCTGAATGTGGTGCATACTTCACAGTGGTTATATATATATATATATATATAACCAGTGTGAAGGTAGCCTCACATTCGGCCTCGGATTCGGCCTCGGATTCGCAAAGCAAATATTTCACCTTAAATAATTCCCTCAATAATCAACCGATCGGCACACACGATACACCAAATTAAAGCTTATTATTCTATCTTTCTGGCCCAAGATTAATGGCGTTCGTTTGAACAATTTGTTGGGGAAAAAAAGGAACGATTTAATATAAAGTATCCACTTTTTAAGTAAACAAATAGATCAAATTCGCCTGGACGGCTTTGGGGGAAAAAATTCCATGGCTTCCCTTACTTTTTAATGCCTTTGCTATACATCAAAATTAAGCTCATTCTATCATCTCGCTGGCCCAAGAAAAACTAGAAGTGGCCCAGACCTGGTTCAAGATATATTAGCTTTTAAAGAGCGACGCCAAAACTGTCAATTGCACAGCGAGCCAAATTCACTTGTAGCCGACATGACTCTTTTGGGGAAAAATTTCGATGGCTTTTTTTAATTTTAACCGGCTTTCATATATATCAAAATGAAGCTCATTCTATCTTCTTGCTGGCCCAAGAAAAACTAGAAGTGGCCCAGATCTGGTTCAAGATATATTAGCTTTTAAAGCGAGGCGCCCAAATTGCCAATTACACAGCGCAATAAAAATAGAACAATTTATTATTAAAATCGTCGGGATGGTCTTGGGGGGAAAATTTCGATGGCTTCTTTTAATTTTAACCGGCTTTCATATATATCAAATTGAAGCTTATTCTATCTTCTTGCTGGCCCAAGAAAAATTAGAAGTGGCCCCGATCTGGTTCAAGAGTTATTCGCTTTTAAAGCGAGACGCCCAAACTGTCAATTACACAGCGCGTAAAAATAGAACACTTTATTATTAAAATCGGGATGGTTTTGGGGGAAAAATTTCGATGGCTTCTTTTAATTTTAACCGGCTTTCATATATATCAAATTGAAGTTCATTCTATCTTCTTGCTGGCCGAAGAAAAATTAGAAGTGGCCCAGATCTGGTTCAAGAGTTATTCGCTTTTAAAGCGAGACGCCCAAACTGTCAATTACACAGCGCCTAAAAATAGAACACTTTATTATTAAAATCGGGATGGTGTTGGGGGAAAAATTTCGATGGCTTCTTTTAATTTTAACCGGCTTTCATATATATCAAATTGAAGTTCATTCTATCTTCTTGCTGGCCGAAGAAAAATTAGAAGTGGCCCAGATCTGGTTCAAGAGTTATTCGCTTTTAAAGCGAGACGCCCAAACTGTCAATTACACAGCGCACTAAAAATAGAACACTTTATTATTAAAATCGTCGGGATGGTGTTGGGGGAAAAATTTCGATGGCTTCTTTTAATTTTAACCGGCTTTCATATATATCAAATTGAAGCTCATTCTATCTTCTTGCTGGCCGAAGAAAAATTAGAAGTGGCCCAGATCTGGTTCAAGAGTTATTCGCTTTTAAAGCGAGACGCCCAAACTGTCAATTACACAGCGCCTAAAAATAGAACACTTTATTATTAAAATCGGGATGGTGTTGGGGGAAAAATTTCGATGGCTTCTTTTAATTTTAACCGATTAGATTAGATTAGATTATTGGATTCAATGATTAGATTAGATGATTAGATAGATTAGATGATTATATTATATTATTAGATTAGATTATTAGATTAGATTAGATGATTAGATTAGATTAGATTAATAGATTAGATTATTTGATTCAATGATTAGATTAGATGAATAGATTAGATTATATGATTAGATTAGATTAGATGATTAGATTAGATGATTAGATTAGATGATTAGATTAGATGATTAGATTAGATTAGATTAATAGATTAGATGATTAGATTAGATGATTAGATTAGATTACAGATCACATTAAACATTTAGTGTCGTCAAGCTGTGGAGTTCTATCAACCTTACGTAAATTACGGAAGATGACTCCACAGAAAGTAAAGAAGCAATTAGTAGAAAGTCTTGTTCTTTCCAGATTAGAATACAATGATATCGTTTGCCATTCTCTTCCTGCATATCTACAGAAAAAACTTCAGAAAATGCTGCCGCGAGTTTCGTGATTAACCAGTATTCAACCGAAAAAGATATGCTCAAATTAGGCTGGCTCCCTATCAATGAAAGAGTTCAATTCAATTTACTAAAAAGCGCTCATCAAGCGATCCACAATCCATTTTGGCCAGAATATCTTCATTTAACGATGCACGAACCCAAGATGCTTTTGAATTCAAGCGCTGCACCACAAGTACACATTCCCCTAATAAAGGGAACCTTCCAAGACTCTGTATAGAAACTTTTCAATGAACTCCCTGTAGATGTAAGATTATGTGCTGATTTTAAATCATACAACCGACAAGTGAAACAAATCTTATCGACACAAACAAAACTGCGTATTAACGAATAATTTCATAGGTGCATGTTTGCAATTTCTTATATGTGTAAATTGTTCCAAGTCTTTCTTATTTATATATCTATTTATACACCTTTCTATATATTTATTTACACATTTAAAATTTTATACATTTACATATACGGGGTTTTTTTTATTTTCTATTTCTTTTTTATCCTTCACAAATGTAAAGCTACCTTGTAGAGATGTTGTCAATAAATCATTATTATTATTATTATTACTATTAGATTAGATGATTAATTTATTCAGATTATCATAGAGCTTGGTAGCCCGTCGGTAGCCCGTGGATTTAATAGGTTTATATAGGGTAGCCCGTAGCCTGTGATTGTGAATACAAAATAAGTTTCAGGTGATTTGCATAAACCTAATTTATTCAGATTGTCATAGAGCTCGGTAGCCCGTCGGTAGCCCGTGGATTTTAATAGGTTTATATAGGGTAGCCCGTAGCCCGTGATTGTGAATACAAAATAAGTTTCAGGTGATTTGCATAAACCTAATTTATTCAGATTATCATAGAGCTCGGTAGCCCGTGGTAGCCCGTCGGTAGCCCGTCGGTAGCCCGTGGATTTTAATAGGTTTATATAGGGTAGCCCGTAGCCCGTGATTGTGAATATAAAATAAGTTTCAGGTGATTTGCATAAACCTAATTTATTCAGATTATCATAGAGCTCGGTAGCCCGTGGTAGCCCGTCGGTAGCCCGTGGATTTTAATAGGTTTATATAGGGTAGCCCGTAGCCCGTGATTGTGAATACAAAATAAGTTTCAGGTGATTTGCATAAACCTAATTTATTCAGATTATCATAGAGCTCGGTAGCCCGTCGGTAGCCCATCGGTAGCCCGTGGATTTTAATAGGTTTATATAGGGTAGCCCGTAGCCCGTGATTGTGAATATAAAATAAGTTTCAGGTCATTTGCATAAACCTAATTTATTCTAGATTACCGGCTACCATAGCTGGTATATCCGTTCCTGGGTGTTTTCCGTCTTTCAGATTCTAATTTTAACTAAAAAAACACATGTCACTCACGTAAACATGCAGTTTCGTTGATGCAATGCAGCTAAAGATGAGATTCGATTAAGCAACTAGGCTGGGTATGACATATGTGTGTCATAAATGTGTCATAAGGCGGCTGCCAGTGCGCCTTTAATATGCCTTCGACTCTGACACTTGATTATTATTTAGTATGTAAATTGCTCTTGAAAAGTCCCTTGTGGGAAGAAGTAATTAAATTTGTAAATTGTGAAACTATTTGTTCCCATTGTCGTAGCGGATAGAGCTCGGTTAATATACATGCATGGGACCCGTGAGTGACATGTACGCTTGTTTACCAAATCATTTGTTAAATCGAAAAGTCCCACACGGAAATTAATTGGCAACGATCATGGGTGTAAAATATTTAAGATTGTGCTGGGAAAACAGACGTCATTTCTCTTCCCAAGGAATTCAGTTTACTGTTAAATGCTACGGGCACATGCTGCTCTTGATTGGAAGTCCTTGACAGGGGCTTTCAACAAACCGCGAAGACTCCATGTCGAAAAGGACGAGCACGGCTTAGATCGGTGTCCCGTTCCGGTATGCGATCATCCTGGTTTTGCAAGTCGACGAGGCTGTCGAAACCATGTAAATGTGAAACATCCGTGGTATAAATACTTCGACGAGAAACCACAAATCGTGTCAAGTCAAGTGAAAGAAAAGACCGAGGTTAAGTGGACGAGGAACAAACTGACACTACCTTGCTGTTCGGTTGAAAATGAATTCTCTCGCTCATTTTCGCTTTGGTTACAGAGCACTGCAGGTGGAGGCAAAGCCGAAAAGCAAGCGGACATCTCGGTCACGCGAGCCCTTAAATTCATTAAATTTTGTTGTTTACAGTCGGGAGAAGACGAATCGATCGTTCTGTCGACTGTACAAATCATCGATTACTTTCTCGGCTCTTCCAAACTCCTAACCGATTTCCTTGACCATCTCCAGTTGTCCTTGAAAATGGGTCAATCTGGTCAACTAGGCTACGTATCAAGTTTTTCGGAACTTCTCGATTTTCGTAAGTTTAATTCCCCGCCGGGATCCGTGCTACAGAATTTTTCGGTAACAGAAGTATACATAAAACGGGCGAAGAAGTGCCTGGCAAAACAAATGCGATCCCACTGGACCACTGACCTTGATATTGAAACGCTCGAGTCCAGACGAAGCTGGGCTTCCTTGAGCGAGTTGCAGACGGTGATCCCCTTTCACATTGGTCGTTACACGGAGATTTTGGAAGAGTGTAAGAAACGATCGACTCTTGTAAGTTCAACAAACTTGACATTTGCAACGCGATTCCTCGCGGTGTTTATGTTTGTTAAGGTAAAGGGATGTCGACCGATGACGTACCTACACTTGACCGTTAACATGATTGAAAGCGCTAAATGAATGGCGGGATGGTTGACCAGACTAGATTTAAAACAGCGAAAAAGTACGGGTTCAATTCCCTATATTTTGACAAAATCAGCCTGGGAATTGTCGACGACTACGTTCGGTATGTAAGACCACTACTGCAACCAAAATGCGAGTACTTGCTCGTAAATCGTAACGGTGCGCAATTTCAGAAACTCACTGAACTCCTAAGCATTCTAGTCTTTCAGGCAATCGGAAAGTACATTCATCCGACAAGATATAGGCAAATAATAGAAACCGAAAGTGCAGTTGCATTGGACGTGGAGGAGCAGAAGATGGTGTCTGAGGATCAGAAACACAGTTCAGTAGATAACCCCCCCCCCCCCCATCCACCGTCCAAAGGGATGCCGCCTCATTAATATTCAGCGTGACTCACGCACCGTGACTCACGCATGACTCACGCCTGGGACATGATTGGGCAAGATAGGATTATATTTTTAGGACCTAGATATTCAAACAGAGTAAGTCATCCTAGAATTATTGCTAACTAAACCCTAGTTCATGAGCGAGGACATTGTAGGAAGATAGAATGAGGAATCACTTCTAGAAGTCATGAAAAGAACGATTTTAATTGTCGAAATATAAACTAAAGGCAAAGCAATTTATTACTTTGAAAGCGTTGCTACGCTTTCTGTTACTAAGTGTGATATTTGCATATTTATCCTCAGTGCACGTGCAGGAGACAAAAGAGAAACTCATTAGGGGTCATTAAGAGGATTAAGCGCTTGGGCAAGTCTAGTCAAGAGAGTCATTAGCAACACGCGTACATGTAATACAGAATTTAAAATATTTTATTGAGAAATATATCTTTACACAAAAAACTCTTGATTATTTAGTGATCTATCGGTAACAGTAGCATATGGGCATACAGTACATCTTATAATCCGAAGGCATGGATCATGAGCCTTGAATTCTGTACCACAAACATTACATATCAGATTTCGATTAACGCATTTGTTAAAATATTTCCACAAAGACTTAGGACACTCAATTACATGTGTAAAATTAACAGGATTCTGACAACGTTCGCAATCAACAGGTTCGTCAATTATAGAATTTTCTGATTCTATTTCGGTGTAATCCTTATCGTTTTCTGAATCTTCTTCGGAGGAAGTTTCTTCGTTTTCGCTCTCTGATTCTGTTTCTTCTTCTGCCTGTGCCAACATTGTTAGCACTCGAACATTTTCGATAAGGTTTTTGTCAATGTTAATGTCGGCGAGTCCTTTTACAAATACGTTTAAACCAGCTGGTTCGGGAATTCCTGAGAAGTAAGGTGATACACAGTATTCTACCAATTCGGCTATTTTTGTGTTTGGTATAGTTCTTCCTTGATACACAATTTCTCCTTTGGGATTCCATGTTAAGTTGACATAGGATGCGAGTAACCTATTCAACAAAGAGGACGCGTTCGCTTCATCGACTCCGTAGTCAAAATGTGACAGTATTTCTTTAACACGAAAATCGTCATGTAACCTTTCTCCCATAGTGTTCAGGGTTCGAATGATGGTCTTTAAAAAATATCGTTCTTTTTATATTAGTTCTGCGAGTCCTTCTAAAACTGGACCAAGTAGGATATCAAGAAATCCTTCACCTTTTTGAACCAGTATCTCTTTTTTTCCTCATAAAACTACTTCGGGGACGAGCCAAAGTTGATATGTCGTCGCTATAAGGCCTAACAACTTCAAGCAAAGCAGGTGATAATTGATATTGCATTGACCAAAAGTTCAACATACAATCACAAATGCATCTAATTTGCTCAGGGCTAGCAGTCTCCAACAGACCTCGCTGTTGAATAGGTTCACTTGTACATAAAAGTTCAAGAAACGGTTTGTGCTTTTTGATCAACATCTCTATTTGACAGTCAGTGTCTAAATGAGGAAAACGCTACCAAAACACATATTTTAAGAGGGGGGAGGAAGAGGAGGAGGAGGAGAAGGAGGACGAGGAGGAGAAGGAGGAGGAGGAGGAGAAGGAGAAGGAGGAGGAGGAGAAAGAGGAGGAGGAGGAGGAGAAAGAGGAGGAAGAGAAAGAGGAGGAGGAAATGAACAAAGAGGCACGAACCAAGATAAAATTTTCTTCAATTGCAAGTAAACACAAAGTCATGATTGATGTGCCAAAAGGTGGACTCGTGTGGATATCTGGTGAAAGACACAAAAACTGAAGAAATGCCCTCTGTTCGTTGGTAAACATCTCTATCTGACAGTCAGTGTCTAAATGAGGAAATCTCTACCAGAAAACGCATTTTAAGAGGAAGATAAGCAGTAGAAAGAAAAAAGAGGGGTATCCCCGGGGGTGTTTGGGGGTACCCCTGGGTGTTTGGGGTACCCCAGGGGGTGTTTGGGGTATCCCCGGGGGTGTTTGGGGGTATCCCGGGGGTGTTTGGGAGTACCACGGTGGGTTTGGGGGTATCCCTGGGGTGTTTGGGGATATCCCTGGGGTGTTTGGGGATATCCCGGGGGTGTTTGGGGGTATCCCGGGGGTGTTTGGGGTTACCCCCGGGGGTGTTTGGTGTTACCCCAGGGTGTTTGGGGTACCCTGGGTTGTGATGGGGTTACCCCAGGGGTGTTTGGGAGTACCACGATGGTGTTTGGGGTATCACGGGGGTGTTTGAGGGTATCCCGGGGGTGTTTGGGAGTACTACGGTGGTGTTTGGGGTATCCCGGGGGTGTTTGGGGGTATCCCGGGGTGTTTGGGGTATCCCGGGGGTATTTGGGGTTACCCCCGGGGGTGTTTGGGGTTACCCCAGGATGTTTGGGGTACCTCGGGGGGTATTTGGGGTACCCCAGGAGTGATTGGGGTACCCCATGGGTGTTTGGGGGTTACCCCAGGGGTGAATGGGATTACCCCAGCGGTGTTTGGGTGTTTAGATCCTCTGCAAAAATTTAGTTAAATAATTTAATATTGCGCTTCCAAATAATAAACTCATTTGGTGTTTAGTACTCATCGTGTAAACATGTCACACGTTTGCAACAATGTGGAAAAAGTCTATCGAGAAAAGAGCACCTTCTTCGTCATATTAAGAATGTCCACCCCGAGAGCGACGCCTCACAACCTATTCCTCTAGCCAACGTATCTACAGTCATGCAGCACCCGTTCACGTGTATTGTAGCAGGGTGCACCCAAAGTGGTAAAACAGTATGGGTGAAAACGCTTCTTGAAAACGCCAAAACTACGATTAATCCTCCTCCCGAACGTATCATTTGGTGCTATGGACAATGGCAGCCCATGTATCTTGAGATGATCAAAACAATACCAGGCATCGAATTCTACGACGGTATACCTTCCGACATTGACTCTGATAATTTTCTTGAAGTCTCTCAACGTAACCTGATCGTCCTCGATGATCTTATGGCTCAATCAGGGGGAGATAAACGTATTGCTAGTCTATTTACTAAAGGCAGTCATCACCGGAATTTGTTTATCATCTATATTGTTCAAAATATTTTCCATCAAGGTAAAGAAACCAGAAACATTAGCCTCAACGCACACTATATCTTACTCTTCAAGTCTCCGAGGGATAAACAGCAAATTTCTGTCTTGGCTCGACAGGTGAACCCAGGTCATGTTCAGGAATTTATGAAGAGCTACGAGAAAGCAACAAGCCGCCCTCATGGTTATCTTATGCTAGATCTAAAGCCTACAACGGATGACGATCATCGCCTCAAGACCAATGTTCTACCTGGAGAAAATAGCTCCAGCCTGCAGCAACAGCTGGGTAGTTTCATACAAAAGCAATCCTATCAATTAATTCCGATCGTTAATGCCATGTACAATACAGAACAAAAAATGCAAGATATTGTACAAGCTCCACAGTTAACAACAGAAGAAAAGAGCATACTCTACTCCAATCAGCTAGGACGTTTTCTAACGTTTCAAAACCAACTGCAGAATCAGTCTTAGCCTCTGACTAATCTTGAAACTCAGCCTCGGAAAAATACACCGAACTTGACACCGGAGATAAAGCAAGAAACTGACGATCATCCGTGGGGTTTCCCTGCTACACCTAAAACCTATTTCCTAACACCGCCTCCTACCGTTGAACAACCGACGCTTAAACATAATTTCTTTCATACTGGAAAAGTTTGGGCGACCCGACAGAGAAAGACTTGGCAAAGATGACTCCGGATGATAGAGAAGAGTATGAACATCATCTATTGATGACTAGATCAAAATATTTACCCATGACAAAAGAAGATGTGTCCCAATTATCATCAGAAGACAAGAAAGATTATCATTCTACTTTTAAAATAAAAACACCTAAATATAATCTAAGAAGCAGACCTTACTAGATGCTCGGTGTGAACTATTTATATGTAACGGTAATTTGTTTTGATATGTGTAAGTTTAAACCAAAGCCTAAATAAATATTTTAAACTGAGTACTTTGAATTCTGTCTTATGAGGCGACGCGAGGCTGTAGAGAATGTAACGCCCCCGCTAATCATCTTTTGGCCTGAACATGCCCACACATTAATACCCCTTATTATCTACACACAACTCATGACATCCCCTAAAATGAATTAAATATTCTACTTATATGCAAATCTGGCTATGTTTTAGCCATTAGTAGCTTTAATGACTTTTCCCTTCTGTGTTCTGCACGTGCGAGAATCTTATAACATACTAAATCATAGCGACGAATTATTTAACCAAGCTCTGTAATTTTTCAAAGTGCCTGGTCAACGATGTTATCGAATAATATTCTTCTAAGTTTACAATAACGATTCGCTACCATTCAAGGCGACTCTTTTTAACTTCATACGGTTCCTATACGTATAAACATCACAAAAGCGAACCAAATATCTAATATAATATTCATATATAAGCTTTTCATTGCTATGTGCCAATACGTTTTTTTCTGTCACGGCTTTTCGGATTGATTGGTACATATCTTAAGTTCAGCTTAGTAACAGAAAGCGTAGCAACGCTTTCAAAGTAATAAATCGCTTTGCCTTTATATTTCGACATTTAAAATCGTTCTTTTCATGACTTCTTAAAGTCATTCTTCATTCTATCTTCCTACGATTTACTCGCTTATAAACAAGGGTTTAGTTAGCAGTGATTCTAGGATGACTTACTCTGTTTGTACTCCAGTTAACCTAGCAACGCTTTCAAAGTAATAAATCGCTTTGCCTTTAGTTCATATTTCGACACTTAAAATCGTTCTTTTCACGACTTCTCGAAGTGATTCCTCATTCTATCTTCCTACAATTTCCTAGCTCATGAACTAGGGTTTAGTTAGCAATAATTCTAGGATGACTTACTCTGTTTGAATATCAACAATCAGTGACAAAATACCTTGGGACATCTCGCATTGTTGGTACTTACCTAATATTTCTTTCAATTATTTTGGTAGTAAATTATATCCCTCCCTCCCCCTCCCTATTCAATGTTGAATTTAAATTAAGGAACTCAGTGAACGTTGACACGAACACCTAAACAGTCACCAACATTGAACAGGGGGGCCGGGGGATATTTGGAGCGGAAAATATTGTCCTTTACGTTGAAGTGTCCCAACACTTTTGTCACTGATTGTCTGCGAAAACATTTTTAGTTCATAAAATAAACCTAGTTACCTAGTCAGTTATTTTTCTAAAAATAGTTATATTTGACAAAGATGTTGACAATTTATTGTTAACAAAATTGTTATGGGCATTTTCAAGCTATTAAATAGGCAGTTTTGTTGTTTTAAAGTCAGTTTACTGCTCAAGGCGTCTTTGCACGTATTATGCAAAAAGATTTCGGCTAAAATAGGTGCGTTATCAGCAATGCAATTAAAAATGCTCGATTTACCTAAAACGAAGTTTTAATATATTCACAATCACTCGATTGCGCATTTATTTATGTATGTGTAGAGTATAACTTGTGCAATACCACTCTTCAACTAACGGGCGTCGCGTTAAACGAAAATTAAAACGTGTTTATTTTAGCCAGTTGCGCAACCTTTAACGGGTTCTGCGCCGGTATTAGTAATAACGCTATTTCAGGTAGGGGCCTTTTATTATTTTAACAATTGCTGCAGAACGTACACGTACTTTAATTTCAGCACAAAATCAAATATTAGAGAAGTGATACTAGGTTTAAAAATTGGAAATTCTAAACGTCTACCAACGTCTATTAAAGGCACGAAAGGGACAAAACATATTGAAACTTGTTCTAGGTTTTCATTAGCAACCATATTACGTACAACATTACTAATACATACTAAGATAAAACGCGAAATATTTGCGGAAAATTATTAGAGAGACATAACGTAATAGAACGCCTGTACGGTTGTCATGACAAATGTCACCACGTCCACGGTTCTCACGGTTCTCACCACGGTTCTCACTGAACACCGTGGACGTTAGTTTGCTAATTTACGCTTGTTTCTTTACAAATAGTCAGTGCTGCTGTTTTCTAATATCATCTGCATGGTATACTTTACATTTAATGAGTTTTAACCGGTATTGCATCGACAAAATAAAATAATTTAGAGGTAAAGCGGCGACGGTTCTCACTTCCGCAGTATAAAGATATAGTATAGCATTAAGTTATTTATATAAATATAGCGAGCATCGTTATAAAAAACGCATTTGAAGAGCGTGAATTGTAAATATGCATTATTTTCTTATTGAAAACTAACATATCACAAGGCGGGTGTGCAGAAAATGTCATTTTAAACCACAATCTTCGTTCTAATACATGTTTTTCTGGTGAGAACCGTAGTGAGAACCGTTGTGAGAACCGTGGACAGAACAGACGCACAACAGGGGGCCATTTTGACTATTGAATATCATCATTCCTTACTGAATTTTGCACAGAAATAGTTTATTTAGTCTACAATAACATTGCTTTAGCTTTCTTGGCTTTAAAGTACGCTCCTAAGTTGACTGTAACGGCATTTTTTACAATATAAAGAAAATAGCTTTTCAGACAATCAGTGACAAAATACCTTGGGACATCTCGCATTGTTGGTACTTACCTAATATTTCTTTCAATTATTTTGGTAGTAAATTATATCCCTCCCTCCCCCTCCCTATTCAATGTTGAATTTAAATTAAGGAACTCAGTGAACGTTGACACGAACACCTAAACAGTCACCAACATTGAACAGGGGGGCCGGGGGATATTTGGAGCGGAAAATATTGTCCTTTACGTTGAAGTGTCCCAACACTTTTGTCACTGATTGTCTGCGAAAACATTTTTAGTTCATAAAATAAACCTAGTTACCTAGTCAGTTATTTTTCTAAAAATAGTTATATTTGACAAAGATGTTGACAATTTATTGTTAACAAAATTGTTATGGGCATTTTCAAGCTATTAAATAGGCAGTTTTGTTGTTTTAAAGTCAGTTTACTGCTCAAGGCGTCTTTGCACGTATTATGCAAAAAGATTTCGGCTAAAATAGGTGCGTTATCAGCAATGCAATTAAAAATGCTCGATTTACCTAAAACGAAGTTTTAATATATTCACAATCACTCGATTGCGCATTTATTTATGTATGTGTAGAGTATAACTTGTGCAATACCACTCTTCAACTAACGGGCGTCGCGTTAAACGAAAATTAAAACGTGTTTATTTTAGCCAGTTGCGCAACCTTTAACGGGTTCTGCGCCGGTATTAGTAATAACGCTATTTCAGGTAGGGGCCTTTTATTATTTTAACAATTGCTGCAGAACGTACACGTACTTTAATTTCAGCACAAAATCAAATATTAGAGAAGTGATACTAGGTTTAAAAATTGGAAATTCTAAACGTCTACCAACGTCTATTAAAGGCACGAAAGGGACAAAACATATTGAAACTTGTTCTAGGTTTTCATTAGCAACCATATTACGTACAACATTACTAATACATACTAAGATAAAACGCGAAATATTTGCGGAAAATTATTAGAGAGACATAACGTAATAGAACGCCTGTACGGTTGTCATGACAAATGTCACCACGTCCACGGTTCTCACGGTTCTCACCACGGTTCTCACTGAACACCGTGGACGTTAGTTTGCTAATTTACGCTTGTTTCTTTACAAATAGTCAGTGCTGCTGTTTTCTAATATCATCTGCATGGTATACTTTACATTTAATGAGTTTTAACCGGTATTGCATCGACAAAATAAAATAATTTAGAGGTAAAGCGGCGACGGTTCTCACTTCCGCAGTATAAAGATATAGTATAGCATTAAGTTATTTATATAAATATAGCGAGCATCGTTATAAAAAACGCATTTGAAGAGCGTGAATTGTAAATATGCATTATTTTCTTATTGAAAACTAACATATCACAAGGCGGGTGTGCAGAAAATGTCATTTTAAACCACAATCTTCGTTCTAATACATGTTTTTCTGGTGAGAACCGTAGTGAGAACCGTTGTGAGAACCGTGGACAGAACAGACGCACAACAGGGGGCCATTTTGACTATTGAATATCATCATTCCTTACTGAATTTTGCACAGAAATAGTTTATTTAGTCTACAATAACATTGCTTTAGCTTTCTTGGCTTTAAAGTACGCTCCTAAGTTGACTGTAACGGCATTTTTTACAATATAAAGAAAATAGCTTTTCAGACAATCAGTGACAAAATACCTTGGGACATCTCGCATTGTTGGTACTTACCTAATATTTCTTTCAATTATTTTGGTAGTAAATTATATCCCTCCCTCCCCCTCCCTATTCAATGTTGAAGTTAAATTAAGGAACTCAGTGAACGTTGACACGAACGCCTAAACAGTCACCAACATTGAACAGGGGGGCCGGGGGATATTTGGAGCGGAAAATATTGTCCTTTACGTTGAAGTGTCCCAACACTTTTGTCACTGATTGTAGGTCCTAAAAATATAATCCAATCTTGCCCAAATCATGCCACAGGTGTTCGTCATGCGTGAGTCATGCGCGAGTCATCGAAATCACCGAGCTTATATAGCTTCATGTATACTATAATTATTCCAATCTTGCCTAATCATGTCACAGGCGTGAGTCACGGTGCGTGAGTCACGGTGCGTGAGTCACGGTGCGTGAGTCACGGTGCGTGAGTCACGGTGCGTGAGTCACGGTGCGTGAGTCACGGTGCGTGAGTCACGGTGCGTGAGTCATGCTGAATATTAATGAGGCGGCATCCCTTTGGACGGTGGATGGGGGGGGGGGGGGGGGGGGGGGTTATCTACTCAGTTCGAACATCGCCAAAGTGCATTACCAGAAGTTGCGCTCGCGAGAGGTTGCCATCAGAGGAAGAACATGCATGGAAAAGTTGCGCGGGATCGAAGGAGAAGTTATGGACACTTGCCTTGAGCAGTTGAAAGCAGAACGTATCGACATCACCGGCAGCGATCGCAGTGATTGCAGCGACAGTGAAAAAGAACTTGAACTTGTCAGCAGAGAAGCGATGTGTCTGCAAGAGCCAACACCGCGAAAACGAAAAGAACCCGTCAGGTTTACCAAACAAGAAGACGATTTTATAAGAAGGGGCTTGGAAAAGTTCAGACCACGGTAGTCGGCTATCTTACGTCATCCTGACTATGATTTCCATTCTGGCAGAGAAGCAAGAACACTAAGGATGCGAGCGATCGCCATAAAATTATTGTAACAAATGATCTGATAGAACGTTGAAATGATAAATGAAATAAAAATTAGAAAATATCTAACACTAGAATCTTTTGTTTTTAAGGGATCGACATCACCGGCAGCGATCGCAGTGATTGCAGCGACAGTGAAAAAGAACTTGAACTTGTCAGCAGAGAAGCGATGTGTCTGCAAGAGCCAACACCGCGAAAACGAAAAGAACCCGTCAGGTTTACCAAACAAGAAGACGATTTTATAAGAAGGGGCTTGGAAAAGTTCGGACCACGGTGGTCGGCTATCTTACGTCATCCTGACTATGATTTCCATTCTGGCAGAGAAGCAAGAACACTAAGGATGCGAGCGATCGCCATAAAATTATTGTAACAAATGATCTGATAGAACGTTGAAATGATAAATGAAATAAAAATTAGAAAATATCTAACACTAGAATCTTTTGTTTTTAAGGGATCTGTTGAACAAAAATTAATGAGAACGGCGAGAAGTATAATATGAGCAACAGAATGTTAGATATACCTTACATATACGATGATACAGCCGCTTTAATTTTCTTTCGAATATAAGAATGAAATGGTCTTTAGTTTCGCTCGTTCTATTTTGTTTTCATTGAGTGAGGTGGCCTGGATTTTCCCCAACAACGATGCAAATATACACCCATCAAATTAGAAACCAAAACAATTTCGATTCAGAGCGTCTAAAGAACGCAATATTCATAAACAATATCAATTGCTTTATCAGTTCGTCAAAAACACTACGTGTTCTTTTAGATAGCGCGAATTTATAAGCTATATATATATATATATGCATGAAAACCAGAGCAAATAATATGTAAATTACAACTGAAACTTATTTTATATTCACAATCACGGGCTACGGGCTACCCTATATAACCCTATTAAAATCCACGGGCTACCGACGGGCTACCACGGGCTACCACGGGCTACCGAGCTCTATGACAATCTGAATAAATTAGGTTTATGCAAATCACCTGAAACTTATTTCATATTCACAATCACGGGCTACCCTATATAAACCTATTAAAATCCACGGGCTACCGACGGGCTACCGACCTCTATGGTAGTCGTCAGCCGAAAACGATAGCTAGAAGTAACTTTTACTTTGTCTTAGTGTTTTGGTTATATCTCTGAAAATGTGAAGGTATTCATGGCACGTACATTTAATAACATATCCATGCATGACTATAATCTTTTGATAGCGCTGTGCCTCGTATTTGTTTGAAAAATGCGTGCAAACTTTGGCAGATTAAACGAATGTTCCTTTTCAATGACGAACGAAATCGTTATCAGTAAAGAGGAACTACGACTTCCTATTTTAGGAACTGTTGGTTCCTTTTAAAGGAACAAAAGTACCCATTTGCGGAACTGTACGTTCCCAAACGGAGAACGCATGCTTGTTCCGCTTTCAAACAGCGGAACCAACCGTTCCTAATTTGGAAAGGAGAACGGCTTGTTCCTTTTCGATCCATTCCCATTGGGAAACGGACCAAACGATTGTGTTCCCAAAGTAATGTCGGAACTAAAAGTTCCGCTTGACATAGTACCGAAAATCAAAACAAAGCTTAGCGGCTTCCAAAGTCGAATTTAAACTCCACTCTCATTTGACTGGTGGGGCATCCGATTTTGTGCTTGATCGATAATCGAAATCACAATGGACCACTTTACCTTTTGTAAAGATGGTTTTATCAATAGTTCTCTGAGACAGCTATTCTATAGCTTAGAACAATGAAACTAAAACGAACAAATTTAAGGATACGGTAATGATAATAATGATAATAATAATAATAATAATAATAATGAAACTACTTTAGTATGGTGGCCGATCGCTATCATTGAATATTTTCCACATTTTTTATAAAAAAACAACAAAAAACATTTTCAATTGCATTTAAAATAAAATCTAATTTCAAAATTAAACAAAAAGAAAAGCAATTTCAAAATAAAATCTAAATCAAAACGAAAACATTTTCAAAATTAAATATAAATCAAATGAAAAAATAAATAAAAAGTGTTTCAAAATAGATTTTATTTGAAATTTAAATCGAATTAAAATTTTATATATTTGAAATGCCATATGAAAGTATTTTAAAATCAAAATGAAATTTTATTGGCCTAGCGCTATCACAGTATACCATAAGGCATTGCAATCCTTGCTAGTGCCCTTGCCTTTTGAGGTTTCAATATGGCGACTGGCTCACATGTTTGTACTAGAAATGATGATTGGCAAAGCGATTGTCAGCTAGAAGAAGAAATGAAAAAGTTTGTAAAACAGGGTATTAAGCGAAGGGAAATGCTGGGTTTTTTAAGGCGCGACTTTCCTCAATATGCGTGGAGTATACCAACCCTTGATCGACGCCTTCGCCATTTCAACATAAACTATATTGATACAAATGTATCTGTCGATGAGGTGCGTGACGCTGTGGCAAGAGAGCTTCATGGTCCCAGTTTGGTCCTTTACTTGAAAAACATCCTTTGGCTTTCTTTCTCTTGGGTCCAACAGCACGAGATTCAAGGCCCTCGGGGTCGAGCTCGTACATCACAGCATGGACGAGATCTCTTGGCACATTCAATCCATGTTCTTGCCTAACCTTTTTGTCCATTGCACGATAACCGAGAAATTTACCGGGTTCATTCGGTGGATGGACATGATAAGCTGATGGGGTACCAAAACAGTACTTTTCCCTTGGCTGTTTATGGTTGCCTAGACACTTGCAGCAGAAAGTTACTTTGGCTTCGCATATGGACAAGCAACTCAGACCCCAACCTTATTGGACGCTGGTATCTGGAATACTTATGGGAGTCAAGAGTCATGGCTTCCTACCTTCGAATGGATAAAGGTACTGAAACCGGTACCATGGCTACCATGCATGCTTTTCTGCACCGCAACCATGAAGACACTACAGATGCCAGTGACACTGTTCTCTATGGGCCATCTACATCCAATCAGGTCAGCGAATATATCCTTGTGGGTAAATATATTATACGTGTTGGTCAAATTTAGGTAGCCTTCGTCTATAATTCTTCTGTTTTACACACAGCTGCAGGAAGTGGAAGAATGAAATTGGTTTTTGTCTTGTGCACTTGTCATCCCACCCATCCCCCCAATCATCACTCACCTATATCTTGATCATGTATTCTTGGGGTGTGGGAAAGGAAAGAGGTTTCAAGTGAAGTGTAATTACCTTTAATCATAAATGCAAAGCTGACCCATTTCTTTAATTGTCAGCTTGTTTTTTTTAAATTTAGATTGAGAGGTGGTGGAAAGAAGTTCATGAGAGGCTTGAAAAATATTTCAAAGAACAACTCTCTGAACTAAAAGGTGAAAATCTTTATAATCCACATGATGAGAAAGACAGGTAATACACTTGCAAGCCTTGTTGTTACATTAGCCCTTTTATGCACAGCCAAGGGTACAATAGACTTATAGAACTAAGAAGGTCAATTTATCTGGGCAAAGATTAGCCCTTTACTGCCAAGGGCACATCAGGTCTATTTATCTTGGTATGTCTTTGACCATAACGTGGCAATGTGCCCTTGTACACATCCTTGTATTATTTTACTTATAATGCCAGATGATTTTATTCATGAAGAAAAAAACTCTTGCACATTATTAGGTTAATTAATCCATTAAGTCGCATTGCATCCCAAAGTACCCTACTTTATTACTTTACTCTGTCTAACGCCAGACGGTTTTACTTGTCAAGGGTAGAGCGTTTGCGCTCAATGGGTAAAGCTTATAGCATAACACCCCATTATAAGATATGATTGTGTTGCACTGAACTTAATTTGTTACAAATTTTTGGATTTTTTTCTATGTATATTTTTAAGGATGATACTAGCATTTATTCTCATTCCATTACTTCAAAAAGAGTTGAATACGTTCAAGGACACCATTTGGAACACACACAGGATCCGTCAACAGAAAGATACTGAGCTACCAAACGGTGTCCCAAATCATATTTATTCCTTCCCAGAGGAGTATGGTTTTGAGGACTGTGGTAAGTTCAGAAATTTACAGGCACAATATCATACAAAATCACCTGTTTAATACAGGGCTAGGCTAAACAAGTTAGTGACCGAGTTGTGGTATTTACATAAACATACCATGCAAGTACTTAACTGAAGATTCAGTCTATCTACAGTATAATGTAACGCTGTATATCCAAAAATCTGTTTCAGAAAATGCACGAAATGTGGTCCTAGGGGTGGAAAAATATTTTGTCTATTTTCCTGGCAGTTGCACCCTTCAACTATTGTTCAACGCTGTCTACACAGTACCCCACACTCAAGATATTATCCCATATTTATTACCAAACAGAACTAATAGTAAATGAACTTTAACACAACAAACTGAAGTTAGCAGTCCCTAAGCCAAAAGGTACTAAAATATGTTCAAATATACATGTATTATGAATCTGATTGTTTTAGATCCGGTAACTGTAATAGTTTGCAAAACTGGTTGCAAATATGAGAATTTGTAAAACTGTCAATGGCATTAGTAGATAAATTGCCAGTGCAAAACAAATATTCACCATCCGAGGAAGCCTCTTCACTTGCCACTTCAGGATCAAAGAGTGTGTAACCACAACCCTAAATGTCTATCACCGTCAGTTGTTTTTCAGACCTTTCATAGGTGTAATGGACAAAGCATTGTGCTTTTTGACAAACATCCAAATCTTCATCCCCACAAACATCGCCAGTATTGTTGATGTGTTTGTCGAACGTTCCAGGGATAAATTCCTCAATGGTAACACATTCACCCGCGCACTTGCCAAAGTAAATCTTGTTGTATTCCAACACTGGACCGAATTTATCAACAAGATCAGCTTTCATGACAACTTCCTGCTGTAACCTCGCTGTGAAATTTCGCGCGAGACTGTGCATTTGAACGACTTTTTTAGTATGTTGCTCGACAGTTTGGCCGAGAATTTCGATGTCCGAAACGGTTTTGGCAAGATATTTCTTTACGACCCATGTCGTGTGGTCGAAACCTTTGGTTTGGCTGGTCGCTTTGAAGGCTTGTCGAAACCCCCCGGTGCCAAGCGGATCCTTATTTATCTGGAAGTCAACTTTAACAGGAGTCGAGGCCCAAGCCAAATTCTTAAAGTCGAAATGATACACCAGTATTTCTGTTGTTGGCGTTGACTTTATCTCCCTGCCAAGCCTCAACATTTCCATGGCGGACATACTTCGCGGGATAAATTTACTCTTCGTGGCTGTGCTCACGTTCGGAGTCGACTTTATAGGCGATACATTATGCGAAATATTTATCATTGTCGTCTTACGCTTCTTTCTCGGGTTTCCTTCGGCCTTTACCACTTTCTCTTCGCCGTCGGCGAATCTCACATGAACGACGTTTAGAGTTGGTATTTGTTTGACCGATGAACACGATGGCCCTTGCTCGCCTACTACCACATCACAAACGCTACCTTCGGCAACGTCAAAATGGCTTAAGCACGCTCGTTTGATATTCTCAACTGTCACTTCGTCTTACTCAAATGGAACAAATTCCCTGGCGCCAACTCTTGTGTATTTTTGGGCTTTTCCCGACACATCTGCGCTTAAACGTTGCACCATCATAGATTCTTCCTCCAAGATCTTAACACCAGAAGTATTCTTTTTAGTTCCTCTTTTCGCAGTCATCTGCTTTTTAAAATTTTTGCAAGCCGCTCGATCAGCCATGTTTACCAGGCTATGTTTACTGAGGAGTGCGGAGCACATGTAAATTTTCAGCAATAAACGCATACGCACACGCGATTATACGGCGGCGCAATGCCTTATGGTATACTGTGATAGCGCTAGGCCGATAAAATTTCATTTTGATTTTAAAATACTTTCATATTGCATTTCAAATACATAAAATTTTAATTCGATTTAAATTTCAAATAAAATCTATTTTGAAAACACTTTTTATTTATTTTTTCATTTGATTTATATTTAATTTTGAAAATGTTTTCGTTTTGATTTAGATTTTATTTTGAAATTGCTTTTCTTTTTGTTTAATTTTGAAATTAGATTTTATTTTAAATGCAATTGAAAATGTTTGTTTTGTTTTTTTTATAAAAAATGTGAAAAATATTCAATGATAGCGATCGGCCACCATACTTTAGGATAAAGACTGTAAATTGTTGGAAACTTAAACTTCCCAGTTTACACTACACTATACTTGACTTTAGCCCTTAGGATATCTCACTTCTTAATTCGCAGAAAACGCCAAATACAGTTTCATAACACTGTTACGCGAAAAAAGTGTTGCCCCCCCCAAAAAAAAAAGTTCGCCCTTCGATTGCCCCCCCCCCCCCAACTGCGAGGCCTGGCGCCGCCACTGCGATCTACGACGGCAACCTCAACGGCGACGTCCTTCGAAACAAAAGAATTGTTCATGCAAAACCAAAAATTAATAGTTTTCAGAATTAAGTTACAAAAATGTACTGTCAAAAAGATTTATATAAAAGATCTCTGGAGTCTGGAAACTAATATGTTGCCATGGCAACCACCTAAACAAATTTTATAAAAGCTCCAAAAACAATCAAAAGACTAGAGTAGGTTTTCATTCCCTAATAAAAAGATTCTGTAACTTTTCATTGGATTAACAGGAAAACAAGCTAGAACAAAACACCTCTATATTTGTAGAACTGTAGAGTGTTTGTAAAAACTTTCAGTAGTCTTTTTTCAATTACTAAATAAAGAAAGCTTTTATAATAAGTCATCTTTGAACATATGCATCTAATAAAATATTGTAGGTTTTGTGAGTTTTTGTACCATACACTGCATATTCATACCTGAAAACAGCTCTCTCCTTGGTCCACCATCATCAACGGCAGGCTCTCCTGAAAAGACAACCTTCACTTTATCATCTGGTGATATTTTCCTCTGGCGTGCATTTTTGAAATCATTCCATATAAATTTTCTTCTCACTATTAATCTCTTTGGTTCCTTATCACCCATCACTGTCTTAGCAACATATGAAATCTGTTGAATGAGCATCTTTTTTGGGCCTTCAGATATTGGAAATTCTTTTTCTACTATTACTGGATCATCATTGACAATGCTGTTTGATGTGCTTTGTTGCAATGGTTCAAGAAAGTCGCACGAAAACTCGTCTTCTTCCAGTAGCCACATAGAGCAGTTGTCAGCATGAGTTTCAATCTGGGCGAAAGGGTAGCTTTCCAGGCATATAGGACACTGTATGTGCTGCGGTTTTTTAGGTGACAAAATTGAAACTTTATCATCGAGTTCTGCTGCCGAACATCGAGCCGAGCCAACAGCTGCAGTTGATGAAGAGATAGAGGCATTGGTTTCACTTGCTTCAACGTTAACCATACTAACATCTTCGATTAATTCGATAGACAGATGGCTCTCCACGTTCACTCTTGTTGACAGTTGGGCGCGTATCGTAAATTGAATAGGTCAACTCGTCATCGGAAGAGTCACTTTGACAATTACCTATTGTGGCAAGGTAGTCATTCGACAAGCACAAAAAAAATGTTATTCGGGAATACGGTTTATCTATCTCCTCTTTGTATTTTTGCAACGTGAACGCCCCTTGTGAACCGGGAATCGTTATTACTTCTTTAACATCTGGGTAGAGAAGGCGGTAGGAAGTAAGACGATTCATTACATTGTTATTAAACCTATGGTGCTTCTCTACTGCTTTTGTCAACAGTTGCTGAGCTCCGATGGACGAAAGGACGGTCAAAGGGAGTGTTGCACCTCTTTTTATTGAAAGTCTTCCATCTTTCGTTACCATTACGCCCATATTTATTTTTACTTCAGTTGCTTGTTTATCTTCAACCTTTGCTTTCTTTGCCTTTGTGCCAGAAGTCTTGAAAAACTTTGATCACTCTACTTTTTTACGCGCACAATAGGAATCGAAAGACCTACTTTTTATAGTTGTGTTTCCAGCAGTGGAGGTACTACCAACTTCCTTTGCAGAAGACCCCGTAGTTTTTGAAAGTTCTTTCCCACACTGGTGACAAAATTTTGCATTTGTAATGCAGGCTACACCACAACCAGAGCAAAACATCTTGCTACTGCTACAGTCAGACTGTCCATAGGACTGTCAGAGTACCAGAAGTCCAATTCGCGTCGGAACCTTTGAAGCAGGCTTTGAAGTTTATGTCCTCGCGCAGTCGCCTCGCCCATCTTGATTCCTCGACATGGATGGCGTTTCGATATTTTCGTCCCCAGGATACGCAATCCTGGCACGTTCCCCCGGCAGTTTGGACCTTCAAAAGAAGGTTAAAACTGCCGGGCGAACTTGCCAGGATTGCGTAGGATGGCGTCGGATGGCGTAAAATATCGCGCCTGCGCATTGAACAAATGCGGACAAGTTTTCACTCGAGTTGGATTTATGGTTGTATTGCTATTCTGTGGTATAGTACTGGCACAGAATGTTAATCTTTATTCTGTGGCACTGGCCTTGAATGCACGCCGACTTTTAGGGTACTTGGTGTCAACGGCTTATTGCAAAAATTGAAGTGAATGAGCTATATATTGAGCTACCTTTAAGCATGGAAGTATAAATTATTTATGAAACTTTTGTAGCTGAAAATGCAACTTATAAAGAAAATATTAAACCTTTTTCCCCTCTGAGCTGCAATTAAGCATTTTCTCACGATATATCCCTTTGATATTGCACATTTCATGATGCTAGTATTACGTCAGTAATCAGTATTCGACCTTAACGGGCGAAATTGTTTAAGGGTCTGGACTATATACACCTTCGCTAAAAATTTTGTGCTAGTTGTTCAAAAGACCTCCGAGAAATTTAAGATCTACAATCTTGGACAATAATGTTATAACACCCCCGCCCCATGTTGTAACGTCCTTTCTTCCAAAATCAATTTTGGCGAAAAATTGTTCACTGTTACAACTTTTGTCCAAGATTGTCTAGCACTTTTTCGACCAGTCTATCACCAACTGGCTTCTTTTAATCTCTTTCCCTCCCCTTCCGCCCACGTTCCTCCCAGGGAGTCCCGGGCTTGCGCACCCGATTTACGAGTGACCGCCCCAAATCCCCTGCACCCTTTTCCTTCCATTAGTTTCCAGTGCCTCTAGTCTTTCGCGCGCGCGCGTCGTTTGATGCGTTTTAACTAATATTTGCCTGTATAAATGTGTATATAATAAATTCTGAAGAGACGCCTGTGGAGGAGGCAGCCCACCAACAGTTTTCCCTCTTAGCACCGTGGCTTAATTCATGTTGGACCTCAGCAGACACACTCGTCCCCAATCTCCATATGCCCACCCCATACAAAAAGTTGCGCGCGCATGCTTTTAGTTATAAATAATATAAAATTGCAGCAACTAAATATAAAATTGCAGCAACTATTTATAAAATTGCAGCAACTAAATATAAAATTGCAGCAACTAAATATAAAATTGCAGCAACTATTTATAAAATTGCAGCAACTAAATATAAAATTGCAGCAACTAAATATAAAATTGCAGCAACTATTTATAAAATTGCAGCAACTAATATAAAATTGCAGCAACTGTTTATAAAACTGCAGCAACTATTTATAAAATTGCAGCAACTAATATAAAATTGCAGCAACTGTTTATAAAATTGCAGCAACTATTTATAAAATTGCAGCAACTATTTATAAAATTGCAACAACTAATATAAAATTGCAGCAACTGTTTATAAAACTGCAGCAACTAATATAAAATTGCAGCAACTAATATAAAATTAGCATGTCCCCTATGGGCCACCGTAGATATATGCTTTCACAATTTGTGCTAAAGCATACGTAACTATTTTAATAGCTGTGCTTGGCAAATATACTGTTAGGCACCTTTAGTTTAATTTTTTATTGCGCCAAAAACAATAACTGTTTTCATTGTTTCACCATATGTTTTTCCTAATTGTTCTGGTTCTGTATATTACTATTGTTAACTGGAGGTCAGGAATGTATCTGAGCATGTGTTTTCCGCCTCGACCTTAATTAATAAAGATGCTATATATTCATATATTTCGTTTAATTGCATTCCGTCGTTATATTATCAGCCTGCAATAAGACCTATTACTTGCTGAATTCTGCGTACACATTGTTCAAAATACTTGATTTATTTTTTGAGGCGTGTCACGTCAACATAATTTCATACATTCATAGATTTGGGTTCCCATTTCACCTCGACTTCGGCGACTATAATTGTTATATAGAAAACTCGGGCGCGTTGTCTATTTGTTAAAAATAATGTCACTCAGTAATACACCTTTCCGATAATTACGTCACGCTGTATGAAAACGAGGCTGCATAGCCAAGTTTCACAATTTTCGCCTGTACCGATTTTGCCCCTTATAAAACAAGGACCATAATTTCTAAAAACATTTTCCAACCGACAACTTTACAAAATTTAAAACAAAACAAAATCCGAAAAGCAGCATCTTGTAAAAACTAAAGAATTGAGAAAATAAACAAGACGAGACAGTAATCGAGGTGATATTTCGAATCTATTTCAGAATCATTGTCCAACCTGGTTTGTCGTCTTGTTTATTTTCTCAAATCTTGAGTTTTTACAAGATGCTGCTTTTCGGCGTTTGTTTTGTTTTATATTTCATAATTTCTAACCTACAATTCGTTTAAATATACAATGTATATGTATGCATGTTATTTCATAAACTTTCATTCGTTGTACATAATTGAAGTTTCTGCGTTATGTGAATTTTATTAAAATTTGCAAAATGATCGCACAATGTTTAACGCACTTCTCACAAGTGTTATAAATTTCAAATATTTATAATTATAAATATGTACAACTTTGAGCTATATCAAACAGAGGTTATTGAAAAATGCAATTTGGGTTGGAAATGTAACGTTTCTAGCTAATCGGGAAGTTTATCACTAATATTAGTATTATTTTTATTATTACAAAAAATTATAATAGTGCGAACATTTAAAACATTTAAAAGTAACGCAAAAGCGTGTGCAACGTGTGCATGGCGTTGACATTCTCCAATAGTAAAACCATGTCTTGCCTGCATGTTACTAATGGATGTCGTTACACTTGCGTTGCAGCTCAATTCAGATTAGAAGAGAATGCTACTTCCCCTCTTGAGGACGATAGTAATATTTCTGCTCATTGTTTTCGATGGCAATGGCGAAGCCATTCCTCTTTCTGAAAAATGCAGAGCCCATGTTAAAAGGCTTATTGAAGTCTGGATGCAGAATCCAGTTTTGTTTCCAAATCGAGTAAGCGGTTCAATGATTTATAACACATGTGACCAAAACGATCCAACACATGCTCCAGATATTATTCTTTGGGATCCGATGACACAGTACAAACTCGAATTGACTTGTCCGCATTGCTCAAAATTAGATATCGGTAACTCGCTTTATGCTACACGATGGATGGCTACACTGACCATACGTTTAAAGTAAGTACAAACATTGGATTTTGGCATCGGGCCACCTGGATTAAGCAGTATGACTCCCTGTTTTGTGTACTAAACGAGAAAGGGCAAGTAATTGCATGGCAACTGACCAAAGGAACTTCTTTCGCGAAAGTTAAATCCCTTTTGACAAACGTAAACGCTCGTGTAAGCAGTAGCTCTCGTCCGATTTTAAGATATTATATCGATAATTGTTGTTCGTGGAGCAATAACTTAAAAGAAGTGTTTGGTGAAAATGTCGAGGTCAAACTCGACCTTTTCCACGCAGTGCAAAGAATTACAAAAAAAATTCCTAAAAGAGGAAAGAAAGGCAGTATAGTGTACCGTCAAAATGATTAGACGTAGAATGATAAATGACTTAACAATGGTTTTTCGAAACCCTTCGGATCTTGGTTCGTATAGAACCATGAATACACCTTCAGCAGGAAAGATGCTTGAACAATTAGACGACTTTTTGTCAAAATGGAAGGATCAGACGCACTGTGAAGAAGACATTCTTCTGATGTCGCAGTTCAAGAACACTCGAGAGTTTAAGGAAGCACATGCAAAAAGAGTGTCTATCGGATATTCCCCCGTCTGGCGGATCAAACAGAAACGAAGCAATGCACAAAACGCTTCGTAAAAATATTTCCAGACAACGGATTGGTGTCCAATTAGGAATAGCACTTCTAGGAATAAGCTTTTTCATATGGAATGAGAAAAGGAGTAAAAATGCCGGGGGGAAAGTAAGTGTTCGTTCAATCCAAAATTATTATTCATCGTTCCTTGATACTGGCAAAACTCATACCAAAGAAAAATTCGGAATTTCAGTATTGGAAAGGCAAAACATACTATCACAAATTAGCAACGCAGAAATTCACACCAGTGATATCAGTGATCCTTTTCAAGATATATTTAACGACAACACGGACAAAAAGGACAATGATAAGAGTGGGGATTACGATTCCAACAACGATGACGAATCCACGGTTTGTGATACATTCTTGACAACAGCATCTGCTATTTTAAAAACGGTTTTGTTAAAACTGCACGTTGTTATTGATCTTTCTTCCAAGATAAATGGGAAATGGGAAACCAAAAGCTTTCGCCAAGGATATTCACTTCATGAAAAGTGCCCTGTTACTCCTAAGCAACTCAAAGTTTACATCACATGAAGCAGCCAGCAACAGAGTTGACTCCATTTTGAAAGGATATGGTTTAGAACGTCTTCAAACACCCAAGGACGGTAATTGCTTATTTTCGTCAATTTCGTTTTTTATTAAGCAGATGTTAGCAATAAATATAGACAGGAATGAAAATTGTGACGTAGTGTCAAGAGAACATTTCCAATCCATGGGTTAATCGACTGACCAAGACTTACAAGAAATTGCCGCGCATTTGCGAAAACTAGTAGTGAACGAATTTCTTGGCTGCAATATGCAGGAATACTCTTCATTTTTAATATCAGCCGAGCATATGTCGTATGAAGAAACAGCAAAAAATTTCGAAAGCAATGGATTTTTCGATTGTGAGCTTGCCAATGCAGTTATTCTGGCTCTTGCAAATATTCTGCGCGTTAGTATTGTCGTCTTCACTTCACTAGAGAATTATCCAGTTATTACAATTGTTCCAAACAATGAACCCATAACAAATACTCCAGCATATTTGGCATTCGAACAAATCGGTGCGGGACATTACGATGCAGTCATTGAAAGTACAAGACAAACAATTCCTCAGGACGAGGAGAGCGAGGAGCTCAGCGGTGATAATCGGCACGAGATACTTCATCATGGAACATGTTTAAACACTGCAGCATCCAATCCCGGATGTCGATGTGGTCAAGGAGGAGCAAAAAATAAACAGCACAGACTTTTTTGTGCTGAATACAAGTCCGGTTGTAAGTGCTTCCGGAGTCTTAAAGGATGTACAGCAATGTGTGGTTGTTACAATTGTGCGAACACATATGGAATACGATCGCCATCCATGCAAGGTTTACCTGGAGCCACGAAAACGTCGCAAGCACGGAATAAACATTGAAACTGGAAGAAACTCCATGATAGGTAAGGGAGAGAATGTGGTGGAAGCTCCTTGGTCGCTATTTGAAGAGCTTCTTTGTATCAAATGTGCTCTGCACATGGGTGAAAAGGAGGACATTAATACAATAAACCTTGCGAACTTTTACAATATAATAGTATTGTCAATTAAAGACAATTCTATCAAATTGCCTAAAGACGAATCAATTGTTGTTGAATTACAGAAGCTCGACCAGAAAGAACAAAATGCTGTAGACTATCTCGTGAACAAATTATTTAGAGAAGATGTGCTGTTTAAAGAACAAATGAAACATCAAATAGAATTAAATGTCAAATAAACAAGTTAAATATCTGAAGATATGTTTTCCAACATATTAGTAATTGCAGTTTAATACAGTGATGTTTTCCAAATTTTAGAAGTGGGGGGAACGCTCACTATAGTCAAATGGGCGTGGCCACCTTAATTTTTATTCCAATTAAACAAACTAAATTAATACATTTTATATTAAAATGTGTATTATGAACAAATTTGTGGTAGCAGTTGGACTTGTATCGTATCTATATATTAAAGTATTAGCGCTGTTCCCACAACGGACCCAATGCCCCCAAACAACTCGTTGGCTATTTGATTGTCAAACGTAATCGATAATATTAAATGCTGTTATAGTTCAATGCTTGCATATAAGCCGATTATACAAATTTAAAGTTAATCACAATCGCTACTGCGCATTTACAGAGATACTCATGTTCGGGTGAGTGAAATTTGAAATCCGCGTTTCCATGGTATTCGCCTGAGTGAGCTGCTTGACTGTAAAACTTGTCGAAAGCTGAAATTTCGAAGTGTTTCGCTTAGAACCTCACAAACTTTACGAAGAATAGTATTTTGACTGTGTTCTTAATTCTTCCCATGCAAACGAATGTGCGTGAAAATTATTGTAAAGCGTATGACTGAACGTCAGAGAAATATATTATTGTAAACACTAAAACACACGGCGTTTCCGTGGACTTTATATTAAACCAGTGATGTTTTGCAGGGGGAACGCGGGGGAACGGCGTTCCCCCACTATTTTTGTCTGGGGAACGCCGTTCCCCCTGACATAAATTACGGTGGGGTAACGCCGTTCGCCCTAACAAAAATTAAACGTAATTAAACGTGTTGGAACACCGTTCAATACCGTCGATACCGCACTATTTTTGCTTCGAGTCAATGAGTGTACTCGTTTTTTAACCAAGATAGCCAACCAGCTAGCCTGAGCCAGGCGTTTAGTAGTCGTTTCCCAGTTTTGCGCAAATAAATGTCGAGAATGGAAACACAAAATAGAAAAAGATATTAGGAATTTTAGCTTCATGCCGCTTTGCCTTGATTGCGTGATAGGGACTAGTTTTACTGATACAAATTGGCGGTGGACACATGCATGCGCAGCATGCCTATTTTTATTATTCACTCGTTGTGAAGGATCGCTAAACTCGCTTCGCTCACTCGTTCGTTTCCGATTCACAACTCGTGAATAAAAATCGTACGCGCTCACCAATCATGAAGTAATCTCTATATATCAGTATTGCGTATATTCGTTGAGTTCTAACTCGGAAAGAACGAAAGCAATCGAATGATTGTATGATTATAAGACAATGCAAGATAGGGTGCTTCACGCGCTAATGCGGCATATCTTTCATGCATAGTTTTTGATACAATAAGCAAGTTTCTATCCAGCAGAATCATTCATTTACACTCTACTAATAACGTCAAAAAACATGTTTGCTTTAGTCGCAAAAATAAACCAGTCGACAAAGAAAAGCGCAAAACATTAACCCGTCGACCTGTCGACATAGAAAGGTCAAAACATTAAACCTGTCGACCTGTCGACAAAAGAAAAGCGAAAAATATTAACCTGTCGACCTGTCGACATATATAAAGCTCAAAACATTAAACTTGTCGACCTGTCGACATAGAAAGCACAAAACATTAAATCTATCGACCTGTCGACTAAGAAAAGCGAAAAATATTAACCTGTCGACCTGTCGACATAGAAAGTTCAAAACATTAAATCTGTCGACCTGTCGACTAAGAAAAGCGAAAAATATTAACCTGTCGACCTGTCGACATAGAAAGTTCAAAACATTAAACCTGTCGACCTGTCGACATAGAAAGGTCAAAACATTAAACCTGTCGACCTGTCGACAAAAGAAAAGCGAAAAATATTAACCTGTCGACCTGTCGACATATATAAAGCTCAAAACATTAAACTTGTCGACCTGTCGACATAGAAAGCACAAAACATTAAATCTATCGACCTGTCGACTAAGAAAAGCGAAAAATATTAACCTGTCGACCTGTCGACATAGAAAGTTCAAAACATTAAACCTGTCGACCTGTCGACATAGAAAGCACAAAACATTAAATCTGTCGACCTGTTGACTAAGAAAAGCGAAAAATATTAACCTGTCGACCTGTCGAAATAGAAAGTTCAAAATATTAAACCTGTCGACCTGTCGGTATAGAAAGCGCAACTGAACATTAAACCTGTCGACCTGTCAACGTAGGAAAGTATATAACCGCAAACCAGCTGACACGCGACTTCAACACTTTACTAGTTGATTGAATCGTGACGTGTCGCTAGTTCTGACGCAGCTGGTGAGTTCTTACACGGTACATAAGCCGTTTAGAGTCAATGTCATTTATATAAATTAAAATTTTATCTCATTAGTGACAAAACATGATCATAATTAGCAAAAATAACCATTTCTTCTCTTAGACTTATTTGCCAACAATACTAATAATTGGCAAATCCTAACCAAATTTTCCACAATTATTGTTATGACAATGACAAAGCATTTTACAAAGGCACTTTCCTCTCACATTCAGTTCACTTTAAAATAATTCCAAAAATATATATCACATTTTCAACCAACACTTGTTTATTTCCAATAATTGATATTAGAACATTCAAAATCAAAATCTTCACTGGTCAATAGAATTAGAGGCATTCACACAATGCATTCTCATTATCATTAGAACAATAAAAGTCTGGAGTCAATGTCATTTATATAAATTAAAATTTTCATGTCATTAGCGACCAAACATGACCAAAATTAGCAAAAATAACCATTTCTTCTCTTAAATTTATTTGACAACAATACTAATAATTGTCAAATCCTCACCAAATTTTCCACAATTATTGTTATGACAATGACAAAGCATTTTACAAAGGCACTTTCCTCTTACATTCAGTTCACTTTAAAATAATTCCAAAAATATATATCACATTTTCAACCAACACTTGTTTATTTCCAATAATTGATATTAAAACGTTCAAAATCAAAATCTTCACTGCCAATATAATTAAAGAGGCATTCATAGAATGCATTCTCGTCATCATTACAACAATTAATAAACGTTTAGAGTCAATGTCATTTATATAAATTAAAATTTTCATGTCATTAGTGACGAAACGGGACCAAAATTAGCAAAAATAACCATTTCTTCTCTTAAATTTATTTGACAACAATACTAATAATTGTCAAATCCTGACCAAATTTTCCACAATTATTGTTATGACAATGACAAAGCATTTTACAAAGGCACTTTCCTCTTACATTCTGTTCACTTAAAAATAATTCCAAAAATATATATCACATTTTCAACCAACACTTGTTTATTTCCAATAATTGATAATAAAACGTTCAAAATCAAAATCTTCACTGCCAATAGAATAAAAGAGGCATTCATAGAATGCATTCTCGTCATCATTACAACAATTAAGAAAAGTTTAGAGTCAATGTCATTTATATAAATTAAAATTTTCATGTCATTAATGACAAAACATGACCATAATTTGCAAAAATAACCATTTCTTCTTTTAGACTTATTTGACAACAATACTAATAATTGTCAAATCCTAACCAAATTTTCCACAATTATTGTTATGACAATGACAAAGCATTTTACAAAGGCACTTTTCTCTCACATTCAGTTAACTTTAAAATAATTCCAAAAATATATATCACATTTTTAACCAACACTTGTTTATTTCCAATAATTGATATTAAAACGTTCAAAATCAAAATCTTCACTGCCAATATAATTAAAGAGGCATTCATAGAATGCATTCTCGTCATCATTATAACAATTAATAAACGCTTAGAGTCAATGTCATTTATATAAATTAAAATGTTCATGTCATTAGCGACCAAACATGACCAAAATTAGCAAAAATAACCATTTCTTCTCTTAGATTTATTGGACAACAATACTAATAATTGTCAAATCCTAACAAATTTTCCACAATTATTGTTATGACAATGACAAAGCATTTTACAAAGGCACTTTCCTCTTGCATTCAGTTCACTTTAAAATAATTCCAAAAATATATATCACATTTTCAACCAACACTTGTTTATTTCCAATAATTGATATTAAAACGTTCAAAATCAAAATCTTCACTGCCAATATAATTAAAGAGGCATTCATAGAATGCATTCTCCTCATCATTATAACAATTAATAAACGTTTAGAGTCAATGTCATTTATATAAATTAAAATTTTCATGTCATTAGTGACCAAACGGGACCAAAATTAGCAAAAATAACCATTTCTTCTCTTAGATTTATTTGACAACAATACTAATAATTGTCAAATCCTAACCAAATTTTCCATAATTATTGTTATGACAATGAAAAAGCATTTTACAAAGGCACTTTCCTCTCACATTCAGTTAACTTTAAAATAATTCCAAAAATATATTTCACATTTTCAACCAACACTTGTTTATTTCCAATAATTGATATTAAAACTTTCAAAATCAAAATCTTCACTGCCAATATAATTAAAGAGGCATTCATAGAATGCATTCTCCTCATCATTATAACAATTAATAAACGTTTAGAGTCAATGTCATTTATATAAATTAAAATTTTCATGGCATTACTGACGAAACGGGACCAAAATTAGCAAAAATAACCATTTCTTCTCTTAGATTTATTTGACAACAATACTAATAATTGTCAAATCCTAACCAAATTTTCCACAATTATTGTTATGACAATGACAAAGCATTTTACAAAGGCACTTTCCTCTTACATTCAGTTCACTTTAAAATAATTCCAAAAATATATATCACATTTTCAACCAACACGTACTTGTTTATTTCCAATAATTGATATTAAAACGTTCAAAATCAAAATCTTCACTGCCAATAGAATAAAAGAGGCATTCATAGAATGCGTTCTCGTCATCATTATAACAATTAAGAAAAGTTTAGAGTCAATGTCATTTATATAAATTAAAATTTTCATGTCATTAGTGACAAAACATGACCATAATTTGCAAAAATAACCATTTCTTCTTTTAGACTTATTTGACAACAATACTAATAATTGTCAAATCCTAACCAAATTTTCCACAATCATTGTTATGACAATGACAAAGCATTTTACAAAGGCACTTTCCTCTTACATTCAGTTCACTTTAAAATAATTCCAAAAATATATATCACATTTTCAACCAACACGTACTTGTTTATTTCCAATAATTGATATTAAAACGTTCAAAATCAAAATCTTCACTGCCAATAGAATAAAAGAGGCATTCATAGAATGCGTTCTCGTCATCATTATAACAATTACGAAAAGTTTAGAGTCAATGTCATTTATATAAATTAAAATTTTCATGTCATTAGTGACAAAACATGACCATAATTTGCTAAAATAACCATTTCTTCTTTTAGACTTATTTGACAACAATACTAATAATTGTCAAATCCTAACCAAATTTTCCACAATTATTGTTATGACAACGACAAAGAATTTTACAAAGGCACTTTCCTCTCACATTCAGTTAACTTTAAAATAATTCCAAAAATATATATCACATTTTCAACCAACACTTGTTTATTTCCAATAATTGATATTAAAACGTTCAAAATCAAAATCTTCACTGCCAATATAATTAAAGAGGCATTCATAGAATGCATTCTCGTCATCATTATAACAATTAATAAACGTTTAGAGTCAATGTCATTTATATAACTTAAAATTTTCATGTCATTAGCGACCAAACATGACCAAAATTAGCAAAAATAACCATTTCTTCTCTTAGATTTATTGGACAACAATACTAATAATTGTCAAATCCTAACAAATTTTCCACAATTATTGTTATGACAATGACAAAGCATTTTACAAAGGCACTTTCCTCTTGCATTCAGTTCACTCTAAAATAATTCCAAAAATATATATCACATTTTCAACCAACACTTGTTTATTTCCAATAATTGATATTAAAACGTTCAAAATCAAAATCTTCACTGCCAATATAATTAAAGAGGCATTCATAGAATGCATTCTCGTCATCATTATAACAATTAATAAACGTTTAGAGTCAATGTCATTTATATAAATTAAAATTTTCATGTCATTAGTGACCAAACGGGACCAAAATTAGCAAAAATAACCATTTCTTCTCTTAGATTTATTTGACAACAATACTAATAATTGTCAAATCCTAACCAAATTTTCCATAATTATTGTTATGACAATGAAAAAGCATTTTACAAAGGCACTTTCCTCTCACATTCAGTTAACTTTAAAATAATTCCAAAAATATATTTCACATTTTCAACCAACACTTGTTTATTTCCAATAATTGATATTAAAACTTTCAAAATCAAAATCTTCACTGCCAATATAATTAAAGAGGCATTCATAGAATGCATTCTCCTCATCATTATAACAATTAATAAACGTTTAGAGTCAATGTCATTTATATAAATTAAAATTTTCATGGCATTACTGACGAAACGGGACCAAAATTAGCAAAAATAACCATTTCTTCTCTTAGATTTATTTGACAACAATACTAATAATTGTCAAATCCTAACCAAATTTTCCACAATTATTGTTATGACAATGACAAAGCATTTTACAAAGGCACTTTCCTCTTACATTCAGTTCACTTTAAAATAATTCCAAAAATATATATCACATTTTCAACCAACACGTACTTGTTTATTTCCAATAATTGATATTAAAACGTTCAAAATCAAAATCTTCACTGCCAATAGAATAAAAGAGGCATTCATAGAATGCATTCTCGTCATCATTATAACAATTAATAAACGTTTAGAGTCAATGTCATTTATATAAATTAAAATTTTCATGTCATTAGTGACCAAACGGGACCAAAATTAGCAAAAATAACCATTTCTTCTCTTAGATTTATTTGACAACAATACTAATAATTGTCAAATCCTAACCAAATTTTCCATAATTATTGTTATGACAATGAAAAAGCATTTTACAAAGGCACTTTCCTCTCACATTCAGTTAACTTTAAAATAATTCCAAAAATATATTTCACATTTTCAACCAACACTTGTTTATTTCCAATAATTGATATTAAAACTTTCAAAATCAAAATCTTCACTGCCAATATAATTAAAGAGGCATTCATAGAATGCATTCTCCTCATCATTATAACAATTAATAAACGTTTAGAGTCAATGTCATTTATATAAATTAAAATTTTCATGGCATTACTGACGAAACGGGACCAAAATTAGCAAAAATAACCATTTCTTCTCTTAGATTTATTTGACAACAATACTAATAATTGTCAAATCCTAACCAAATTTTCCACAATTATTGTTATGACAATGACAAAGCATTTTACAAAGGCACTTTCCTCTTACATTCAGTTCACTTTAAAATAATTCCAAAAATATATATCACATTTTCAACCAACACGTACTTGTTTATTTCCAATAATTGATATTAAAACGTTCAAAATCAAAATCTTCACTGCCAATAGAATAAAAGAGGCATTCATAGAATGCGTTCTCGTCATCATTATAACAATTAAGAAAAGTTTAGAGTCAATGTCATTTATATAAATTAAAATTTTCATGTCATTAGTGACAAAACATGACCATAATTTGCAAAAATAACCATTTCTTCTTTTAGACTTATTTGACAACAATACTAATAATTGTCAAATCCTAACCAAATTTTCCACAATTATTGTTATGACAATGACAAAGCATTTTACAAAGGCACTTTCCTCTTACATTCAGTTCACTTTAAAATAATTCCAAAAATATATATCACATTTTCAACCAACACGTACTTGTTTATTTCCAATAATTGATATTAAAACGTTCAAAATCAAAATCTTCACTGCCAATAGAATAAAAGAGGCATTCATAGAATGCGTTCTCGTCATCATTATAACAATTACGAAAAGTTTAGAGTCAATGTCATTTATATAAATTAAAATTTTCATGTCATTAGTGACAAAACATGACCATAATTTGCAAAAATAACCATTTCTTCTTTTAGACTTATTTGACAACAATACTAATAATTGTCAAATCCTAACCAAATTTTCCGCAATTATTGTTATGACAACGACAAAGAATTTTACAAAGGCACTTTCCTCTCACATTCAGTTAACTTTAAAATAATTCCAAAAATATATATCACATTTTCAACCAACACTTGTTTATTTCCAATAATTGATATTAAAACGTTCAAAATCAAAATCTTCACTGCCAATATAATTAAAGAGGCATTCATAGAATGCATTCTCGTCATCATTATAACAATTAATAAACGTTTAGAGTCAATGTCATTTATATAACTTAAAATTTTCATGTCATTAGCGACCAAACATGACCAAAATTAGCAAAAATAACCATTTCTTCTCTTAGATTTATTGGACAACAATACTAATAATTGTCAAATCCTAACAAATTTTCCACAATTATTGTTATGACAATGACAAAGCATTTTACAAAGGCACTTTCCTCTTGCATTCAGTTCACTCTAAAATAATTCCAAAAATATATATCACATTTTCAACCAACACTTGTTTATTTCCAATAATTGATATTAAAACGTTCAAAATCAAAATCTTCACTGCCAATATAATTAAAGAGGCATTCATAGAATGCATTCTCGTCATCATTATAACAATTAATAAACGTTTAGAGTCAATGTCATTTATATAAATTAAAATTTTCATGTCATTAGTGACCAAACGGGACCAAAATTAGCAAAAATAACCATTTTTTCTCTTAGATTTATTTGACAACAATACTAATAATTGTCAAATCCTAACCAAATTTTCCATAATTATTGTTATGCCAATGAAAAAGCATTTTACAAAGGCACTTTCCTCTCACATTCAGTTAACTTTAAAATAATTCCAAAAATATATATCACATTTTCAACCAACACTTGTTTATTTCCAATAATTGATATTAAAACTTTCAAAATCAAAATCTTCACTGCCAATATAATTAAAGAGGCATTCATAGAATGCATTCTCCTCATCATTATAACAATTAATAAACGTTTAGAGTCAATGTCATTTATATAAATTAAAATTTTCATGGCATTAGTGACGAAACGGGACCAAAATTAGCAAAAATAACCATTTCTTCTCTTAGATTTATTTGACAACAATACTAATAATTGTCAAATCCTAACCAAATTTTCCACAATTATTGTTATGACAATGACAAAGTATTTTACAAAGGCACTTTCCTCTTACATTCAGTTCACTTTAAAATAATTCCAAAAATATATATCACATTTTCAACCAACACATACTTGTTTATTTCCAATAATTGATATTAAAACGTTCAAAATCAAAATCTTCACTGCCAATAGAATAAAAGAGGCATTCATAGAATGCGTTCTCGTCATCATTATAACAATTAAGAAAAGTTTAGAGTCAATGTCATTTATATAAATTAAAATTTTCATGTCATTAGTGACAAAACATGACCATAATTTGCAAAAATAACCATTTCTTCTTTTAGACTTATTTGACAACAATACTAATAATTGTCAAATCCTAACCAAATTTTCCACAATTATTGTTATGACAACGACAAAGAATTTTACAAAGGCACTTTCCTCTCACATTCAGTTAACTTTAAAATAATTCCAAAAATATATATCACATTTTCAAGCAACACTTGTTTATTTCCAATAATTGATATTAAAACGTTCAAAATCAAAATCTTCACTGCCAATATAATTAAAGAGGCATTCATAGAATGCATTCTCGTCATCATTATAACAATTAATAAACGTTTAGAGTCAATGTCATTTATATAAATTAAACTTTTCATGTCATTAGTGACCAAACGGGACCAAAATTAGCAAAAATAACCATTTCTTCTCTTAGATTTATTTGACAACAATACTAATAATTGTCAAATCCTAACCAAATTTTCCATAATTATTGTTATGACAATGAAAAAGCATTTTACAAAGGCACTTTCCTCTCAATTTCAGTTAACTTTAAAATAATTCCAAAAATATATTTCACATTTTCAACCAACACTTGTTTATTTCCAATAATTGATATTAAAACTTTCAAAATCAAAATCTTCACTGCCAATATAATTAAAGAGGCATTCATAGAATGCATTCTCCTCATCATTATAACAATTAATAAACGTTTAGAGTCAATGTCATTTATATAAATTAAAATTTTCATGGCATTAGTGACGAAACGGGACCAAAATTAGCAAAAATAACCATTTCTTCTCTTAGATTTATTTGACAACAATACTAATAATTGTCAAATCCTAACCAAATTTTCCACAATTATTGTTATGACAATGACAAAGCATTTTACAAAGGCACTTTCCTCTTACATTCAGTTCACTTTAAAATAATTCCAAAAATATATATCACATTTTCAACCAACACGTACTTGTTTATTTCCAATAATTGATATTAAAACGTTCAAAATCAAAATCTTCACTGCCAATAGAATAAAAGAGGCATTCATAGAATGCGTTCTCGTCATCATTATAACAATTAATAAACGTTTAGAGTCAATGTCATTTATATAACTTAAAATTTTCATGTCATTAGCGACCAAACATGACCAAAATTAGCAAAAATAACCATTTCTTCTCTTAGATTTATTGGACAACAATACTAATAATTGTCAAATCCTAACAAATTTTCCACAATTATTGTTATGACAATGACAAAGCATTTTACAAAGGCACTTTCCTCTTGCATTCAGTTCACTCTAAAATAATTCCAAAAATATATATCACATTTTCAACCAACACTTGTTTATTTCCAATAATTGATATTAAAACGTTCAAAATCAAAATCTTCACTGCCAATATAATTAAAGAGGCATTCATAGAATGCATTTTCGTCATCCTTATAACAATTAATAAACGTTTAGAGTCAATGTCATTTATATAAATTAAAATTTTCATGTCATTAGTGACCAAACGGGACCAAAATTAGCAAAAATAACCATTTTTTCTCTTAGATTTATTTGACAACAATACTAATAATTGTCAAATCCTAACCAAATTTTCCATAATTATTGTTATGCCAATGAAAAAGCATTTTACAAAGGCACTTTCCTCTCACATTCAGTTAACTTTAAAATAATTCCAAAAATATATATCACATTTTCAACCAACACTTGTTTATTTCCAATAATTGATATTAAAACTTTCAAAATCAAAATCTTCACTGCCAATATAATTAAAGAGGCATTCATAGAATGCATTCTCCTCATCATTATAACAATTAATAAACGTTTAGAGTCAATGTCATTTATATAAATTAAAATTTTCATGGCATTAGTGACGAAACGGGACCAAAATTAGCAAAAATAACCATTTCTTCTCTTAGATTTATTTGACAACAATACTAATAATTGTCAAATCCTAACCAAATTTTCCACAATTATTGTTATGACAATGACAAAGCATTTTACAAAGGCACTTTCCTCTTACATTCAGTTCACTTTAAAATAATTCCAAAAATATATATCACATTTTCAACCAACACATACTTGTTTATTTCCAATAATTGATATTAAAACGTTCAAAATCAAAATCTTCACTGCCAATATAATTAAAGAGGCATTCATAGAATGCATTCTCCTCATCATTATAACAATTAATAAACGTTTAGAGTCAATGTCATTTATATAAATTAAAATTTTCATGTCATTAGTGACCAAACGGGACCAAAATTAGCAAAAATAACCATTTTTTCTCTTAGATTTATTTGACAACAATACTAATAATTGTCAAATCCTAACCAAATTTTCCATAATTATTGTTATGCCAATGAAAAAGCATTTTACAAAGGCACTTTCCTCTCACATTCAGTTAACTTTAAAATAATTCCAAAAATATATATCACATTTTCAACCAACACTTGTTTATTTCCAATAATTGATATTAAAACTTTCAAAATCAAAATCTTCACTGCCAATATAATTAAAGAGGCATTCATAGAATGCATTCTCCTCATCATTATAACAATTAATAAACGTTTAGAGTCAATGTCATTTATATAAATTAAAATTTTCATGGCATTAGTGACGAAACGGGACCAAAATTAGCAAAAATAACCATTTCTTCTCTTAGATTTATTTGACAACAATACTAATAATTGTCAAATCCTAACCAAATTTTCCACAATTATTGTTATGACAATGACAAAGCATTTTACAAAGGCACTTTCCTCTTACATTCAGTTCACTTTAAAATAATTCCAAAAATATATATCACATTTTCAACCAACACATACTTGTTTATTTCCAATAATTGATATTAAAACGTTCAAAATCAAAATCTTCACTGCCAATAGAATAAAAGAGGCATTCATAGAATGCGTTCTCGTCATCATTATAACAATTAAGAAAAGTTTAGAGTCAATGTCATTTATATAAATTAAAATTTTCATGTCATTAGTGACAAAACATGACCATAATTTGCAAAAATAACCATTTCTTCTTTTAGACTTATTTGACAACAATACTAATAATTGTCAAATCCTAACCAAATTTTCCACAATTATTGTTATGACAACGACAAAGAATTTTACAAAGGCACTTTCCTCTCACATTCAGTTAACTTTAAAATAATTCCAAAAATATATATCACATTTTCAAGCAACACTTGTTTATTTCCAATAATTGATATTAAAACGTTCAAAATCAAAATCTTCACTGCCAATATAATTAAAGAGGCATTCATAGAATGCATTCTCGTCATCATTATAACAATTAATAAACGTTTAGAGTCAATGTCATTTATATAAATTAAAATTTTCATGTCATTAGTGACGAAACGGGACCAAAATTAGCAAAAATAACCATTTCTTCTCTTAGATTTATTTGACAACAATACTAATAATTGTCAAATCCTAACCAAATTTTCCACAATTATTATGACAATGACAAAGCATTTTACAAAGGCACTTTCCTCTTACATTCAGTTCACTTTAAAATAATTCCAAAAATGTATTTCACATTTTCAACCAACACTTGTTTATTTCCAATAATTGATATTAAAACGTTCAAAATCAAAATCTTCACTGCCAATAGGATTAAAGAGGCATTCATAGAATGCATTCTCGTCATCATTATAACAATTAATAAACGTTTACAGTCAATGTCATCTATATAAATCAAAATTGTCATGTCATTAGTGACCAAACGGGACCAAACGGGACCAAAATTAGCAAAAATTACCATTTCTTCTCTTAGATTTATTTGACAATAATACTAATAATTGTCAAATCCTAACCAAATTTTCCATAATTATTGTTATGACAATGACAAAGCATTTTACAAAGGCACTTTCCTCTTACATTCAGTTCACTTTAAAATAATTCCAAAAATATATATCACATTTTCAACCAACACATACTTGTTTATTTCCAATAATTGATATTAAAACGTTCAAAATCAAAATCTTCACTGCCAATATAATTAAAGAGGCATTCATAGAATGCATTCTCGTCATCATTATAACAATTAATAAACGTTTAGAGTCAATGTCATTTATATAAATTAAAATTTTCATGTCATTAGTGACCAAACGGGACCAAAATTAGCAAAAATAACCATTTTTTCTCTTAGATTTATTTGACAACAATACTAATAATTGTCAAATCCTAACCAAATTTTCCATAATTATTGTTATGCCAATGAAAAAGCATTTTACAAAGGCACTTTCCTCTCACATTCAGTTAACTTTAAAATAATTCCAAAAATATATATCACATTTTCAACCAACACTTGTTTATTTCCAATAATTGATATTAAAACTTTCAAAATCAAAATCTTCACTGCCAATATAATTAAAGAGGCATTCATAGAATGCATTCTCCTCATCATTATAACAATTAATAAACGTTTAGAGTCAATGTCATTTATATAAATTAAAATTTTCATGGCATTAGTGACGAAACGGGACCAAAATTAGCAAAAATAACCATTTCTTCTCTTAGATTTATTTGACAACAATACTAATAATTGTCAAATCCCAACCAAATTTTCCACAATTATTGTTATGACAATGACAAAGCATTTTACAAAGGCACTTTCCTCTTACATTCAGTTCACTTTAAAATAATTCCAAAAATATATATCACATTTTCAACCAACACATACTTGTTTATTTCCAATAATTGATATTAAAACGTTCAAAATCAAAATCTTCACTGCCAATAGAATAAAAGAGGCATTCATAGAATGCGTTCTCGTCATCATTATAACAATTAAGAAAAGTTTAGAGTCAATGTCATTTATATAAATTAAAATTTTCATGTCATTAGTGACAAAACATGACCATAATTTGCAAAAATAACCATTTCTTCTTTTAGACTTATTTGACAACAATACTAATAATTGTCAAATCCTAACCAAATTTTCCACAATTATTGTTATGACAACGACAAAGAATTTTACAAAGGCACTTTCCTCTCACATTCAGTTAACTTTAAAATAATTCCAAAAATATATATCACATTTTCAAGCAACACTTGTTTATTTCCAATAATTGATATTAAAACGTTCAAAATCAAAATCTTCACTGCCAATATAATTAAAGAGGCATTCATAGAATGCATTCTCGTCATCATTATAACAATTAATAAACGTTTAGAGTCAATGTCATTTATATAAATTAAAATTTTCATGTCATTAGTGACGAAACGGGACCAAAATTAGCAAAAATAACCATTTCTTCTCTTAGATTTATTTGACAACAATACTAATAATTGTCAAATCCTAACCAAATTTTCCACAATTATTGTTATGACAATGACAAAGCATTTTACAAAGGCACTTTCCTCTTACATTCAGTTCACTTTAAAATAATTCCAAAAATGTATTTCACATTTTCAACCAACACTTGTTTATTTCCAATAATTGATATTAAAACGTTCAAAATCAAAATCTTCACTGCCAATAGGATTAAAGAGGCATTCATAGAATGCATTCTCGTCATCATTATAACAATTAATAAACGTTTACAGTCAATGTCATCTATATAAATCAAAATTGTCATGTCATTAGTGACCAAACGGGACCAAACGGGACCAAAATTAGCAAAAATTACCATTTCTTCTCTTAGATTTATTTGACAATAATACTAATAATTGTCAAATCCTAACCAAATTTTCCATAATTATTGTTATGACAATGACAAAGCATTTTACAAAGGCACTTTCCTCTTACATTCAGTTCACTTTAATATAATTCCAAAAATGTATATCACATTTTCAACCAACACGTACTTGTTTATTTCCAATAATTGATATTAAAACGTTCAAAATCAAAATCTTCACTGCCAATATAATTAAAGAGGCATTCATAGAATGCATTCTCCTCATCATTATAACAATTAATAAACGTTTAGAGTCAATGTCATTTATATAAATTAAAATTTTCATGGCATTAGTGACGAAACGGGACCAAAATTAGCAAAAATAACCATTTCTTCTCTTAGATTTATTTGACAACAATACTAATAATTGTCAAATCCTAACCAAATTTTCCACAATTATTGTTATGACAATGACAAAGCATTTTACAAAGGCACTTTCCTCTTACATTCAGTTCACTTTAAAATAATTCCAAAAATATATATCACATTTTCAACCAACACATACTTGTTTATTTCCAATAATTGATATTAAAACGTTCAAAATCAAAATCTTCACTGCCAATATAATTAAAGAGGCATTCATAGAATGCATTCTCGTCATCATTATAACAATTAATAAACGTTTAGAGTCAATGTCATTTATATAAATTAAAATTTTCATGTCATTAGTGACCAAACGGGACCAAAATTAGCAAAAATAACCATTTTTTCTCTTAGATTTATTTGACAACAATACTAATAATTGTCAAATCCTAACCAAATTTTCCATAATTATTGTTATGCCAATGAAAAAGCATTTTACAAAGGCACTTTCCTCTCACATTCAGTTAACTTTAAAATAATTCCAAAAATATATATCACATTTTCAACCAACACTTGTTTATTTCCAATAATTGATATTAAAACTTTCAAAATCAAAATCTTCACTGCCAATATAATTAAAGAGGCATTCATAGAATGCATTCTCCTCATCATTATAACAATTAATAAACGTTTAGAGTCAATGTCATTTATATAAATTAAAATTTTCATGGCATTAGTGACGAAACGGGACCAAAATTAGCAAAAATAACCATTTCTTCTCTTAGATTTATTTGACAACAATACTAATAATTGTCAAATCCTAACCAAATTTTCCACAATTATTGTTATGACAATGACAAAGCATTTTACAAAGGCACTTTCCTCTTACATTCAGTTCACTTTAAAATAATTCCAAAAATATATATCACATTTTCAACCAACACATACTTGTTTATTTCCAATAATTGATATTAAAACGTTCAAAATCAAAATCTTCACTGCCAATAGAATAAAAGAGGCATTCATAGAATGCGTTCTCGTCATCATTATAACAATTAAGAAAAGTTTAGAGTCAATGTCATTTATATAAATTAAAATTTTCATGTCATTAGTGACAAAACATGACCATAATTTGCAAAAATAACCATTTCTTCTTTTAGACTTATTTGACAACAATACTAATAATTGTCAAATCCTAACCAAATTTTCCACAATTATTGTTATGACAACGACAAAGAATTTTACAAAGGCACTTTCCTCTCACATTCAGTTAACTTTAAAATAATTCCAAAAATATATATCACATTTTCAAGCAACACTTGTTTATTTCCAATAATTGATATTAAAACGTTCAAAATCAAAATCTTCACTGCCAATATAATTAAAGAGGCATTCATAGAATGCATTCTCGTCATCATTATAACAATTAATAAACGTTTAGAGTCAATGTCATTTATATAAATTAAAATTTTCATGTCATTAGTGACGAAACGGGACCAAAATTAGCAAAAATAACCATTTCTTCTCTTAGATTTATTTGACAACAATACTAATAATTGTCAAATCCTAACCAAATTTTCCACAATTATTGTTATGACAATGACAAAGCATTTTACAAAGGCACTTTCCTCTTACATTCAGTTCACTTTAAAATAATTCCAAAAATGTATATCACATTTTCAACCAACACTTGTTTATTTCCAATAATTGATATTAAAACGTTCAAAATCAAAATCTTCACTGCCAATAGGATTAAAGAGGCATTCATAGAATGCATTCTCGTCATCATTATAACAATTAATAAACGTTTACAGTCAATGTCATCTATATAAATCAAAATTGTCATGTCATTAGTGACCAAACGGGACCAAACGGGACCAAAATTAGCAAAAATTACCATTTCTTCTCTTAGATTTATTTGACAATAATACTAATAATTGTCAAATCCTAACCAAATTTTCCATAATTATTGTTATGACAATGACAAAGCATTTTACAAAGGCACTTTCCTCTTACATTCAGTTCACTTTAATATAATTCCAAAAATGTATATCACATTTTCAACCAACACGTACTTGTTTATTTCCAATAATTGATATTAAAACGTTCAAAATCAAAATCTTCACTGCCAATATAATTAAAGAGGCATTCATAGAATGCATTCTCCTCATCATTATAACAATTAATAAACGTTTAGAGTCAATGTCATTTATATAAATTAAAATTTTCATGGCATTAGTGACGAAACGGGACCAAAATTAGCAAAAATAACCATTTCTTCTCTTAGATTTATTTGACAACAATACTAATAATTGTCAAATCCTAAACAAATTTTCCACAATTATTGTTATGACAATGACAAAGCATTTTACAAAGGCACTTTCCTCTTACATTCAGTTCACTTTAAAATAATTCCAAAAATATATATCACATTTTCAACCAACACGTACTTGTTTATTTCCAATAATTGATATTAAAACGTTCAAAATCAAAATCTTCACTGCCAATAGAATAAAAGAGGCATTCATAGAATGCGTTCTCGTCATCATTATAACAATTAAGAAAAGTTTAGAGTCAATGTCATTTATATAAATTAAAATTTTCATGTCATTAGTGACAAAACATGACCATAATTTGCAAAAATAACCATTTCTTCTTTTAGACTTATTTGACAACAATACTAATAATTGTCAAATCCTAACCAAATTTTCCACAATTATTGTTATGACAACGACAAAGAATTTTACAAAGGCACTTTCCTCTCACATTCAGTTAACTTTAAAATAATTCCAAAAATATATATCACATTTTCAACCAACACTTGTTTATTTCCAATAATTGATATTAAAACGTTCAAAATCAAAATCTTCACTGCCAATATAATTAAAGAGGCATTCATAGAATGCATTCTCGTCATCATTATAACAATTAATAAACGTTTAGAGTCAATGTCATTTATATAACTTAAAATTTTCATGTCATTAGCGACCAAACATGACCAAAATTAGCAAAAATAACCATTTCTTCTCTTAGATTTATTGGACAACAATACTAATAATTGTCAAATCCTAACAAATTTTCCACAATTATTGTTATGACAATGACAAAGCATTTTACAAAGGCACTTTCCTCTTGCATTCAGTTCACTTTAAAATAATTCCAAAAATATATATCACATTTTCAACCAACACTTGTTTATTTCCAATAATTGATATTATAACGTTCAAAATCAAAATCTTCACTGCCAATATAATTAAAGAGGCATTCATAGAATGCATTCTCGTGATCATTATAACAATTAATAAACGTTTAGAGTCAATGTCATTTATTTAAATTAAAATTTTCATGTCATTAGTGACCAAACGGGACCAAAATTAGCAAAAATAACCATTTGTTCTCTTAGATTTATTTGACAACAATACTAATAATTGTCAAATCCTAACCAAATTTTCCATAATTATTGTTATGACAATGAAAAAGCATTTTACAAAGGCACTTTCCTCTCACATTCAGTTAACTTTAAAATAATTCCAAAAATATATATCACATTTTCAACCAACACTTGTTTATTTCCAATAATTGATATTAAAACTTTCAAAATCAAAATCTTCACTGCCAATATAATTAAAGAGGCATTCATAGAATGCATTCTCCTCATCATTATAACAATTAATAAACGTTTAGAGTCAACGTCATTTATATAAATTAAAATTTTCATGGCATTAGTGACGAAACGGGACCAAAATTAGCAAAAATAACCATTTCTTCTCTTAGATTTATTTGACAACAATACTAATAATTGTCAAATCCTAACCAAATTTTCCACAATTATTGTTATGACAATGACAAAGCATTTTACAAAGGCACTTTCCTCTTACATTCAGTTCACTTTAAAATAATTCCAAAAATATATATCACATTTTCAACCAACACGTACTTGTTTATTTCCAATAATTGATATTAAAACGTTCAAAATCAAAATCTTCACTGCCAATAGAATAAAAGAGGCATTCATAGAATGCGTTCTCGTCATCATTATAACAATTAAGAAAAGTTTAGAGTCAATGTCATTTATATAAATTAAAATTTTCATGTCATTAGTGACAAAACATGACCATAATTTGCAAAAATAACCATTTCTTCTTTTAGACTTATTTGACAACAATACTAATAATTGTCAAATCCTAACCAAATTTTCCACAATTATTGTTATGACAACGACAAAGAATTTTACAAAGGCACTTTCCTCTCACATTCAGTTAACTTTAAAATAATTCCAAAAATATATATCACATTTTCAACCAACACTTGTTTATTTCCAATAATTGATATTAAAACGTTCAAAATCAAAATCTTCACTGCCAATATAATTAAAGAGGCATTCATAGAATGCATTCTCCTCATCATTATAACAATTAATAAACGTTTAGAGTCAATGTCATTTATATAAATTAAAATTTTCATGTCATTAGTGACGAAACGGGACCAAAATTAGCAAAAATAACCATTTCTTCTCTTAGATTTATTTGACAACAATACTAATAATTGTCAAATCCTAACCAAATTTTCCACAATTATTGTTATGACAATGACAAAGCATTTTACAAAGGCACTTTCCTCTTACATTCAGTTCACTTTAAAATAATTCCAAAAATGTATATCACATTTTCAACCAACACTTGTTTATTTCCAATAATTGATATTAAAACGTTCAAAATCAAAATCTTCACTGCCAATAGAATTAAAGAGGCATTCATAGAATGCATTCTCGTCATCATTATAACAATTAATAAACGTTTAGAGTCAATGTCATGTATATAAATTAAAAGTTTCATGTCATTAGCGACCAAACATGACCAAAATTAGCAAAAATAACCATTTCTTCTCTTAGACTTATTTGACAACAATACTAATAATTGTCAAATCCTAACCAATTTTCCACAATTATTGTTATGACAATGACAAAGCATTTTACAAAGGCACTTTCCTCTTACATTCAGTTCACTTTAAAATAATTCCAAAAATATATATCACATTTTCAACCAACACTTGTTTATTTCCAATAATTGATATTAAAACGTTCAAAATCAAAATCTTCACTGCCAATAGAATTAAAGAGGCATTCATAGAATGCATTCTCGTCATCATTATAACAATTAATAAACGTTTAGAGTCAATGTCATGTATATAAATTAAAAGTTTCATGTCATTAGCGACCAAACATGACCAAAATTAGCAAAAATAACCATTTCTTCTCTTAGACTTATTTGACAACAATACTAATAATTGTCAAATCCTAACCAATTTTCCACAATTATTGTTATGACAATGACAAAGCATTTTACAAAGGCACTTTCCTCTTACATTCAGTTCACTTTAATATAATTCCAAAAATGTATATCACATTTTCAACCAACACGTACTTGTTTATTTCCAATAATTGATATTAAAACGTTCAAAATCAAAATCTTCACTGCCAATAGAATAAAAGAGGCATTCATAGAATGCATTGTCGTCATCATTATAACAATTAAGAAAACTTTAGAGTCAATGTCATTTATATAAATTAAAATTTTCATGTCATTAGCGACCAAACATGACCAAAATTAGCAAAAATAACCATTTCTAGTTCTCTTAGATTTATTTGACAACAATACTAATAATTGTCAAATCCTAACCAAATTTTCCACAATTATTGTTATGACAATGACAAAGCATTTTACAAAGGCACTTTCCTCTTACATTCAGTTCACTTTAATATAATTCCAAAAATGTATATCACATTTTCAACCAAGACGTACTTGTTTATTTCCAATAATTGATATTAAAACGTTCAAAATCAAAATCTTCACTGCCAATAGAATAAAAGAGGCATTCATAGAATGCATTCTCGTCATCATTATAACAATTAAGAAAACTTTAGAGTCAATGTCATTTATATAACTTAAAATTTTCATGTCATTAGCGACCAAACATGACCAAAATTAGCAAAAATAACCATTTCTAGTTCTCTTAGATTTATTTGACAACAATACTAATAATTGTCAAATCCTAACCAAATTTTCCACAATTATTGTTATGACAATGGCAAAGCATTTTACAAAGGCACTTTCCTCTTACATTCAGTTCACTTTAAAATAATTCCAAAAATGTATATCACATTTTCAACCAACACGTACTTGTTTATTTCCAATAATTGATATTAAAACGTTCAAAATCAAAATCTTCACTGCCAATAGAATTAAAGAGGCATTCATAGAATGCATTCTCGTCATCATTATAACAATTAATAAACGTTTAGAGTCAATGTCATGTATATAAATTAAAAGTTTCATGTCATTAGCGACCAAACATGACCAAAATTAGCAAAAATAACCATTTCTTCTCTTAGACTTATTTGACAACAATACTAATAATTGTCAAATCCTAACCAATTTTCCACAATTATTGTTATGACAATGACAAAGCATTTTACAAAGGCACTTTCCTCTTACATTCAGTTCACTTTAAAATAATTCCAAAAATATATATCACATTTTCAACCAACACTTGTTTATTTCCAATAATTGATATTAAAACGTTCAAAATCAAAATCTTCACTGCCAATAGGATTAAAGAGGCATTCATAGAATGCATTCTCGTCATCATTATAACAATTAATAAACGTTTACAGTCAATGTCATCTATATAAATCAAAATTGTCATGTCATTAGTGACCAAACGGGACCAAACGGGACCAAAATTAGCAAAAATAACCATTTCTTCTCTTAGATTTATTTGACAATAATACTAATAATTGTCAAATCCTAACCAAATTTTCCACAATTATTGTTATGACAATGACAAAGCATTTTACAAAGGCACTTTCCTCTTACATTCAGTTCACTTTAATATAATTCCAAAAATGTATATCACATTTTCAACCAACACGTACTTGTTTATTTCCAATAATTGATATTAAAACGTTCAAAATCAAAATCTTCACTGCCAATAGAATAAAAGAGGCATTCATAGAATGCATTCTCGTCATCATTATAACAATTAAGAAAACTTTAGAGTCAATGTCATTTATATAACTTAAAATTTTCATGTCATTAGCGACCAAACATGACCAAAATTAGCAAAAATAACCATTTCTAGTTCTCTTAGATTTATTTGACAACAATACTAATAATTGTCAAATCCTAACCAAATTTTCCACAATTATTGTTATGACAATGACAAAGCATTTTACAAAGGCACTTTCCTCTTACATTCAGTTCACTTTAAAATAATTCCAAAAATGTATATCACATTTTCAACCAACACTTGTTTATTTCCAATAATTGATATTAAAACGTTCAAAATCAAAATCTTCACTGCCAATAGAATTAAAGAGGCATTCATAGAATGCATTCTCGTCATCATTATAACAATTAATAAACGTTTAGAGTCAATGTCATGTATATAAATTAAAATTTTCATGTCATTAGCGACCAAACATGACCAAAATTAGCAAAAATAACCATTTCTAGTTCTCTTAGATTTATTTGACAACAATACTAATAATTGTCAAATCCTAACCAAATTTTCCACAATTATTGTTATGACAATGACAAAGCATTTTACAAAGGCACTTTCCTCTTACATTCAGTTCACTTTAATATAATTCCAAAAATGTATATCACATTTTCAACCAAGACGTACTTGTTTATTTCCAATAATTGATATTAAAACGTTCAAAATCAAAATCTTCACTGCCAATAGAATAAAAGAGGCATTCATAGAATGCATTCTCGTCATCATTATAACAATTAAGAAAACTTTAGAGTCAATGTCATTTATATAACTTAAAATTTTCATGTCATTAGCGACCAAACATGACCAAAATTAGCAAAAATAACCATTTCTAGTTCTCTTAGATTTATTTGACAACAATACTAATAATTGTCAAATCCTAACCAAATTTTCCACAATTATTGTTATGACAATGACAAAGCATTTTACAAAGGCACTTTCCTCTTACATTCAGTTCACTTTAAAATAATTCCAAAAATGTATATCACATTTTCAACCAACACGTACTTGTTTATTTCCAATAATTGATATTAAAACGTTCAAAATCAAAATCTTCACTGCCAATAGAATTAAAGAGGCATTCATAGAATGCATTCTCGTCATCATTATAACAATTAATAAACGTTTAGAGTCAATGTCATGTATATAAATTAAAAGTTTCATGTCATTAGCGACCAAACATGACCAAAATTAGCAAAAATAACCATTTCTTCTCTTAGACTTATTTGACAACAATACTAATAATTGTCAAATCCTAACCAATTTTCCACAATTATTGTTATGACAATGACAAAGCATTTTACAAAGGCACTTTCCTCTTACATTCAGTTCACTTTAAAATAATTCCAAAAATATATATCACATTTTCAACCAACACTTGTTTATTTCCAATAATTGATATTAAAACGTTCAAAATCAAAATCTTCACTGCCAATAGGATTAAAGAGGCATTCGTAGAATGCATTCTCGTCATCATTATAACAATTAATAAACGTTTACAGTCAATGTCATCTATATAAATCAAAATTGTCATGTCATTAGTGACCAAACGGGACCAAACGGGACCAAAATTAGCAAAAATAACCATTTCTTCTCTTAGATTTATTTGACAATAATACTAATAATTGTCAAATCCTAACCAAATTTTCCACAATTATTGTTATGACAATGACAAAGCATTTTACAAAGGCACTTTCCTCTTACATTCAGTTCACTTTAATATAATTCCAAAAATGTATATCACATTTTCAACCAACACGTACTTGTTTATTTCCAATAATTGATATTAAAACGTTCAAAATCAAAATCTTCACTGCCAATAGAATAAAAGAGGCATTCATAGAATGCATTCTCGTCATCATTATAACAATTAAGAAAACTTTAGAGTCAATGTCATTTATATAACTTAAAATTTTCATGTCATTAGCGACCAAACATGACCAAAATTAGCAAAAATAACCATTTCTAGTTCTCTTAGATTTATTTGACAACAATACTAATAATTGTCAAATCCTAACCAAATTTTCCACAATTATTGTTATGACAATGACAAAGCATTTTACAAAGGCACTTTCCTCTTACATTCAGTTCACTTTAAAATAATTCCAAAAATGTATATCACATTTTCAACCAACACTTGTTTATTTCCAATAATTGATATTAAAACGTTCAAAATCAAAATCTTCACTGCCAATAGAATTAAAGAGGCATTCATAGAATGCATTCTCGTCATCATTATAACAATTAATAAACGTTTAGAGTCAATGTCATGTATATAAATTAAAATTTTCATGTCATTAGCGACCAAACATGACCAAAATTAGCAAAAATAACCATTTCTAGTTCTCTTAGATTTATTTGACGACAATACTAATAATTGTCAAATCCTAACCAAATTTTCCACAATTATTGTTATGACAATGACAAAGCATTTTACAAAGGCACTTTCCTCTTACATTCAGTTCACTTTAAAATAATTCCAAAAATGTATATCACATTTTCAACCAACACTTGTTTATTTCTAATAATTGATATTAAAACGTTCAAAATCAAAATGTTCACTGCCAAATAGAATTAAAGAGGCATTCATAGAATGCATTCTCGTCATCATTATAACAATTAATAAACGTTTAGAGTCAATGTCATTTATATAAATTAAAAGTTTCATGTCATTAGTGACAAAACATGACCAAAATTAGCAAAAACAACCATTTCTTCTCTTAGACTTCTTTGACAACAATACTAATAATTGTCAAATTCTAACCAAATTTTCCACAATTATTGTTATGACAATGACAAAGAATTTTACAAAGGCACTTTCCTCTCACATTCAGTTAACTTTAAAATAATTCAAAAAATATATATCACATTTTCAACCAACACTTGTTTACTTCCAATAATTGATTATAAAACATTCAAAATCAAAATCAGTAGTGGTAATACGGGGTTACGGGCTCATTTTCGCTAACGCTCAATTTGCCCTCCTCCCTTTCACCCGCGCCTCCCCCAGTCTCAAGAATTTTACATTTTGAGCTCATTAATTTAAAATTCATATTTTACTAAGATATGTATTTTTCTTTTTCCCATTTCCGAAAGCCGAATCTTGGTTTACCAATATCCGGTTTTCTTTACGGTTTCCCAATATCCTGAATATTTTTTCCGCTGTTCCGCTTCCGCTATTCTTCGGTTCGCTACGCTCGCCTCCTTCACTGCGCTCAGTCGGTGTCCGATTGCCAGTGTCCGAATTCCGTCTTTTAAGATGACACGCTTGTCATCGTTTGCCGAAAGTGCAATTTTGTTCACGTGTTCGGTATAAATTTCATGCTGCCTACTCCTAAACGTATTCATTTCTTTCATAACGTTCTTTTTTGAAAACAGGCAGTTTTTGTAATCCTGAAAAGTGATTTCATTTTTGACTACACCTTTCTTTACCCCCTTACACTTCTTTTCTTCCGCTTTGCTTTTCGCCATCTTGTAAGCGTACAGCTTGCTCCGTAATCCAACAAATTCGGATATTTGTTTTCCACCAGCTTCGTCCTTAAACATCCCAATTACCTTTTTGTTAACTCCAGTTGGAATGTTGCTTACGTGGTTTTTTGGAAAATTACTTGTGTCAAATTTTGTGTTTACATCTGGTGTTATGTCTTTGTAGAAATCTTCAGTTCTGATCTCATAGCATAGGGAATCTGTATCCGTAAATAACAGACTCGCCTTCTTTCCATACTTAGGTTTAATGTACTTATAATGAAAGTCGTACATAAGAGTTTTACTGACATCTAAAATACTCATTCCCAAGTAGATGGGTTTGTTAAGCTTAACCGCTGTTTTTTGCATGTGGACAGCAACTAGATTTTTCGAAAAGATGTTAACTCCGTTAAAGTTAGGTTTGTTAGCCAGTTTTTCTAGCTGGTCTTCGTTGGTAACTAATCTTACATCCACCCTATTTCTTACGTTTTCCATAGTTTTACCGAATACCGAGTTGTTCATTAACTTAAAAAAGTCCTTTTCGAAATCTGATGTTGCCTTAGTTCTCAGATCTGTATTTAACTTAATGTACTCCTTTAACCAGGGCTCCTCCACAAATGTGATACCCCGATGAATATTAGTTAGCTTTAATCCTAGTTTTAAACATTGCTTTAAAGCTTTGTGGTGGATAACGTACTTTTCCTTATTCATCAAATTGGGAATAAGTTTTTCTACTTTGTTTACCATTACTCGTTCGGCAGCTAAAGGATACTCATTATGTAATTCGTGTAGACTTTCCGGGTATTCTAAATCTACCTCCAAAATGCATGGGTATTCCTCCCAAATTTCTAGTTCCGCTTCGCTCATCCACTTAAAGTCTCTTACCGGTAACGGTTCAGACATTGCCCAACCATACAGGTTGTTAGCATCCAAATATATAATGAAGACACCTTCGTTATTAGGATCGTACTCCACTATATACTTATTGTTAGCTTTGGCATACCTTTTCATGATGGTGCTAATTCCACCTCGAATCCCCTTTTCCACCATTAAGTACATATCTGGATCTGTTAGCAAATCCAGTTCCACCCCAGTTAGTTTGAGAGCCGCATCCCAAGCTAGTCCTGGGCTTGTATAATACCATAATGGATCTAATCCATAGTTTTTCTTACATACCATCCTAAAGCTTTCCATTACGTCAGCTAGCAATAGGACATCAGTTTTTAGGTATAAATTATGGTAATCCCTCATAGTCTTGCATTCAAAGGCAGTCCAAACATTTTGGGCATGCTTGTAATCCTCATCCGAAATATGGGTATTATTTAACTTAGAGTAGAACTGGTCTTGGGTTGGTAAACTTGGATGACTTAACTTATTGAATTCGGACATAAATTCATAGGGAAATACACCCTTTTTCTTAAGTAGCCCTATTTGCTCTTTGGTATATTTGCTAAAACCATGTTCTACAGATTTAAACTGGTCTGGTTTTAAGTTTTTAACTAAGTTATCTAATGAACTTAATGTGAACTTTAGGGAATCTAAAAACCTTAACTCGCACTTAGTTTCCCAGGGTTTTCCTTTTTTGTTAGTCCCAGATTCCATTACCACTTTTTTACTAAAACTTATATACTTTTCGTCGGTTTTTGGAATACAGTCTATTTTTCCTTCCGAAAGACCTAAACTTTTGATGAACAGATGAGAGTCATACCCCTCTAAATTATGAAACAAAACTGGAATGAAGGTTGGTTTTTTCATTCTTAAATTACATAAGTTATGGGCAGCACCTCGGTATTTACCCGAAAGATGGCAATGATCTCTTACCCGATCCTCACCCAACTCTTTTTTGCATGTGTAACAATGCTTAGCTTTTTGAAAAGCATTTTCCTCTTCCATGCTCATTTTAATGGGTTTGTTTACCTTAGTTATTTCGTATATTGCTTTCATCTCCTTCTCTACACTTTCTACAAACATCTTACCTATATCCTCTCCTTCCGTCTTTGCTGTGTATAACACAGTTTTAGGTTTGTAAACATCCTCATCTATACATTTAACCGTGTAGCAAAATCCGCTGGGTTGATGTTTTTGGTATGCGGTGGTATGACTTTTTTTGTCATCCTTCTGCACCGTGTCAATAGGAAGAATGAATGACTCAAAATCTGCGTAGATAACAAACGGGATGTTAGTGGTTTTTTGATGTTGTTTAAAAAACACTTTGGAACCCTCGCTTGGATACACTTGGTTTTGTGCCGCGTGTGTAATGCAAACTTCTGTATGTTTGGTTAGCAGCTCATTACTACCAAAGCTGTTAAAACATCGTACACAAATATGTTTTGCCTCTTTGTGTTTACTAAGTTGTGGACCTATAAGTCTGCTTATATTTTTTACAACACTGTAATGTTGGTCGTAAATGAACAGTGTAACAACAGTTTTATAATTTTCTTTACTAATTTTTAAGGGAAACACTTTTTTGGTTTCATCATCAAAACTAAGAACATTTATACTAAGTTCATTAGCTTTTTCAAACTTAGAAATATTCTTAATCTCTGTTGGGAATTTTACCCCCTCCCAGTTTAATTTTTCTGCTTGTAATTTTAAGTCTTTTGTTACTCTTTCTCCGTTTTTCCCAACTGGATTTAACCCTCTAGTTACAGCCCATTTAAAACACATATCATCATCATTTTTGATGTTGGTGATTGCCACTCTTTTTTGTATAAACGGAGGTAATGGCTTATAGCTATTTCCTTTCATTGGTTTGAATTTTACTATAAAAATTTCAAGAAGATCCACCGAGTGGAGTCTCCATCCACTCCCATTTTTTTGGTGAGTAGCAAGTGACTCTAGCATTTTTTCCTTCATTTGCTCATACTCTGTTATTGCATCCTCTTTAGAGATCATGGAGTGGGTATAGCTTCTAAAATAGGCTGTTGTAATATTAACCACACCTGTTATTGGATCTTGTTTTACTAATTTGCAAGTAAGCACTGATATTACTTTTTTTCCAACACTTTTTGTTTCATTAATTATTTTTAACACAGATTGGGTGGTGTTGTCTAAAAAGACAGTAGGATCTTTAACACCAGCTCCTGGAATAGCCCATCTGGCAGCCTTTCCTCTTAGGGCGTCCAAAACGAGGATAGCGTGACTATTGTTGTTCATGTTTTGAATTGACTTCTTACTGTTGTGTACTTTCCAAAGCTTATTGGCAAGCTTTTTTCGAATGTTTCCTAACTTTTTTGATCCTTTCCATTTGGCTCCTTCAGTAATGTTAAACTGACGCGCGGTTTCTTGTTTAATTTCTTTGTTCCACTTGATGGTTTCCTTATGCTGTTTCTTCTTTTCCATTTTGAGTTCTTGCTTTTGTAAAACTTTTTTTGCTTTTTCCAAAACCGTGTTAATTTGCCGTTGAACCTTTTGTTTGATCTTTTCTTCACGACGATTGAGTCTTTCTTTTAAAATTTGTTGTTTGACTTTGTGTTGATTTTTGATCTTTTCTTCTCGGCGTTGAAATTTTTCTTCAAGTTTCTTTTGCTGAGTTTTTCTAAGCGCTTCACTTTTTGCCAATTTTTCTTTTAGTATTTCTGTATATTTTGAGATACCTGTATTCCAAATTTTATTTCTTTTATTGTTCTCCATACTCTCCTTTATCATATGTTTCGACCTTTTTTTATTTTGTAGTACTTTCAATTTAATTTTGTCCCCTTAAATGTGTCCCCTTTTGGATTTTCAATGAAGTTTAGTCATTGAAAAACAAAATATTGTACTTTTTTTTTACTTGCGTTTAACTGTATATTCTTTCCCCCTGAATGTTATTGTTGACCCTCTTTTTATGTAAAAAGTGATACAGCTTGGATTTTTATTGAGCTGTTTTGCTGCATTGTAAATACTTGGAAATTCAATTTTTTCGTTTGATTCCATGTTTTCAAATACCACACAAACTGGATTTCTGATTGTTTGTCTGTGATGTTTTTCGAATTTGTCATTTTTTACTAGTGTGATATTAAGTAATTCACATAACGTTGTTGTATTCATTTTGGACGTGTTTTTGATTCGTTGTTCTTTTCCAATTTGTCGTAAATGCTTAAGTGTATATGTTGACATTGTAGTTCTTTTATTATAGTGTTTTTCTTTCATTTTCTTTTCTTTCATTTTCTTTTCTTTCATTTTCTTTTCTTTCATTTTCTTTTCTTTCATTTATAACCATTCTTCTTGTTCTGTTTCTCCCAAATTCAGGGATTATGTATGTATAGTTTTTTATTGTATCGTTTGTTTTTGTTTGGAAAAATTGTATTATTATAATTCTTATAATATTTTCCAATGTTGTTTTTGAAACTTTTTTATTTTTTTTTTTGTATTTCATTAATATTTTTATTGTTGTTTCCAATATTAAATTAATTAGTTTTCTACTAATAAATATATTTCTTTCTTTTAACACGTTTATTAGTACTCTTTTTATTCTACGGACTTTAAATTTGGTTAAACTTTGGGGATTGGTAAGTGTGTATGTTATCATTTTGTTTCTTTTATTGTTCTCCATTATCTTCTTTATCATATGTTTCAACCTTTTTTTATTTTGTAGTACTTACAATTTAATTTTGTCCTCCTTTTTTTTAAAAAAAAAAATAAAATAAACGATGACACAAGACATATTTGATTTTAATCATATTTCAAAAGATTTAAGTGAAGACCAAATGAAAAGATTTAAAGAAATGTATAAACACTATCATAGACTTACAAAATGTTATGGAAAAATGTGTAGAAAAAGCAGATGTAAAGATACTGTTTTTATGTTTTTAAAAGTAATTTTGATAACTGGTGGAACTGGTGGAACTGTGTTAGGATGTATAACAGTTAATCCTATTTTGTTGGCATCTATGTCAGGTTTAGGATTGTTGATAGCTGGTTATATGCGAAAAGCTAATCTAACAAAAGCAATAGACAGAAACAAATTTGCTTTTAAAAATTATAAAAAAGTGTTAAATAAAATTAGGGAGTTTATGAGAGGGGTTTACTTTGATCAGGCTCAGTTTGATGGGGAGCTGATGATGGTTGACGATTTGGTTCGAGAGATGTGTGTTGAGATTCCGAATGGGGTTGACAAGTGGTATTCTCAGGAATACGTGAATAATTTTTAACTGTTTTGTTGGACCAACCCATTTGAAAATTTCCTTCTATTGTTGAGGAATCTTTTTCAAAAGTAATTCCAAAACGGAATCCTTTTGTTATATTATATTGTTTGTTCATTTTTTCGCTCCGCTTTTTGCTTTTTGAGTTTCCCATGATTTTTTATTATAGTAATTTAATTTAACACTATAATAAAAGAAAGATGATTAATATTAACAAATTAATTTATATAATTCAGGATCTTTTATTTAAGGAAGAAATGATAACCTTAAAGGATTTTAACCATAAAATTTTTCCAAACTTTTGCATTACATTTTATCAACTAGAAAAAATTTATGCTTTCATTGAAACGGTGCGTCAACATCCTAAATGCAATTTGTTAGCCCATCCGCTTAAACATGTTTTTGAGTATATTTTACCTAGTTTTAATGATTATATGAAATACATTAATGAATCAATTAGTGTTTCACTTACAACACCGTTCTTTTTACCACTAAGTTTACCCGAGCCGCTTACATTACCGCATTTTTATACGTATGGTAACATGAAACTCAGCTTAGTTTTTCCGGAAATCTACACGAATTACAAAAGGAAAACCGAGGTAGTTTCTCCACAGAAATTACAAAAAAAAATAAAATGGAATACCTGGCGTTACTTTTTACATAATAAGATTTTTGTATTAGATGATACTTTTAAAAATGTTGCATATTTTAGTGAAATGTGTTTTCCGGTATTCATTTACCGTGAAAATATGGGTCATATATTTAAAAAGAAAAAACTAACACATCCAAAGGATAGTAATTTATATTTTTACGCTATAGTTTAATAACGTTAAATTTCATATTTTAATTAAAATATGAAACTAAGACAGTAATTCTTTAAGCAATAACAGCTCAACTGTTATTGGGATTAGAAGTATCGCTACTATTGTTACTTGTGCTAGAACTTTGATCATTTTGTACTTCATCTTTATTTACTTTCTTTCCAGAGCTGCTGTCCCAAACATGTTTTGCTACTATTAGTCCGCCTGATAGTAAACCAATCATTGGAATGAATGGCGATATTTTCATTACCATTGTTTTTACATCATCATACAAAAGTTTGTTTGATGATAATTCTTTGTCTAAATTACCATCTTTTTCAACCATATTTAGTTGTTCCATTAGTTCTGAAAATTTTGTGATAAGGTTTTCAGTTAATTGCGAGTTAACTTTGTCCATTTGGTTGCGCTGATGATCTTGTTTAATTCTTTCTAATGCGCTTTGAGATGCTTTTTTAATATATTTTTCTGAGTATTTAATTTCTTTTGCGGCAGACAAGCGGATTAGCTCATCTCTAAGGTTATTGTTTTGCGTAACTGGTATTTCTTCTTCTAAGTTTAGTTCTTCTGTGTTCATTTATTACTGTCTTTTTTAGGTAAAAGCGCCTTTACGTTTTTGTAAAGAATATAAGCAAAAGCAATAGCTAATATCCATAAATTTTTTGTTAGCCACAATAATCCTTTAGAACCTAATAACAACATTTTTGTAAGCATTTTGAAAAACGTAAGCAATACTGGTAAAGCGGCTTGTAATATTTTTAACTGGGCTTTTGCTATTTTAACTGATACTTTTGCAAGGGCAGCAGCTGCTTTTGCGGCTGCTTTTGCGGCATCTGTTAATCCTTTTTTTCCAGCTACAACTACTGTTGTTATAATCCCACCAATAGTTATAGCCACTGCTGCTAAACCCGTAAAATTTTCTTTAACGTATTTTTTAAATTTTTCATATTTTGTTATATCATTTTCAGCAATCTTTTCTAAGGTTTCTTCGTTAGCAGGTTTTAAGTTATTTTTTAACCTAAGTTCTTCAGCTTTTAACTTAGCAACATCCGAAATGTCTTTGTAAACAGCTTTTTTCCGGATGTCAGCTTCGGCTTTTGACTTGTCATCCCAATACTTAACAGCTATATCAACAGCATCTAAATTTTCTATATTGTTTGTAGCTAGTATTCCACCAAGTTCTCTTAGCTCTTCATCGGTAAGTTGTGTTCTGTCAACCGCATTATTGTTAATTGCTATTTCATCTTGAATGTTGTCGATAACATTTGCTCTAATTCCATTAACATTTGGTGTACCAGGAAGGCTACCAACAATTTCCTCAATGGATCCATTTGCGGTTTTACTATGTTCGTAACGCGCTTTTTCCATAAGATGGGTGTATTCTTGTACAGCAGCTTTTGCTTTTTCACTTCCGCTTAAGACAAAGTCATTTCCTTTTCTAACAACAACTCTTGTTCCATCGTAAAGAATTCCGTTCACCTTCCCAGTTTTTTCACTTATTGAAATTAAACTTTTGTTAATTAGTTCTCTTGAGGCGGGACCATCTTTCATCACTATTTCTTGATTAAACTCATTACGAAAAAATGTTTTTCGTGTTCTTGTGATTCTTCGTTTTTCAGCGGTTTCCCACCGTTTTCGTCTGTTTTGTATTGTGTTTTCTTCTACATTTTCTTCTTCAGTTGTGTTTACATCCCTTGCTTTTAACCACGCATCCGGATTAAACGGGTCTAAATCTGATCTTCCTTCCAGATCAATGTTTTCATCGTAGTCATCGTCATCATAATCATCAAAGTCGTCGTAGTCGTTTATAAAGCTTGTTTCCTCTTCACGCATTTCCCGATCGGCTTCATTATTAAAGTCATCAAATGTTTCAAATTCAAATCCTTCCATTTTATTTTAGTACTTTTGTTAATTCTTCGTTATAAAATTTGCCAATAATGTTTTCACCTGAGCTGTCTTCAATGTTGTACATAACTGGATTTCCACGAAATACGGCGGATATTTTAAAAACTTCACTTGTAAAGTTGGGATCATATCCTTTTGCAAAATTTTTTTTGTATTTGTAAATTCTTACATGGTCGCCAACCTTAAATTTCGGTGTTGGAAGCTTTGTTGGCGGTAAACCGTATAAAGATAAAAATACCTCATTCTGGTTATCAAAATTAACGCTATTAGGTTTTCTTTTGATGGTTCTGTGGAACGTGTTGTTATAACTTTTGGTGAGTTTGTCTAAAACTGGTAACCAAGTTTTAGTTTGTTTAAATGTAAAATATTTCCACATTCTTGTTTTAAGAGTTCTGTTAAATCTTTCTACAACAGCTGCTTTGCGTTCTGAAAGTGTTGAGAAGTACTCTATGTCATGAGATTTTAGAAGGGTTTTTACTCCAACATTGTAAAATTCATTGCCATTGTCAAACTGAACAACCTCAGGATATTTTTTAAAGTGATGATTAAACTCCTCAAGCATTTTACCAACACCTTCCACCATGCTTTCTGTATTTTTTCTGTGCACAGGAACGGTAAAAGCAAATCTACTTAAAATTTCAACTCCTGTTAAAATCCAGTTGAACTTCTTGTTTACAGAACTAAACTTGGCCATATCCACTAAGTCCATCTGAAGCTGGTCGGCTAAATTTTTAACAAAGGTTCTTTGTGTTTTATGTGGTTTTCTTAGTGGTTTATGTAATGTGTACGTGCTTTGCGAAGATAACCACTCCTTAACTAACTTTCTTGTAACTCCTTTCACATTTTCTTCAACTGCCTTTTGGTAAAGCTTTTCCGCACTTTGAAAACCGGTTACAGGATTGTAATAAATATTTCTTAATTCAAGGTCAAGTAATAATGCCATTTTATTTTATTTTATGTTAAAATATTTTATGTTATGTTAAAATAAAATGATGACAAACGTTTACTCGCCAAAAGAACTACAACGTCTTAAGGCATTATATGAAAAAGATTACAAAGGTGCGGTTAAAGGAGGACCGTTAGAAAAAGCCAAACTTCGTAAAGAGTTTTTAGAAAAATATCCAAATGCTGATGTAAGCAGGTTTATTTTCTCTATTTGGCTTAATAACAAAGGAAAAGTTGACACTAGGGAGGTGCTTTTTAAAGAACCAAATGACTTTTCCTCAACTCTTAACATTACATCGGACGTCTTTAAAAACAACCCTGATTGGACACAGTATTTATACTGGCCAAAAGGATGGTCCGTTACCCAAGATTTGCCAAATCCCAAACTCAATGAGGATTTTTCAACAAATTTAAATATTATTCCTATTTTTGTAACTAAAGACAAAAAGTTTACCGCACATTTTGAAGAATTAAACACAGCTTACGTAAAGCCTGTTGTTGATGAGGAAGGCGAAGCGGAAAAGAAACCATATGCAAAAGAGGAATTTGACTACTTAAACAATCCATATTTTACAGCAATAGCTATGAAGAGCCGATCCAGTCTTTATTCTATAATTCAAATATTCATTCTAATATTTAAATATTCATTCTAATATTCAAAAATATATCCTATATTTTAAATATGTATGGTCATTCTATTACTTTATTCTATATTTCGTATTTATAAATATTTTCTCTATCTTATTTTATTCTATATATGTCCTAATTGGAAATTCAAATTTATGTCCTCATTAAAATATATGTCCTCATTAAAATCAAAATATATGTCCTCATTAAAATTCAAATATATGTCCTAATTATAATTCAAATATACGTCTTAATTTGTCAGATCGCCATAAACACTACAATCACGTAAAGATTTCACGTAAACCGTAATGTCTGTAGCGAGAGAGCGAAATGAGCGTGGGCTTATAGTTTTTTTTGATTCCCTTCGTGCAATTTTAATAGAAGTTCAAAACTTGGAAACAAATCAGACTTCACTAGAAACAATCGAGAACATACTGTCACATTTGGAAGAAAGCGCCTCTACACTGGTCATTATTTCAGCTAACATTGGGTCAACAAACGACGTTGTTCTTAACGAGTTCAAAGTTGCAATCGACACACTTTTGACAAAAACAGGAGCATTGTGTCAAATTTTAAATAACTTTATTGACGACTCACAAGATCGTGCAAATTCTGTCCGTTACACGGCACCATTGTCGGCTTCAAGACGTCCAGGTCGACCACGTGTAATAATACAACGCGATCAAATCGAATTTCTGCGCGAGCTTCAATTTTCATGGACAAAAATAGCTCGGTTACTCGGGGTGAGTGACTCAACCCTTCACCGCAAAAGAAATGAGTTTGACATGCAAGATGATTACTCCTGGACAGTTTTAACAGGTAAAGTTGTTAACAATCTATTGTTAATAGAAAATTTTTCCGATTTTTATTAATCATGAAAACATCTATATACATATACTTCTCGTATACATATAGGCACTATGCATAAATGGGAGTGGTAGCAGAGAGGGTAATATATAGCAATTGCTGGAGATGATGCAGAGTGTACATCACATGAGGTTTAGTAGTTTCGCCTATGTAACGAAATCATGGAAATCTAATTGAGAAATACAGTTTAATAACTTTTACATGCAGTATATTAATAGTGCATAAAAGAATAATTCTTGTTTGCAATGTTTCTCAGGGATGCATTATTATTAACCAGACTGTTTTTATAGATTATAAATTAATAGTGTTAAAGCTAGAATGCTTGTAATGTGCTGGCGCGCCAGGGCGCTCAGCGCCCTGGTAAGACCTTAGTAGATTTAATACAGATGCAGTTTAGACGCCATAATAAAGCAAAACATATTGTTTGTCATGCTTGGAAATCGGGTCTGCATGCATGGGTAATATAATTGTCCACAATAGAGAGAGCGTCAATGTCAAATAAAATGTGTTGCACCGTGATCTCGTGCAAATTACGCGGGGAAATGCGTCGTTTCTTGGTATTTCTAAGGTAAAACGACACACCGTATATTAATTTCTGTCTCAGCTTTCATCTCAGTCTCAGGTGACACCGTAAATTTGGTTCGCGACTGCATGAAATTTCATTAAAAATCTTGATGCTTCCCGCCTTGAGTTCATATCCTCATTCCTCCCAAGCCCATACTTTTCATGCATTTCAGTTTCTTTATACCTATAACGCCGGTTATATATATACGTCAATTAACGGATGTTTTAATCGCAGACAAGTAAATCATGCAGTCATTTGGTATTGCGAAATGGATATATCTGTTGTGCAATTTTCGTAAAAATTGGTTTTGGTCGCGGTATTAATTACCTAAATTAGGTTTAAAATGAATAGAAAAAACATAGTATCATTACCACCATTTAGACGCGGTCACTATAAAAACAAATAATTTCCCCGCGCAGTGTACCCAAGATGCCCGCGAAAAATTGCGGCCTGCAACTTGATTCGCATTGTCCATTTTGCAACCTTTTTAGTCCTCCATCACGTAATCTGATATTTTTTTCTATTTTTATCCGTTTGGATTCTTGGAAATCTCTCCAAATTACAAGATCACTTTTACATAGGAGTCCCAACTGAACAGATTCACTATTTAGTTTTAGATGAATATTCGTAGTTTTAGAATAGTGTATCCATACTAAAAAGGTTTCTGATTGGTTTAGGTCACCTAACCCAAACAAAACCTCTAACCTTAGTCAGTAAGGAGCATGGGAACAAATTTGTAATTGATAATGTGATTGATACAATGGGGAGCAAAAAAGACTTGAGACGACTCACCGCAATGGGCCTAATTTGCTGCGATTTACTATGAATAGACCTTATCGTTTTAACCCCCTCCCCCAAATCAATGTTGACCAAATCAATGTTGACCAAATGGCGTAATGCAATAAAATGTCTGCGGCCAGTATACAAAAAGAATAAAGAATAGCTAAACATTGTACGGGGGGAGGGGATACGATAAACACAAGTCGGATTTTTCTAAAGACTTTTTCTTCATATCGAATTTTTTCCAAAAAAATCTTGAAGTGTCTCAAACATTTTGCACGCGATTGTAGCCTGTTTGCAGCCTGAAATTTCTAACACCGGATTGAATTGGTTACTTACAGCCAATTAGAAACTCGTTATTTACCGGTAGTTTTAGACGAATATTGCATTGTACATATATGTATTCAGTAGTTGTATTTTTTTCCAGCACATTTTTGCAGCAATGCAGCTACCTGTTTTGAATATATGATTAACTGAATTTTTAACAAGTATAAACTGATATCAAACAAATATAATTTTTAACAGATGAACAATTACTCATTGAAGTGGACAAAATCAGGAGGCTAACTCCAAATATTGGTCAGAGACGACTAGCAGGTGCTTTAAGAGCGAGAGGAATCAGAATTCAAAGGTGGCGGGTTCGCGAATGTTTACGCAGAGTAGATCCATTAGGTACGACCTTACGTTGGAATGACACTATTCATCGAAGAAAATATTCAGTACCGACACCAAACTCATTGTGGCACATCGACGGAAATCATAAACTTATCCGTTATAGATTCGTCATTCACTGCTGCATTGACGGATACTCTAGGGTTTTAATTTATGCACATTGCGCTACAAATAACAAAGCGCTGACAGTCGTGGAGCAATTTGTCCAGGGTGTTTCTACCTTCGGTTTACCGTCTCGAGTACGTAGCGATCATGGCTTGGAAAATATCGAAGTAGCTCGATACATGTTGAGAAATCGTGGGTTAGGTCGTGGAAGTATAATCACTGGAAGTTCTGTGCATAACAGCCGAATTGAGAGAATGCACCGAGATATCTATGCTGGTGTTCTAACCTTTTATGCCAAACTTTTCAATAACTTAGAGGAATCCGGATTCCTTAATCCACTAGACGAAGTCCATCTATGTGCTTTACATCACGTTTATGTTCCCAGAATAAGGCAGTCATTATCCGAATTTAAGGAGCAGTGGAATAATCATCCGGTTTCTACAGAAAGAAATCTTACACCATTGCAGCTTTACACTGCTGGTATGCTCGACAATATGCATTCCGACCATACTGCGATTCAAGGTGTATTTAGTCTAAACAACCAGATTCTATATGGATTTGATGGAGAAGGGCCATTGCCATTTGAAGACGAAGATTACCAAGTGTCCGTACCTGCAGTTGATCTATTGCTAACTGAGCAACAGATCGAACAGCTTTCGATGGAATGCCCTCCCCTTCAAGAAGATGGTAATGGCGGGATTTCTCAATATCTTTTATGTCTGGGTCTATTACAAGGCTACTTAGCAAATACCTGAACGTACTGGGGAAAAAAGAACTTGATTTTCCCGTATACATGAAAAGGCCTGTTTATAAGAAATTTACTCGAAAAAGGAAAAAAAAATGTCCAAGGTGTAAATGGCTCCTCTGTCTTTCTGGTCAGCCAGGTGCCATGCAGCTAGTACCCACTTACCTTTAGTGTAGGCGTGTAGCCCTCTACACGTATTGTAACACTTTAAGATTAAGATTAGGGTTTTATACTAGGTAGGATTAGAGTCAGGATCATGCACATTTTCTACGAAGTATATGTTGTTTTTACTTTAGTATTACTAATAAATGAACGTGTACATACGGTAGACAGAAGACTATCCGTTTATCTTTCTAATGACTTCAACAATAAACTTTTAAAATCAATTGCGTTGTATAAACTCAATGCACTTTTTTAAACAAAAGCTGACAATGTTAATGGAACTTTATGAAAATTGGTCTTGTATATCAGCGTTTCCCAAAGAGAATAACAATACATTACATGTCATGTAAGTAACAAAACATTAATTTAACAAATAACATCAATAAAAAGCACAATAACTTTTAAAGGCTGTTTGACATTGTCTAGTATGATAATGTCTCTTAATTATACAATGTCCATTTCCCAACTGTCTGCAGAAAGTATACTGCTAAATTCCTCCCTAAGCTCGCAGAAATTAGCGTACGTGCTGGGCAACTCAAGTGTACATCCACATGTGTGGCTCACAGGTCTGCGGGCAGCACCAGTAATCCCACTAAACGAAACCTGGATCTTATCAGTAACAATTATATCTGATGCTGTAACAAACCTTAAGAATGCATATAGCTTACTCTTATCAAGACCTCTAACATACTTCTTGAGGTGATTAAAAGCTTCTCTTTCTGCATCGGAACAAACATCAGCCTGTAGCATACTAACAACCTTTGTATTTGTTGGTTCATGGCTCTGGTAAAATGCGATGAGATCTTCAATTGTAGGAAAATAGAGCTTCAATTTGGAAAGAACCTCCGACCAGCAATCAGATACATACTTGGGCTTTTGGATAAGTTCTTTATGGGCCAGCTCTACAATAATATCTTCGATATTGTCAGGAGTTACCACTCTTCTACAATCGAAGTTGGATAGGAAATCCAAGAGATCTGGGTCATCAGCAGCAAGCTCCTTGGACAAAGCTTTCTCAACAATTTCGGCCTCATTCTTGGAAATGTAAGACTTAAATGATGATAACAGCATGGGCACCGTCACTAAAGACTCATCATTCAAGGCACAACCCATGAAAACCTTGCAGAGACGCAATGGGAAGTAGGACGATTCGGTAAACCCTTTCACCAAAATTCTAGCAACTGACTGCCACTTATCTCTGTTATAATCGTGCCTAATAAAAGGAACCCTTTCTTCTTCTCCAATCATTGCAGAATCGACGAATTCGGACCAGAACAACGAAAAAATCTCCCTTAGAACGCCTGTGCCACGACCTTGTTCCTCTTCTCCTTTCGAGTTTATCATAATCCCGATTAAATGCTTGGACATGACTGAATCATCAGAGAATATATCTATTAAGTCTTGTTTAATCATTGTCCTGTGGACCTTTATGATAAATGGATCAACTTCGTCAACTTGAGGCTGCAGAGGAATAGCAGAGGCACTGGGCTGATTCAAGTTATCATGCAGTACAGTAGATAACATCTCATTGCCTGGGATATAGTGGGCAAAGTCATTATCATTACTTGTTAAATCAATATCTACAAAACTATATGTAGAACGGTATGTCAGAGAATGACTTTCAGTTGGTTGCATGTGTTCAGCAGTATTGTGTGTTGCTTGCAACTGTTCAGCAATATTATGTGTTGAGATGGTTGACTCACCAATGTCAATAGGGATTGCAAACGCATCATTTAGTAGTAAATTATCTTCATCCTCACCATCGCTGTCTTCCACTTTAATTACACTTCTAACATAGACATTACCTTGACCAGCAAGTTTTAACAGAACACTTGTGTTTATTTCAACACCTGCAGCCAACTTAGGCTTTACCAAAGTACCATAACAAGCCTAAAATAAATTAATAGCCAGTTGCTATGTTAATAATTAATGTATATTAAACTTCCATAATTTGGTGCTAGATTACACATAATTTACTAATTTACAGTAGTGTAAATTGGCAGTGATGGATCCAGCTTGATCTGGTAGGGAGGTAGCCTGGTACCCTGGCCCAATCAAAGAATATGGGCCAGGTAACCACTAAAGCCTTCTGCTTTCCTATTGGTTGAAATTTCGCGCATTTTTAGTGGCTATGAGTAAAACTGCAATCGTCATAAGTGGATTTAGCCCTGATGACGCGAGAATGAGATTAGTGGTTACCTCAGGCCCATATTTCTTTTGGAATTGGGCCAGGGTACCAGGCTAGTAGGGGGGGTGCTGCAGGGGGGATCTAGAATTTTTTTAAACCTTAGTCAAACCATTCCTAGGGGGGAAATTTTTGAAATTTGGACCTCTGAAATGGAATTTCCTGCGTTCTGACAGTACTTTGAAGAAAGATTTAAAAGTTTTAAATCGTGTTTTCAATAGCGCATTTTATCAAACCTGGAAGGTGTCAAATAAATTTAGGGATAAAGTGGACGTTTTATTATGGATTTTATTAGGGATATCACAAGGAAGCTAGACATTAGAAATGTGATTGACATTTTCAATGAAATCCACGTCGCATCCCACTGCAGCAAGGCACTAATTGAGTAATTGGCACCCCCTCTGCACACCCTTGGCCAAGAGCCAGGGGTGTGTGCACCCCCTGCACCCCCCTGTAAATCCATCACTGTAACTTGGGCATTAATGCCTTTTGTTACAGTATGCTCTAGACTTCATCAATTTCAACCATGTTAACTCTTGCTCTATTATGATCAACATCATCCAATAATTGTCAACTGTATTGTGAACTTGTATTGTGAACTTTTCTTGTTTCTTTCTTTTTTTGGAGGAGGCATAAAAAGTGTGTGCAGTATAGACACATAGTCCCACAAAAATGTTCCCACAATTAGATCACAATCTCAAAATTGTTGATAAATTGACAGAATATACCAACTTTGTTTTGATAGACTATCATGTGCATGCTTTCTCACTAAAATATGACCCAACTAGAAAGGAAGCCTACCACAAATGTTAACTAGCCTGTGCCACAGATGACTAAACTCAGATAAGTTGACATGGCACAGCCTAACCATAACAAATAGGTAGTGGTGGGGGGGGGGGGGGGGGCAAAAACCTCAAGCAGGTGGGTTCCAGCAGCATGCTCCACAGGAAAATGTTTGATTTCTAGGGTCACTGAAACACTAAATGCAGTATTTCCTGCATTTGAGGCAAGTATTTAAGAGTAATCTGAAAACCATTAATTACATAATTTTGTTGTGATCGAAACAGAACATAGAATGATGTCAGAATATCTTTAGATCTATTTCTAAACAAGTCGTAAATGTAAAATTGCAGGAATTTCATATAGAGCCTTTATTTAGCCTGAAATTTTGGGCTGCAAACAGGCTACTTATTGTAATTTATAGCATATGCATACCTGCTATTAGCCATTTCAGAATTGCACTAGAGACCTGGGTATAGCAAGGTTATAGTCAATGTATCATGGAATTGTTTTGGGGGATGGTTCTCTGACTATGTGCAGTGTCACAGAAACCTTTTTTCTGCATTTTTGTAATGTTTACTGTTCTCAAGGGAATCAAGAACAATCAGTTCATTACCTGAAACAAAAACACACAAAAACATTACCGTGTACAGTCTTTGTTCACATCCCTCAAAAGTCTCATGATGCATTGTCAACCTCACTATAGTATCCCCAGGTTTCTAGTGCAATTCTGAAATGGCTAATATATGTAACACTTCACTAATCTACTCACTTGGCCTTAAAACAATTGTACACCCCCTCCCCCTACAAGTTTCTCCATGGATTAAAATTTTTCACAAGAATGGTATTGGAGACCATTGGGGGGGTGCAATCAGCCCCCATCATCCCTGCTCCCCTCACCCCCCTTGGCTATGCCACTGCAAACAGATAAGATAACCTTATCCCCAAACCACCTGTAGGCACCGCTGCCAAATGTTTGCACATGTGTGAATTTGCTAGAGTAAACATTGCAAGAAGTGGGAACTAGCCATGGCAACAACAACCAGACAGTGAAGACTAGGTAAGACTCGACTATTCATTTGTGTTTTAAAAAAAGGGGCATGAAAATTACAAATGGGGATATGTTACAATATTGAAGCCATGTGCAAGTTACCTACCTTAACGTTTTAGTGGTTTGCTTGTAATTTTAACTTTTCTATGGGCTCTCAGACCAATCCAAATATTTCAGTGATTTCCCACTCTTTTTTGGGGGTATGTGCTCAGACATTGCATGGGTGCAAAATGTTTGGCAGCAGTGTTCTCTAGCCCTCGTATAAGCAAAGAGCAGAAAATGGTCACCAATCTTTACCAGGTAACCCTTCTGGTTTCTAAAAGGTCACCTTGTCCTTACCTCCAAGTAAAATCCAAATGTATTGTGTGTACATGCCTCTCTTTCAGATGAATACAATTACCATATTCTCAGTAGTAAGCCCCCCTTCCCAAACTAAGCCCACCCTCTAATAAGTCCCTAAAATGATGGTGCCTATATAGAGTATATACAGTACACTGTGAAAATTTTGAACATTGATCAAGAACATTGATCAGAAAATTTTAGTATATATTTCTTACATTAAAGCACTACTTTGTATTTCACCATACTAAACATATTACATGTATAAAACATGTACTATTACAGAAAACACATGAAATTGTGGTCACACATGAACAGTCAAGCATTGTACAAACCTTTACGAATTCGAAAACTGTTTCAGATGGTAACACCTTCTGAATCTCTTCACGCAACTTCAACGACGTCCATGTTTTGTCAAAGGGGAACTCGTGAATAACAAATTCTTTTTCTTCTAATTCCAGTCGCTTCTTGTGCGTTGGAACTTCCGTCTCTTTTGGGTCTGGAACAAATACAAGGTCTTTGTAGACGATATCGTTGACTGCTCTTCCTCTCCCTGCTTTTCTCTTCTTGTTGCTTTTTTCTTCTTGTTGCTTCTTTCCTCGTTTCCTGGAGCTCGCAACGGTCGGAAAACGATTGGCTAGCTCGTTTTCCAAAGACGTCGAACTACCACTTGCACCGAAGACATTTGAGAGTCTATTCGGAATCGTAGTCGTTGTCGTAGAGCTTCTTCGTGAATTGTTTTCTTCTATACGATTTAGAATATTGCTCTCTGTTGGACTCACGTTGCTCAAAACTTGCAGCGCTTCAGCTGCAGTACGGCAGGCACTAGACAACTGTTCTCTGGACAACGACATATTTCAATTTCACCAGAACAGCATAAATCCACATGATATTTTAATATTATTAACCACGGTGTTCAGCGCCATTATTAATTATGGCGGGCTCGGGAGAGCTCGCATAGAATTGTGGTTGAATTTATATTTGAATTATAATTAGGACATATATTTGAATTATAATGAGGACATATATTTGAATTTTAATGAGGACATAAATTTGAATTTCCAATTAGGACATATATAGAATAAAATAAGATAGAGAAAATATTTATAAATAAGAAATATAGAATAAAGAAATAGAATGACCATACATATTTAAAATATAGGATATATTTTTGAATATTAGAATGAATATTTAAATATTAGAATGAATATTTGAATTATAGAATAAAGACTGGATCGGCTCTTCATAAATAGCTGCCACTTATGTTTGTACAAATTTGTGTGGAATTTCAGCTGAACATTTAAAAAACAAAATTCCAAGAGCAAGTTCAAATATTATTACAAGCATTGTTCAGTACCATTTCACCTATCATTTAAGAAGGTTTTTAAGAAATCCAGAAAAACTTAAAAAATATATGATTGGAAGTCATATAAAATTTCTTCAAAATCATACACCAGTTAGAAAAATTTGGAGAACACAATACAGTGGAACAAACATGAAACTAAAAGATTTCAAAAAACAGCAAGACAATCTTGGTTATATTACTCAAAATATGAGATATGTAAAAAACCATGCTAATTACATTAATTATGGAGCTAACATAAAATACGAAAAATATATGGGTGGAAAACCAAAGAACGACGACGACTTTTTACTTTTTGTACCTAAATCTTCAAAAGGAATTACACCTTTAGGTCAAAAACTATTCCAGCAATCCATAGAAAGTTATGTTTACTGCATTTTTAGGATCTCAAGCTAGAACAAGATGGAGTATCATCGAACAAGGTGCTAAAAGTACACAAACGCAAGATGTTTTTCTAAAACTTGTGAAAGATACAATAGCGCAAGATGATACAACTGCAGCTATTTCAAATATGCGAACAGCTATTAAAAGCACCAATGTAATTTTAAATTTCGCCATTTCATCAGGTTTAATTCTAATACCATCAGATATGAGAATTTTAATTAATCCAGTAAGCGGATTCAACAACATTCTTACATTGGCTACAAACAAAATGTTGTTTGGCAGCAACAAAGCAGTGAATAAGACATTAGATAACACGCCACAATTAGAATATCCTGCAACCAAAAAAATTCCGGTTAATCCTCAGCGACAAAAAGTAAACGCAGTAAAACGTGGTGAACGTAAGTTCCGCCGGGATGAAACCGGTGAACCAAAGTCGGAAGTGGTATTGCCGCTAGTTTTTGGAGTTTCGCTCGTTAGTGTTTGGTTCGTCTTCAAAAAGTTTTTTTAAAATGTCTTTAGATTTTTTACTTTTTGGAAGTGTGATTGTATTGGCAAGATCCGACCTTTCACATTTTTGAAGAATAAAATATATTACATTCTTCATGCATGGAAACGAGCCAACATTTTCCAACTGATTAAATTTTTTCTCTATATTATCCATTATTATGTTTCCATTTGGTAAATTTACATTTGGGAAAATTTTTTCCATTGTTTTGTTATAATTTTTCATTCTTGTTGATTCTTTTTTTTTCTTTTGTTTAACTGGCGGACCATAAGGCGAAAAAATTTGGGGTAATAAAACTTCTCCACAATTAAAACACATTACCATGCAATCAAATTCTCCTGTTTTAATGTGTTTACAATCATTAATAACTGGATTGTATATTGGTGTTTGAATATATTTTAACATTTCTTTAAACTCATCCATCTCTTTTATTATAACGGGGTTTTTTTCCAGCTAGCTCACAAGCAAATTACAGCTAGCTCACAAGCAAATTACAGCTAGCTCACAAGCAAATTACAGCTAGCTCACAAGCAAATTACAGCTAGCTCACAAGCAAATTACAGCTAGCTCACAAGCAAATTACAGCTAGCTCACAAGCAAATTACAGCTAGCTCACAAGCAAATTACAGCTAGCTCACAAGCAAATTACAGCTAGCTCACAAGCAAATTACAGCTAGCTCACAAGCAAATTACAGCTAGCTCACAAGCAAATTACAGCTAGCTCACAAGCAAATTACAGCTAGCTCACAAGCAAATTACAGCTAGCTCACAAGCAAATTACAGCAAAATTTGAACTAGTTTGAGCAAATTACAGCAAAACCCAACTTATTTTTCACGCTAATAAATGAACAGCGAAGAACAAACCATTACAAAAACTAATACAGAAAAAGTTAAAAATCCGAAAAGAGTGGCGCAGGGGAAAAAATTGGCAGAAATAAGTAAAGCTGCTAAAGCGCGTAAACGAGCTGAACAACAACAAAATGAGGACGAACCAGACAACTTTCCACAACTTCCTAACTTATCAACTTCCATTTCGCTACTTGGTGTTTTAACGGGAGTAATAGGAGCATATATAGCCTGGAAAAATTTTAAACAGGGACAAGTTAATTCGCCAACATCTCCATCATCAACTCCAACAAAGGCAAAGTATAACAACCTTGATGATGATGATATTTAGGTCATCATTTCATTCCAAAAAAAAAACATTATTAAAATTTCATATTCTTTTTAAAATATGAATTTAAACTTTTTTTAACTATAATAAATGAACAAGGAACGACAAACTAAGTTAAAACCAGGTTATAAATGATTAACAAAATCTGAAATAACCGGTGAACGAACCCGACATGTAATAACATTTAATCCTAACAAAGCCAATCCGGGAGAAGAAATTTACGTTCAAATCCCAAAACTTAAACCGGGGACAACTTTAGTTCCAGACAAGATGTTTTTAGTATTTGACTTTAAAAATGCTAATACCAAGTCTTGGTTTAACAACAATTTGGCAAAACAACTTCAGAAACAACTAAAAGTAAAATTTGCAGGAGAAATTATATACGACAACGCAGGTGAAAGCTTACTCAGAACCTACGAAGATTTGTGGTTAAACCGTGATGTTCGTGCAAATATGCTGGAAGATGGTATTGCAACTGAAAACCAGCGCAAGGTAATTTCAAAGTCTGACGATGCAGCTTCAGACGTATACGCATCAGTTTACGGTTCTAAGCAAAGAATCCAGCTAGGAAAAATTCTTATGGACCACGGACTTTACGCTCTGTACAACATGAGTAACGATCTACAATACATAATTACTTTACCACAAGCTACCGAAATTATGCAGGCGCAAAACAACCAAACAGTTGAGGGTTACAGCCTGGAAAACATAAAACGTTCAAAATCAAAATCTTCACTGCCAATAGAATTAAAGAGGCATTCATAGAATGCATTCTCGTCAACATTATAACGATTAAGAAAAGTTTAGAGTCAATGTAATTTATATAAATTAAAAGTTTCATGTCATTAGCGACCAAACATGACCATAATTAGCAAAAATAACCATTTCTTCTCTTAGACTTATTTGACAACAATACTAATAATTGTCAAATCCTAACCAAATTTTCCACAATTATTGTTATGACAATGACAAAGCATTTTACACAGGCACTTTCCTCTTACATTCAGTTCACTTAAAAATAATTCCAAAAATATATATCACATTTTCAACCAACACTTGTTTATTTCCAATAATTAATATTAAAACATTCAAAATCAAAATCTTCACTGGTCAATATAATTAGAGGCATTCACACAATGCATTCTCATTATCATCAGAACAATAAAAGTCTGGAGTCAATGTCATTTATATAAATTAAACGTTTCATGTCATTAGCGACCAAACATGACCAAAATTAGCAAAAATAACCATTTCTAGTTCTCTTAGATTTATTTGAGAACAATACTAATAATTGTCAAATCCTAACCAAATTTTCCACAATTATTGTTATGACAATGACAAAGCATTTTACAAAGGCACTTTCCTCTTACATTCAGTTCACTTAAAAATAATTCCAAAAATATATATCACATTTTCAACCAACAACTGTTTATTTCAAATAATTGATATTAAAACGTTCAAAATCAAAATCTTCACTGCCAATAGAATTAAAGAGGCATTCATAGAATGCATTCTCGTCAACATTATAACGATTAAGAAAAGTTTAGAGTCAATGTAATTTATATAAATTAAAAGTTTCATGTCATTAGCGACCAAACATGACCATAATTAGCAAAAATAACCATTTCTTCTCTTAGACTTATTTGACAACAATACTAATAATTGTCAAATCCTAACCAAATTTTCCACAATTATTGTTATGACAATGACAAAGCATTTTACACAGGCACTTTCCTCTTACATTCAGTTCACTTAAAAATAATTCCAAAAATATATATCACATTTTCAACCAACACTTGTTTATTTCCAATAATTAATATTAAAACATTCAAAATCAAATCTTCACTGGTCAATATAATTAGAGGCATTCACACAATGCATTCTCATTATCATCAGAACAATAAAAGTCTGGAGTCAATGTCATTTATATAAATTAAACGTTTCATGTCATTAGCGACCAAACATGACCAAAATTAGCAAAAATAACCATCTCTAGTTCTCTTAGATTTATTTGACAACAATACTAATAATTGTCAAATCCTAACCACATTTTCCACAATTATTGTTATGACAATGACAAAGCATTTTACAAAGGCACTTTCCTCTTTCATTCAGTTCACTTTAAAATAATTCCAAAAATATATATCACATTTTCAACCAACACCTGTTTATTTCAAATAATTGATATTAAAACGTTCAAAATCAAAATCTTCACTGCCAATAGAATTAAAGAGGCATTCATAGAATGCATTCTCGTCAACATTATAACGATTAAGAAAAGTTTAGAGTCAATGTAATTTATATAAATTAAAAGTTTCATGTCATTAGCGACCAAACATGACCATAATTAGCAAAAATAACCATTTCTTCTCTTAGATTTATTTGACAACAATACTAATAATTGTCAAATCCTAACCAAATTTTCCACAATTATTGTTATGACAATGACAAAGCATTTTACACAGGCACTTTCCTCTTACATTCAGTTCACTTAAAAATAATTCCAAAAATATATATCACATTTTCAACCAACACTTGTTTATTTCCAATAATTAATATTAAAACATTCAAAATCAAAATCTTCACTGGTCAATATAATTAGAGGCATTCACACAATGCATTCTCATTATCATCAGAACAATAAAAGTCTGGAGTCAATGTCATTTATATAAATTAAACGTTTCATGTCATTAGCGACCAAACATGACCAAAATTAGCAAAAATAACCATTTCTAGTTCTCTTAGATTTATTTGAGAACAATACTAATAATTGTCAAATCCTAACAAAATTTTCCACAATTATTGTTATGACAATGACAAAGCATTTTACAAAGGCACTTTCCTCTTACATTCAGTTCACTTTAAAATAATTCCAAAAATATATATCACATTTTCAACCAACACTTGTTTATTTCCAATAATTGATATTAAAACATTCAAAATCAAAATCTTCACTGGTCAATATAATTAGAGGCATTCACACAATGCATTCTCATTATCATCAGAACAATAAAAGTCTGGAGTCAATGTCATTTATATAAATTAAACGTTTCATGTCATTAGCGACCAAACATGACCAAAATTAGCAAAAATAACCATCTCTAGTTCTCTTAGATTTATTTGACAACAATACTAATAATTGTCAAATCCTAACCAAATTTTCCACAATTATTGTTATGACAATGACAAAGCATTTTACAAAGGCACTTTCCTCTTACATTCAGTTCACTTTAAAATAATTCCAAAAATATATATCACATTTTCAACCAACACGTACTTGTTTATTTCCAATAATTGATATTAAAACGTTCAAAATCAAAATCTTCACTGCCAATAGAATAAAAGAGGCATTCATAGAATGCATTCTCGTCATCATTATAACAATTAAGAAAACTTTAGAGTCAATGTCATTTATATAAATTAAAATTTTCATGTCATTAGTGACAAAACATGACCATAATTAGCAATAATAACCATGTCTTCTCTTAGATTTATTTGACAACAATACTAATAATTGTCAAATCCTAACCAAATTTTCCACAATATTGTTATGACAATGACAAAGAATTTTACAAAGGCACTTTCCTCTCACATTCAGTTAACTTTAAAATAATTCCAAAAATATATATCACATTTTCAACCAACACTTGTTTACTTCCAATAATTGATATTAAAACATTCAAGATCAAAATCTTCACTGGTCAATATAATTAGAGGCATTCACACAATGCTTTCTCATTATCATCAGAACAATAAAAGTCTGGAGTCAATGTCATTTATATAAATTAAACGTTTCATGTCATTAGCGACCAAACATGACCAAAATTAGCAAAAATAACCATCTCTAGTTCTCTTAGATTTATTTGACAACAATACTAATAATTGTCAAATCCTAACCAAATTTTCCACAATTATTGTTATGACAATGACAAAGCATTTTACAAAGGCACTTTCCTCTTACATTCAGTTCACTTAAAAATAATTCCAAAAATATATATCACATTTTCAACCAACAACTGTTTATTTCAAATAATTGATATTAAAACGTTCAAAATCAAAATCTTCACTGCCAATAGAATTAAAGAGGCATTCATAGAATGCATTCTCGTCAACATTATAACGATTAAGAAAAGTTTAGAGTCAATGTAATTTATATAAATTAAAAGTTTCATGTCATTAGCGACCAAACATGACCATAATTAGCAAAAATAACCATTTCTTCTCTTAGACTTATTTGACAACAATACTAATAATTGTCAAATCCTAACCAAATTTTCCACAATTATTGTTATGACAATGACAAAGCATTTTACACAGGCACTTTCCTCTTACATTCAGTTCACTTAAAAATAATTCCAAAAATATATATCACATTTTCAACCAACACTTGTTTATTTCCAATAATTAATATTAAAACATTCAAAATCAAAATCTTCACTGGTCAATATAATTAGAGGCATTCACACAATGCATTCTCATTATCATCAGAACAATAAAAGTCTGGAGTCAATGTCATTTATATAAATTAAACGTTTCATGTCATTAGCGACCAAACATGACCAAAATTAGCAAAAATAACCATTTCTAGTTCTCTTAGATTTATTTGAGAACAATACTAATAATTGTCAAATCCTAACCAAATTTTCCACAATTATTGTTATGACAATGACAAAGCATTTTACAAAGGCACTTTCCTCTTACATTCAGTTCACTTAAAAATAATTCCAAAAATATATATCACATTTTCAACCAACAACTGTTTATTTCAAATAATTGATATTAAAACGTTCAAAATCAAAATCTTCACTGCCAATAGAATTAAAGAGGCATTCATAGAATGCATTCTCGTCAACATTATAACGATTAAGAAAAGTTTAGAGTCAATGTAATTTATATAAATTAAAAGTTTCATGTCATTAGCGACCAAACATGACCATAATTAGCAAAAATAACCATTTCTTCTCTTAGACTTATTTGACAACAATACTAATAATTGTCAAATCCTAACCAAATTTTCCACAATTATTGTTATGACAATGACAAAGCATTTTACACAGGCACTTTCCTCTTACATTCAGTTCACTTAAAAATAATTCCAAAAATATATATCACATTTTCAACCAACACTTGTTTATTTCCAATAATTAATATTAATATTAAAACATTCAAAATCAAAATCTTCACTGGTCAATATAATTAGAGGCATTCACACAATGCATTCTCATTATCATCAGAACAATAAAAGTCTGGAGTCAATGTCATTTATATAAATTAAACGTTTCATGTCATTAGCGACCAAACATGACCAAAATTAGCAAAAATAACCATTTCTAGTTCTCTTAGATTTATTTGAGAACAATACTAATAATTGTCAAATCCTAACAAAATTTTCCACAATTATTGTTCTGACAATGACAAAGCATTTTACAAAGGCACTTTCCTCTTACATTCAGTTCACTTTAAAATAATTCCAAAAATATATATCACATTTTCAACCAACACTTGTTTATTTCCAATAATTGATATTAAAACATTCAAAATCAAAATCTTCACTGGTCAATATAATTAGAGGCATTCACACAATGCATTCTCATTATCATCAGAACAATAAAAGTCTGGAGTCAATGTCATTTATATAAATTAAACGTTTCATGTCATTAGCGACCAAACATGACCAAAATTAGCAAAAATAACCATCTCTAGTTCTCTTAGATTTATTTGACAACAATACTAATAATTGTCAAATCCTAACCAAATTTTCCACAATTATTGTTATGACAATGACAAAGCATTTTACAAAGGCACTTTCCTCTTACATTCAGTTCACTTTAAAATAATTCCAAAAATATATATCACATTTTCAACCAACACGTACTTGTTTATTTCCAATAATTGATATTAAAACGTTCAAAATCAAAATCTTCACTGCCAATAGAATAAAAGAGGCATTCATAGAATGCATTCTCGTCATCATTATAACAATTAAGAAAACTTTAGAGTCAATGTCATTTATATAAATTAAAATTTTCATGTCATTAGTGACAAAACATGACCATAATTAGCAATAATAACCATGTCTTCTCTTAGATTTATTTGACAACAATACTAATAATTGTCAAATCCTAACCAAATTTTCCACAATATTGTTATGACAATGACAAAGAATTTTACAAAGGCACTTTCCTCTCACATTCAGTTAACTTTAAAATAATTCCAAAAATATATATCACATTTTCAACCAACACTTGTTTACTTCCAATAATTGATATTAAAACATTCAAGATCAAAATCTTCACTGGTCAATATAATTAGAGGCATTCACACAATGCATTCTCATTATCATTAGAACAATAAAAGTCTGGAGTCAATGTAATTTATATAAATTAAAAGTTTCATGTCATTAGCGACCAAACATGACCAAAATTAGCAAAAATAACCATTTCTTCTCTTAGATTTATTTGACAACAATACTAATAATTGTCAAATCCTAACCAAATTTTCCACAATTATTGTTATGACAATGAGAAAGTATTTTACACAGGCACTTTCCTCTTACATTCAGTTCACTTTAAAATAATTCCAAAAATATATATCACATTTTCAACCAACACTAGTTTATTTCCAATAATTGATATTAAAACATTCAAAATCAAAATCTTCACTGGTCAATATAATTAGAGGCATTCACACAATGCATTCTCATTCTCATCAGAACAATAAAAGTCTGGAGTCAATGTCATTTATATAAATTAAACGTTTCATGTCATTAGCGACCAAACATGACCAAAATTAGCAAAAATAACCATTTCTAGTTCTCTTATATTTATTTGACAACAATACTAATAATTGTCAAATCCTAACCAAATTTTCCAGAATTATTGTTATGACAATGACAAAGCATTTTACAAAGGCACTTTCCTCTTACATTCAGTTCACTTTAAAATAATTCCAAAAATATATATCACATTTTCAACCAACACTTGTTTATTTCCAATAATTGATATTAAAACATTCAAAATCAAAATCTTCACTGGTCAATATAATTAGAGGCATTCACACAATGCTTTCTCATTATCATCAGAACAATAAAAGTCTGGAGTCAATGTCATTTATATAAATTAAACGTTTCATGTCATTAGCGACCAAACATGACCAAAATTAGCAAAAATAACCATCTCTAGTTCTCTTAGATTTATTTGACAACAATACTAATAATTGTCAAATCCTAACCAAATTTTCCACAATTATTGTTATGACAATGACAAAGCATTTTACAAAGGCACTTTCCTCTTACATTCAGTTCACTTTAAAATAATTCCAAAAATATATATCACATTTTCAACCAACAACTGTTTATTTCAAATAATTGATATTAAAACGTTCAAAATCAAAATCTTCACTGCCAATAGAATTAAAGAGGCATTCATAGAATGCATTCTCGTCAACATTATAACGATTAAGAAAAGCTTACAGTCAATGTAATTTATATAAATTAAAAGTTTCATGTCATTAGCGACCAAACATGACCATAATTAGCAAAAATAACCATTTCTTCTCTTAGACTTATTTGACAACAATACTAATAATTGTCAAATCCTAACCAAATTTTCCACAATTATTGTTATGACAATGACAAAGCATTTTACACAGGCACTTTGCTCTTACATGCAGTTCACTTTAAAATAATTCCAAAAATATATATCACATTTTCAACCAACACTTGTTTATTTCCAATAATTGATATTAAAACATTCAAAATCAAAATCTTCACTGGTCAATATAATTAGAGGCATTCACACAATGCATTCTCATTATCATCAGAACAATAAAAGTCTGGAGTCAATGTCATTTATATAAATTAAACGTTTCATGTCATTAGCGACCAAACATGACCAAAATTAGCAAAAATAACCATCTCTAGTTCTCTTAGATTTATTTGACAACAATACTAATAATTGTCAAATCCTAACCAAATTTTCCACAATTATTGTTATGACAATGACAAAGCATTTTACAAAGGCACTTTCCTCTTACATTCAGTTCACTTTAAAATAATTCCAAAAATATATATCACATTTTCAACCAACACCTGTTTATTTCAAATAATTGATATTAAAACGTTCAAAATCAAAATCTTCACTGGTCAATAGAATTAGAGGCATTCACACAATGCATTCTCATTATCATTAGAACAATAAAAGTCGGGAGTCAATGTAATTTATATAAATTAAAAGTTTCATGTCATTCGCGACCAAACATGACCAAAATTAGCAAAAATAACCATTTCTTCTCTTAGATTTATTTGACAACAATACTAATAATTGTCAAATCCTAACCAAATTTTCCACAATTATTGTTATGACAATGACAAAGCATCTTACAAAGGCACTTTCCTCTTACATTCAGTTCCCTTTAATAAAATAATTCCAAAAATATATATCACATTTTCAACCAACACTTGTTTATTTCAAATAATTGATATTAAAACGTTCAAAATCAAAATCTTCACTGCCAATAGAATTAAAGAGGCATTCATAGAATGCATTCTCGTCAACATTATAACAATTAAGAAAAGTTTAGAGTCAATTTCATTTATATAAATTAAAAGTTTCATGTCATTAGCGACCAAACATGACCAAAATTAGCAAAAATAACCATTTCTAGTCTCTTAGATTTATTTGACAACAATACCAATAATTGTCAAATCCTAACCAAATTTTCCACAATTATTGTTATGACAATGACAAAGCATTTTACACAGGCACTTTCCTCTTACATTCAGTTCACTTTAAAATAATTCCAAAAATATATATCACATTTTCAACCAACACTTGTTTATTTCCAATAATTAATATTAAAACATTCAAAATCAAAATCTTCACTGGTCAATATAATTAGAGGCATTCACACAATGCATTCTCATTATCATCAGAACAATAAAAGTCTGGAGTCAATGTCATTTATATAAATTAAACGTTTCATGTCATTAGCGACCAAACATGACCAAAATTAGCAAAAATAACCATCTCTAGTTCTCTTAGATTTATTTGACAACAATACTAATAATTGTCAAATCCTAACCAAATTTTCCACAATTATTGTTATGACAATGACAAAGCATTTTACAAACGCACTTTCCTCTTTCATTCAGTTCACTTTAAAATAATTCCAAAAATATATATCACATTTTCAACCAACACCTGTTTATTTCAAATAATTGATATTAAAACGTTCAAAATCAAAATCTTCACTGCCAATAGAATTAAAGAGGCATTCATAGAATGCATTCTCGTCAACATTATAACGATTAAGAAAAGCTTAGAGTCAATGTAATTTATATAAATTAAAAGTTTCATGTCATTAGCGACCAAACATGACCATAATTAGCAAAAATAACCATTTCTTCTCTTAGACTTATTTGACAACAATACTAATAATTGTCAAATCCTAACCAAATTTTCCACAATTATTGTTATGACAATGACAAAGCATTTTACACAGGCACTTTGCTCTTACATGCAGTTCACTTTAAAATAATTCCAAAAATATATATCACATTTTCAACCAACACTTGTTTATTTCCAATAATTGATATTAAAACATTCAAAATCAAAATCTTCACTGGTCAATATAATTAGAGGCATTCACACAATGCATTCTCATTATCATCAGAACAATAAAAGTCTGGAGTCAATGTCATTTATATAAATTAAACGTTTCATGTCATTAGCGACCAAACATGACCAAAATTAGCAAAAATAACCATCTCTAGTTCTCTTAGATTTATTTGACAACAATACTAATAATTGTGAAATCCTAACCAAATTTTCCACAATTATTGTTATGACAATGACAAAGCATTTTACAAAGGCACTTTCCTCTTACATTCAGTTCACTTTAAAATAATTCCAAAAATATATATCACATTTTCAACCAACACTAGTTTATTTCCAATAATTGATATTAAAACATTCAAAATCAAAATCTTCACTGGTCAATATAATTAGAGGCATTCACACAATGCATTCTCATTCTCATCAGAACAATAAAAGTCTGGAGTCAATGTCATTTATATAAATTAAACGTTTCATGTCATTAGCGACCAAACATGACCAAAATTAGCAAAAATAACCATTTCTAGTTCTCTTATATTTATTTGACAACAATACTAATAATTGTCAAATCCTAACCAAATTTTCCACAATTATTGTTATGACAATGACAAAGCATTTTACAAAGGCACTTTCCTCTTACATTCAGTTCACTTTAAAATAATTCCAAAAATATATATCACATTTTCAACCAACACTTGTTTATTTCCAATAATTGATATTAAAACATTCAAAATCAAAATCTTCACTGGTCAATATAATTAGAGGCATTCACACAATGCTTTCTCATTATCATCAGAACAATAAAAGTCTGGAGTCAATGTCATTTATATAAATTAAACGTTTCATGTCATTAGCGACCAAACATGACCAAAATTAGCAAAAATAACCATCTCTAGTTCTCTTAGATTTATTTGACAACAATACTAATAATTGTCAAATCCTAACCAAATTTTCCACAATTATTGTTATGACAATGACAAAGCATTTTACAAAGGCACTTTCCTCTTACATTCAGTTCACTTTAAAATAATTCCAAAAATATATATCACATTTTCAACCAACAACTGTTTATTTCAAATAATTGATATTAAAACGTTCAAAATCAAAATCTTCACTGCCAATAGAATTAAAGAGGCATTCATAGAATGCATTCTCGTCAACATTATAACGATTAAGAAAAGCTTAGAGTCAATGTAATTTATATAAATTAAAAGTTTCATGTCATTAGCGACCAAACATGACCATAATTAGCAAAAATAACCATTTCTTCTCTTAGACTTATTTGACAACAATACTAATAATTGTCAAATCCTAACCAAATTTTCCACAATTATTGTTATGACAATGACAAAGCATTTTACACAGGCACTTTGCTCTTACATGCAGTTCACTTTAAAATAATTCCAAAAATATATATCACATTTTCAACCAACACTTGTTTATTTCCAATAATTGATATTAAAACATTCAAAATCAAAATCTTCACTGGTCAATATAATTAGAGGCATTCACACAATGCATTCTCTCATTATCATCAGAACAATAAAAGTCTGGAGTCAATGTCATTTATATAAATTAAACGTTTCATGTCATTAGCGACCAAACATGACCAAAATTAGCAAAAATAACCATCTCTAGTTCTCTTAGATTTATTTGACAACAATACTAATAATTGTCAAATCCTAACCAAATTTTCCACAATTATTGTTATGACAATGACAAAGCATTTTACAAAGGCACTTTCCTCTTACATTCAGTTCACTTTAAAATAATTCCAAAAATATATATCACATTTTCAACCAACACCTGTTTATTTCAAATAATTGATATTAAAACGTTCAAAATCAAAATCTTCACTGGTCAATAGAATTAGAGGCATTCACACAATGCATTCTCATTATCATTAGAACAATAAAAGTCGGGAGTCAATGTAATTTATATAAATTAAAAGTTTCATGTCATTCGCGACCAAACATGACCAAAATTAGCAAAAATAACCATTTCTTCTCTTAGATTTATTTGACAACAATACTAATAATTGTCAAATCCTAACCAAATTCTCCACAATTATTGTTATGACAATGACAAAGCATTTTACAAAGGCACTTTCCTCTTTCATTCAGTTCACTTTAAAATAATTCCAAAAATATATATCACATTTTCAACCAACACCTGTTTATTTCAAATAATTGATATTAAAACGTTCAAAATCAAAATCTTCACTGCCAATAGAATTAAAGAGGCATTCATAGAATGCATTCTCGTCAACATTATAACGATTAAGAAAAGCTTAGAGTCAATGTAATTTATATAAATTAAAAGTTTCATGTCATTAGCGACCAAACATGACCATAATTAGCAAAAATAACCATTTCTTCTCTTAGACTTATTTGACAACAATACTAATAATTGTCAAATCCTAACCAAATTTTCCACAATTATTGTTATGACAATGACAAAGCATTTTACACAGGCACTTTGCTCTTACATGCAGTTCACTTTAAAATAATTCCAAAAATATATATCACATTTTCAACCAACACTTGTTTATTTCCAATAATTGATATTAAAACATTCAAAATCAAAATCTTCACTGGTCAATATAATTAGAGGCATTCACACAATGCATTCTCATTATCATCAGAACAATAAAAGTCTGGAGTCAATGTCATTTATATAAATTAAACGTTTCATGTCATTAGCGACCAAACATGACCAAAATTAGCAAAAATAACCATCTCTAGTTCTCTTAGATTTATTTGACAACAATACTAATAATTGTCAAATCCTAACCAAATTTTCCACAATTATTGTTATGACAATGACAAAGCATTTTACAAAGGCACTTTCCTCTTACATTCAGTTCACTTTAAAATAATTCCAAAAATATATATCACATTTTCAACCAACACACCTGTTTTATTTCAAATAATTGATATTAAAAACGTTCAAAATCAAAATCTTCACTGGTCAATAGAATTAGAGGCATTCACACAATGCATTCTCATTATCATTAGAACAATAAAAGTCGGGAGTCAATGTAATTTATATAAATTAAAAGTTTCATGTCATTAGCGACCAAACATGACCAAAATTAGCAAAAATAACCATTTCTTCTCTTAGATTTATTTGACAACAATACTAATAATTGTCAAATCCTAACCAAATTTTCCACAATTATTGTTATGACAATGACAAAGCATCTTACAAAGGCACTTTCCTCTTACATTCAGTTCACTTTAAAATAATTCCAAAAATATATATCACATTTTCAACCAACACTTGTTTATTTCCAATAATTAATATTAAAACATTCAAAATCAAAATCTTCACTGGTCAATATAATTAGAGGCATTCACACAATGCATTCTCATTATCATCAGAACAATAAAAGTCTGGAGTCAATGTCATTTATATAAATTAAACGTTTCATGTCATTAGCGACCAAACATGACCAAAATTAGCAAAAATAACCATCTCTAGTTCTCTTAGATTTATTTGACAACAATACTAATAATTGTCAAATCCTAACCAAATTTTCCACAATTATTGTTATGACAATGACAAAGCATTTTACAAAGGCACTTTCCTCTTTCATTCAGTTCACTTTAAAATAATTCCAAAAATATATATCACATTTTCAACCAACACCTGTTTATTTCAAATAATTGATATTAAAACGTTCAAAATCAAAATCTTCACTGCCAATAGAATTAAAGAGGCATTCATAGAATGCATTCTCGTCAACATTATAACGATTAAGAAAAGCTTAGAGTCAATGTAATTTATATAAATTAAAAGTTTCATGTCATTAGCGACCAAACATGACCATAATTAGCAAAAATAACCATTTCTTCTCTTAGACTTATTTGACAACAATACTAATAATTGTCAAATCCTAACCAAATTTTCCACAATTATTGTTATGACAATGACAAAGCATTTTACACAGGCACTTTGCTCTTACATGCAGTTCACTTTAAAATAATTCCAAAAATATATATCACATTTTCAACCAACACTTGTTTATTTCCAATAATTGATATTAAAACATTCAAAATCAAAATCTTCACTGGTCAATATAATTAGAGGCATTCACACAATGCATTCTCATTATCATCAGAACAATAAAAGTCTGGAGTCAATGTCATTTATATAAATTAAACGTTTCATGTCATTAGCGACCAAACATGACCAAAATTAGCAAAAATAACCATCTCTAGTTCTCTTAGATTTATTTGACAACAATACTAATAATTGTCAAATCCTAACCAAATTTTCCACAATTATTGTTATGACAATGACAAAGCATTTTACAAAGGCACTTTCCTCTTACATTCAGTTCACTTTAAAATAATTCCAAAAATATATATCACATTTTCAACCAACACCTGTTTATTTCAAATAATTGATATTAAAACGTTCAAAATCAAAATCTTCACTGGTCAATAGAATTAGAGGCATTCACACAATGCATTCTCATTATCATTAGAACAATAAAAGTCGGGAGTCAATGTAATTTATATAAATTAAAAGTTTCATGTCATTAGCGACCAAACATGACCAAAATTAGCAAAAATAACCATTTCTTCTCTTAGATTTATTTGACAACAATACTAATAATTGTCAAATCCTAACCAAATTTTCCACAATTATTGTTATGACAATGACAAAGCATCTTACAAAGGCACTTTCCTCTTACATTCAGTTCGCTTTAATAAAATAATTCCAAAAATATATATCACATTTTCAACCAACACTTGTTTATTTCAAATAATTGATATTAAAACGTTCAAAATCAAAATCTTCACTGCCAATAGAATTAAAGAGGCATTCATAGAATGCATTCTCGTCAACATTATAACAATTAAGAAAAGTTTAGAGTCAATTTCATTTATATAAATTAAAAGTTTCATGTCATTAGCGACCAAACATGACCAAAATTAGCAAAAATAACCATTTCTAGTCTCTTAGATTTATTTGACAACAATACCAATAATTGTCAAATCCTAACCAAATTTTCCACAATTATTGTTATGACAATGACAAAGCATTTTACACAGGCACTTTCCTCTTACATTCAGTTCACTTTAAAATAATTCCAAAAATATATATCACATTTTCAACCAACACTTGTTTATTTCCAACAATTAATATTAAAACATTCAAAATCAAAATCTTCACTGGTCAATATAATTAGAGGCATTCACACAATGCATTCTCATTATCATCAGAACAATAAAAGTCTGGAGTCAATGTCATTTATATAAATTAAACGTTTCATGTCATTAGCGACCAAACATGACCAAAATTAGCAAAAATAACCATCTCTAGTTCTCTTAGATTTATTTGACAACAATACTAATAATTGTCAAATCCTAACCAAATTTTCCACAATTATTGTTATGACAATGACAAAGCATTTTACAAAGGCACTTCCTCTTTCATTCAGTTCACTTTAAAATAATTCCAAAAATATATATCACATTTTCAACCAACACCTGTTTATTTCAAATAATTGATATTAAAACGTTCAAAATCAAAATCTTCACTGCCAATAGAATTAAAGAGGCATTCATAGAATGCATTCTCGTCAACATTATAACGATTAAGAAAGTTTAGAGTCAATGTAATTTATATAAATTAAAAGTTTCATGTCATTAGCGACCAAACTTGACCATAATTAGCAAAAATAACCATCTCTAGTTCTCTTAGACTTATTTGACAACAATACTAATAATTGTCAAATCCTAACCAAATTTTCCACAATTATTGTTATGACAATGACAAAGCATTTTACACAGGCACTTTGCTCTTACATGCAGTTCACTTTAAAATAATTCCAAAAATATATATCACATTTTCAACCAACACTTGTTTATTTCCAATAATTGATATTAAAACATTCAAAATCAAAATCTTCACTGGTCAATATAATTAGAGGCATTCACACAATGCATTCTCATTATCATCAGAACAATAAAAGTCTGGAGTCAATGTCATTTATATAAATTAAACGTTTCATGTCATTAGCGACCAAACATGACCAAAATTAGCAAAAATAACCATCTCTAGTTCTCTTAGATTTATTTGACAACAATACTAATAATTGTCAAATCCTAACCAAATTTTCCACAATTATTGTTATGACAATGACAAAGCATTTTACACAGGCACTTTCCTCTTACATTCAGTTCACTTTAAAATAATTCCAAAAATATATATCACATTTTCAACCAACACTTGTTTATTTCCAATAATTAATATTAAAACATTCAAAATCAAAATCTTCACTGGTCAATATAATTAGAGGCATTCACACAATGCATTCTCATTATCATCAGAACAATAAAAGTCTGGAGTCAATGTCATTTATATAAATTAAAGGTTTCATGTCATTAGCGACCAAACATGACCAAAATTAGCAAAAATAACCATTTCTAGTTCTCTTAGATTTATTTGACAACAATACTAATAATTGTGAAATCCTAACCAAATTTTCCACAATTATTGTTATGACAATGACAAAGCATTTTACAAAGGCACTTTCCTCTTACATTCAGTTCACTTTAAAATAATTCCAAAAATATATATCACATTTTCAACCAACACTTGTTTATTTCCAATAATTGATATTAAAACATTCAAAATCAAAATCTTCACTGGTCAATATAATTAGAGGCATTCACACAATGCATTCTCATTATCATCAGAACAATAAAAGTCTGGAGTCAATGTCATTTATATAAATTAAACGTTTCATGTCATTAGCGACCAAACATGACCAAAATTAGCAAAAATAACCATCTCTAGTTCTCTTAGATTTATTTGACAACAATACTAATAATTGTCAAATCCTAACCACATTTTCCACAATTATTGTTATGACAATGACAAAGCATTTTACAAAGGCACTTTCCTCTTTCATTCAGTTCACTTTAAAATAATTCCAAAAATATATATCACATTTTCAACCAACACCTGTTTATTTCAAATAATTGATATTAAAACGTTCAAAATCAAAATCTTCACTGCCAATAGAATTAAAGAGGCATTCATAGAATGCATTCTCGTCAACATTATAACGATTAAGAAAAGTTTAGAGTCAATGTAATTTATATAAATTAAAAGTTTCATGTCATTAGCGACCAAACATGACCATAATTAGCAAAAATAACCATTTCTTCTCTTAGACTTATTTGACAACAATACTAATAATTGTCAAATCCTAACCAAATTTTCCACAATTATTGTTATGACAATGACAAAGCATTTTACACAGGCACTTTGCTCTTACATGCAGTTCACTTTAAAATAATTGCAAAAATATATATCACATTTTCAACCAACACTTGTTTATTTCCAATAATTGATATTAAAACATTCAAAATCAAAATCTTCACTGGTCAATATAATTAGAGGCATTCACACAATGCATTCTCATTATCATCAGAACAATAAAAGTCTGGAGTCAATGTCATTTATATAAATTAAACGTTTCATGTCATTAGCGACCAAACATGACCAAAATTAGCAAAAATAACCATTTCTAGTTCTCTTAGATTTATTTGACAACAATACTAATAATTGTCAAATCCTAACCAAATTTTCCACAATTATTGTTATGACAATGACAAAGCATTTTACAAAGGCACTTTCCTCTTACATTCAGTTCACTTTAAAATAATTCCAAAAATATATATCACATTTTCAACCAACACTTGTTTATTTCCAATAATTGATATTAAAACATTCAAAATCAAAATCTCACTGGTGAATATAATTAGAGGCATTCACACAATGCATTCTCATTATCATCAGAACAATAAAAGTCTGGAGTCAATGTCATTTATATAAATTAAACGTTTCATGTCATTAGCGACCAAACATGACCAAAATTAGCAAAAATAACCATCTCTAGTTCTCTTAGATTTATTTGACAACAATACTAATAATTGTCAAATCCTAACCAAATTTTCCACAATTATTGTTATGACAATGACAAAGCATTTTACAAAGGCACTTTCCTCTTACATTCAGTTCACTTTAAAATAATTCCAAAAATATATATCACATTTTCAACCAACACGTACTTGTTTATTTCCAATAATTTATATTAAAACGTTCAAAATCAAAATCTTCACTGCCAATAGAATAAAAGAGGCATTCATAGAATGCATTCTCGTCATCATTATAACAATTAAGAAAACTTTAGAGTCAATGTCATTTATATAAATTAAAATTTTCATGTCATTAGTGAGAAAACATGACCATAATTACCAATAATAACCATGTCTTCTCTTAGATTTATTTGACAACAATACTAATAATTGTCAAATCCTAACCAAATTTTCCACAATATTGTTATGACAATGACAAAGAATTTTACAAAGGCACTTTCCTCTCACATTCAGTTAACTTTAAAATAATTCCAAAAATATATATCACATTTTCAACCAACACTTGTTTACTTCCAATAATTGATATTAAAACATTCAAGATCAAAATCTTCACTGGTCAATATAATTAGAGGCATTCACACAATGCATTCTCATTATCATTAGAACAATAAAAGTCTGGAGTCAATGTAATTTATATAAATTAAAAGTTTCATGTCATTAGCGACCAAACATGACCAAAATTAGCAAAAATAACCATTTCTAGTCTCTTAGATTTATTTGACAACAATACCAATAATTGTCAAATCCTAACCAAATTTTCCACAATTATTGTTATGACAATGACAAAGCATTTTACACAGGCACTTTCCTCTTACATTCAGTTCACTTTAAAATAATTCCAAAAATATATATCACATTTTCAACCAACACTTGTTTATTTCCAATAATTAATATTAAAACATTCAAAATCAAAATCTTCACTGGTCAATATAATTAGAGGCATTCACACAATGCATTCTCATTATCATCAGAACAATAAAAGTCTGGAGTCAATGTCATTTATATAAATTAAACGTTTCATGTCATTAGCGACCAAACATGACCAAAATTAGCAAAAATAACCATTTCTAGTTCTCTTAGATTTATTTGACAACAATACTAATAATTGTCAAATCCTAACCAAATTTTCCACAATTATTGTTATGACAATGACAAAGCATTTTACAAAGGCACTTCCCTCTTACATTCAGTTCACTTTAAAATAATTCCAAAAATATATATCACATTTTCAACCAACACCTGTCTATTTCAAATAATTGATATTAAAACGTTCAAAATCAAAATCTTCACTGCCAATAGAATTAAAGAGGCATTCATAGAATGCATTCTCGTCAACATTATAACGATTAAGAAAGTTTAGAGTCAATGTAATTTATATAAATTAAAAGTTTCATGTCATTAGCGACCAAACATGACCATAATTAGCAAAAATAACCATCTCTAGTTCTCTTAGACTTATTTGACAACAATACTAATAATTGTCAAATCGTAACCAAATTTTCCACAATTATTGTTATGACAATGACAAAGCATTTTACACAGGCACTTTGCTCTTACATGCAGTTCACTTTAAAATAATTCCAAAAATATATATCACATTTTCAACCAACACTTGTTTATTTCCAATAATTGATATTAAAACATTCGAAATCAAAATCTTCACTGGTCAATATAATTAGAGGCATTCACACAATGCATTCTCATTATCATCAGAACAATAAAAGTCTGGAGTCAATGTCATTTATATAAATTAAACGTTTCATGTCATTAGCGACCAAACATGACCAAAATTAGCAAAAATAACCATCTCTAGTTCTCTTAGATATATTTGTCAACAATACTAATAATTGTCAAATCCTAACCAAATTTTCCACAATTATTGTTATGACAATGACAAAGCATTTTACAAAGGCACTTTCCTCTTACATTCAGTTCACTTTAAAATAATTCCAAAAATATATATCACATTTTCAACCAACACCTGTTTATTTCAAATAATTGATATTAAAACGTTCAAAATCAAAATCTTCACTGGTCAATAGAATTAGAGGCATTCACACAATGCATTCTCATTATCATTAGAACAATAAAAGTCGGGAGTCAATGTAATTTATATAAATTAAAAGTTTCATGTCATTAGCGACCAAACATGACCAAAATTAGCAAAAATAACCATTTCTTCTCTTAGATTTATTTGACAACAATACTAATAATCGTCAAATCCTAACCAAATTTTCCACAATTATTGTTATGACAATGACAAAGCATCTTACAAAGGCACTTTCCTCTTACATTCAGTTCGCTTTAAAATAATTCCAAAAATATATATCACATTTTCAACCAACACTTGTTTATTTCAAATAATTGATATTAAAACGTTCAAAATCAAAATCTTCACTGCCAATAGAATTAAAGAGGCATTCATAGAATGCATTCTCGTCAACATTATAACAATTAAGAAAAGTTTAGAGTCAATTTCATTTATATAAATTAAAAGTTTCATGTCATTAGCGACCAAACATGACCATAATTAGCAAAAATAACCATCTCTAGTTCTCTTAGACTTATTTGACAACAATACTAATAATTGTCAAATCCTAACCAAATTTTCCACAATTATTGTTATGACAATGACAAAGCATTTTACACAGGCACTTTGCTCTTACATGCAGTTCACTTTAAAATAATTCCAAAAATATATATCACATTTTCAACCAACACTTGTTTATTTCCAATAATTGATATTAAAACATTCGAAATCAAAATCTTCACTGGTCAATATAATTAGAGGCATTCACACAATGCATTCTCATTATCATCAGAACAATAAAAGTCTGGAGTCAATGTCATTTATATAAATTAAACGTTTCATGTCATTAGCGACCAAACATGACCAAAATTAGCAAAAATAACCATCTCTAGTTCTCTTAGATTTATTTGTCAACAATACTAATAATTGTCAAATCCTAACCAAATTTTCCACAATTATTGTTATGACAATGACAAAGCATTTTACAAAGGCACTTTCCTCTTACATTCAGTTCACTTTAAAATAATTCCAAAAATATATATCACATTTTCAACCAACACTTGTTTATTTCAAATAATTGATATTAAAACGTTCAAAATCAAAATCTTCACTGGTCAATAGAATTAGAGGCATTCACACAATGCATTCTCATTATCATTAGAACAATAAAAGTCGGGAGTCAATGTAATTTATATAAATTAAAAGTTTCATGTCATTAGCGACCAAACATGACCAAAATTAGCAAAAATAACCATTTCTTCTCTTAGATTTATTTGACAACAATACTAATAATTGTCAAATCCTAACCAAATTTTCCACAATTATTGTTATGACAATGACAAAGCATCTTACAAAGGCACTTTCCTCTTACATTCAGTTCGCTTTAAAATAATTCCAAAAATATATATCACATTTTCAACCAACACTTGTTTATTTCAAATAATTGATATTAAAACGTTCAAAATCAAAATCTTCACTGCCAATAGAATTAAAGAGGCATTCATAGAATGCATTCTCGTCAACATTATAACAATTAAGAAAAGTTTAGAGTCAATTTCATTTATATAAATTAAAAGTTTCATGTCATTAGCGACCAAACATGACCAAAATTAGCAAAAATAACCATTTCTAGTCTCTTAGATTTATTTGACACCAATACTAATAATTGTCAAATCCTAACCAAATTTTCCACAATTATTGTTATGACAATGACAAAGCATTTTACACAGGCACTTTCCTCTTACATTCAGTTCACTTTAAAATAATTCCAAAAATATATATCACATTTTCAACCAACACTTGTTTATTTCCAATAATTAATATTAAAACATTCAAAATCAAAATCTTCACTGGTCAATATAATTAGAGGCATTCACACAATGCATTCTCATTATCATCAGAACAATAAAAGTCTGGAGTCAATGTCATTTATATAAATTAAACGTTTCATGTCATTAGCGACCAAACATGACCAAAATTAGCAAAAATAACCATTTCTAGTTCTCTTAGATTTATTTGACAACAATACTAATAATTGTCAAATCCTAACCAAATTTTCCACAATTATTGTTATGACAATGACAAAGCATTTTACAAAGGCACTTTCCTCTTACATTCAGTTCACTTTAAAATAATTCCAAAAATATATATCACATTTTCAACCAACACTTGTTTATTTCCAATAATTGATATTAAAACATTCAAAATCAAAATCTTCACTGGTCAATATAATTAGAGGCATTCACACAATGCATTCTCATTATCATCAGAACAATAAAAGTCTGGAGTCAATGTCATTTATATAAATTAAACGTTTCATGTCATTAGCGACCAAACATGACCAAAATTAGCAAAAATAACCATCTCTAGTTCTCTTAGATTTATTTGACAACAATACTAATAATTGTCAAATCCTAACCACATTTTCCACAATTATTGTTATGACAATGACAAAGCATTTTACAAAGGCACTTTCCTCTTTCATTCAGTTCACTTTAAAATAATTCCAAAAATATATATCACATTTTCAACCAACACCTGTTTATTTCAAATAATTGATATTAAAACGTTCAAAATCAAAATCTTCACTGCCAATAGAATTAAAGAGGCATTCATAGAATGCATTCTCGTCAACATTATAATGATTAAGAAAAGTTTAGAGTCAATGTAATTTATATAAATTAAAAGTTTCATGTCATTAGCGACCAAACATGACCATAATTAGCAAAAATAACCATTTCTTCTCTTAGATTTATTTGACAACAATACTAATAATTGTCAAATCCTAACCAAATTTTCCACAATTATTGTTATGACAATGACAAAGCATTTTACACAGGCACTTTCCTCTTACATTCAGTTCACTTAAAAATAATTCCAAAAATATATATCACATTTTCAACCAACACTTGTTTATTTCCAATAATTAATATTAAAACATTCAAAATCAAAATCTTCACTGGTCAATATAATTAGAGGCATTCACACAATGCATTCTCATTATCATCAGAACAATAAAAGTCTGGAGTCAATGTCATTTATATAAATTAAACGTTTCATGTCATTAGCGACCAAACATGACCAAAATTAGCAAAAATAACCATTTCTAGTTCTCTTAGATTTATTTGAGAACAATACTAATAATTGTCAAATCCTAACAAAATTTTCCACAATTATTGTTATGACAATGACAAAGCATTTTACAAAGGCACTTTCCTCTTACATTCAGTTCACTTTAAAATAATTCCAAAAATATATATCACATTTTCAACCAACACTTGTTTATTTCCAATAATTGATATTAAAACATTCAAAATCAAAATCTTCACTGGTCAATATAATTAGAGGCATTCACACAATGCATTCTCATTATCATCAGAACAATAAAAGTCTGGAGTCAATGTCATTTATATAAATTAAACGTTTCATGTCATTAGCGACCAAACATGACCAAAATTAGCAAAAATAACCATCTCTAGTTCTCTTAGATTTATTTGACAACAATACTAATAATTGTCAAATCCTAACCAAATTTTCCACAATTATTGTTATGACAATGACAAAGCATTTTACAAAGGCACTTTCCTCTTACATTCAGTTCACTTTAAAATAATTCCAAAAATATATATCACATTTTCAACCAACACGTACTTGTTTATTTCCAATAATTGATATTAAAACGTTCAAAATCAAAATCTTCACTGCCAATAGAATAAAAGAGGCATTCATAGAATGCATTCTCGTCATCATTATAACAATTAAGAAAACTTTAGAGTCAATGTCATTTATATAAATTAAAATTTTCATGTCATTAGTGACAAAACATGACCATAATTAGCAATAATAACCATGTCTTCTCTTAGATTTATTTGACAACAATACTAATAATTGTCAAATCCTAACCAAATTTTCCACAATATTGTTATGACAATGACAAAGAATTTTACAAAGGCACTTTCCTCTCACATTCAGTTAACTTTAAAATAATTCCAAAAATATATATCACATTTTCAACCAACACTTGTTTACTTCCAATAATTGATATTAAAACATTCAAGATCAAAATCTTCACTGGTCAATATAATTAGAGGCATTCACACAATGCTTTCTCATTATCATCAGAACAATAAAAGTCTGGAGTCAATGTCATTTATATAAATTAAACGTTTCATGTCATTAGCGACCAAACATGACCAAAATTAGCAAAAATAACCATCTCTAGTTCTCTTAGATTTATTTGACAACAATACTAATAATTGTCAAATCCTAACCAAATTTTCCACAATTATTGTTATGACAATGACAAAGCATTTTACAAAGGCACTTTCCTCTTACATTCAGTTCACTTAAAAATAATTCCAAAAATATATATCACATTTTCAACCAACAACTGTTTATTTCAAATAATTGATATTAAAACGTTCAAAATCAAAATCTTCACTGCCAATAGAATTAAAGAGGCATTCATAGAATGCATTCTCGTCAACATTATAACGATTAAGAAAAGTTTAGAGTCAATGTCATTTATATAAATTAAACGTTTCATGTCATTAGCGACCAAACATGACCAAAATTAGCAAAAATAACCATTTCTAGTTCTCTTAGATTTATTTGACAACAATACTAATAATTGTCAAATCCTAACCAAATTTTCCACAATTATTGTTATGACAATGACAAAGCATTTTACAAAGGCACTTTCCTCTTACATTCAGTTCACTTTAAAATAATTCCAAAAATATATATCACATTTTCAACCAACACTTGTTTATTTCCAATAATTGATATTAAAACATTCAAAATCAAAATCTTCACTGGTCAATATAATTAGAGGCATTCACACAATGCATTCTCATTATCATCAGAACAATAAAAGTCTGGAGTCAATGTCATTTATATAAATTAAACGTTTCATGTCATTAGCGACCAAACATGACCAAAATTAGCAAAAATAACCATCTCTAGTTCTCTTAGATTTATTTGACAACAATACTAATAATTGTCAAATCCTAACCACATTTTCCACAATTATTGTTATGACAATGACAAAGCATTTTACAAAGGCACTTTCCTCTTTCATTCAGTTCACTTTAAAATAATTCCAAAAATATATATCACATTTTCAACCAACACCTGTTTATTTCAAATAATTGATATTAAAACGTTCAAAATCAAAATCTTCACTGCCAATAGAATTAAAGAGGCATTCATAGAATGCATTCTCGTCAACATTATAATGATTAAGAAAAGTTTAGAGTCAATGTAATTTATATAAATTAAAAGTTTCATGTCATTAGCGACCAAACATGACCATAATTAGCAAAAATAACCATTTCTTCTCTTAGATTTATTTGACAACAATACTAATAATTGTCAAATCCTAACCAAATTTTCCACAATTATTGTTATGACAATGACAAAGCATTTTACACAGGCACTTTCCTCTTACATTCAGTTCACTTAAAAATAATTCCAAAAATATATATCACATTTTCAACCAACACTTGTTTATTTCCAATAATTAATATTAAAACATTCAAAATCAAAATCTTCACTGGTCAATATAATTAGAGGCATTCACACAATGCATTCTCATTATCATCAGAACAATAAAAGTCTGGAGTCAATGTCATTTATATAAATTAAACGTTTCATGTCATTAGCGACCAAACATGACCAAAATTAGCAAAAATAACCATTTCTAGTTCTCTTAGATTTATTTGAGAACAATACTAATAATTGTCAAATCCTAACAAAATTTTCCACAATTATTGTTATGACAATGACAAAGCATTTTACAAAGGCACTTTCCTCTTACATTCAGTTCACTTTAAAATAATTCCAAAAATATATATCACATTTTCAACCAACACTTGTTTATTTCCAATAATTGATATTAAAACATTCAAAATCAAAATCTTCACTGGTCAATATAATTAGAGGCATTCACACAATGCATTCTCATTATCATCAGAACAATAAAAGTCTGGAGTCAATGTCATTTATATAAATTAAACGTTTCATGTCATTAGCGACCAAACATGACCAAAATTAGCAAAAATAACCATTTCTAGTTCTCTTAGATTTATTTGAGAACAATACTAATAATTGTCAAATCCTAACAAAATTTTCCACAATTATTGTTATGACAATGACAAAGCATTTTACAAAGGCACTTTCCTCTTACATTCAGTTCACTTTAAAATAATTCCAAAAATATATATCACATTTTCAACCAACACTTGTTTATTTCCAATAATTGATATTAAAACATTCAAAATCAAAATCTTCACTGGTCAATATAATTAGAGGCATTCACACAATGCATTCTCATTATCATCAGAACAATAAAAGTCTGGAGTCAATGTCATTTATATAAATTAAACGTTTCATGTCATTAGCGACCAAACATGACCAAAATTAGCAAAAATAACCATCTCTAGTTCTCTTAGATTTATTTGACAACAATACTAATAATTGTCAAATCCTAACCAAATTTTCCACAATTATTGTTATGACAATGACAAAGCATTTTACAAAGGCACTTTCCTCTTACATTCAGTTCACTTTAAAATAATTCCAAAAATATATATCACATTTTCAACCAACACGTACTTGTTTATTTCCAATAATTGATATTAAAACGTTCAAAATCAAAATCTTCACTGCCAATAGAATAAAAGAGGCATTCATAGAATGCATTCTCGTCATCATTATAACAATTAAGAAAACTTTAGAGTCAATGTCATTTATATAAATTAAAATTTTCATGTCATTAGTGACAAAACATGACCATAATTAGCAATAATAACCATGTCTTCTCTTAGATTTATTTGACAACAATACTAATAATTGTCAAATCCTAACCAAATTTTCCACAATATTGTTATGACAATGACAAAGAATTTTACAAAGGCACTTTCCTCTCACATTCAGTTAACTTTAAAATAATTCCAAAAATATATATCACATTTTCAACCAACACTTGTTTACTTCCAATAATTGATATTAAAACATTCAAGATCAAAATCTTCACTGGTCAATATAATTAGAGGCATTCACACAATGCTTTCTCATTATCATCAGAACAATAAAAGTCTGGAGTCAATGTCATTTATATAAATTAAACGTTTCATGTCATTAGCGACCAAACATGACCAAAATTAGCAAAAATAACCATCTCTAGTTCTCTTAGATTTATTTGACAACAATACTAATAATTGTCAAATCCTAACCAAATTTTCCACAATTATTGTTATGACAATGACAAAGCATTTTACAAAGGCACTTTCCTCTTACATTCAGTTCACTTAAAAATAATTCCAAAAATATATATCACATTTTCAACCAACAACTGTTTATTTCAAATAATTGATATTAAAACGTTCAAAATCAAAATCTTCACTGCCAATAGAATTAAAGAGGCATTCATAGAATGCATTCTCGTCAACATTATAACGATTAAGAAAAGTTTAGAGTCAATGTAATTTATATAAATTAAAAGTTTCATGTCATTAGCGACCAAACATGACCATAATTAGCAAAAATAACCATTTCTTCTCTTAGACTTATTTGACAACAATACTAATAATTGTCAAATCCTAACCAAATTTTCCACAATTATTGTTATGACAATGACAAAGCATTTTACACAGGCACTTTCCTCTTACATTCAGTTCACTTAAAAATAATTCCAAAAATATATATCACATTTTCAACCAACACTTGTTTATTTCCAATAATTAATATTAAAACATTCAAAATCAAAATCTTCACTGGTCAATATAATTAGAGGCATTCACACAATGCATTCTCATTATCATCAGAACAATAAAAGTCTGGAGTCAATGTCATTTATATAAATTAAACGTTTCATGTCATTAGCGACCAAACATGACCAAAATTAGCAAAAATAACCATTTCTAGTTCTCTTAGATTTATTTGAGAACAATACTAATAATTGTCAAATCCTAACAAAATTTTCCACAATTATTGTTCTGACAATGACAAAGCATTTTACAAAGGCACTTTCCTCTTACATTCAGTTCACTTTAAAATAATTCCAAAAATATATATCACATTTTCAACCAACACTTGTTTATTTCCAATAATTGATATTAAAACATTCAAAATCAAAATCTTCACTGGTCAATATAATTAGAGGCATTCACACAATGCATTCTCATTATCATCAGAACAATAAAAGTCTGGAGTCAATGTCATTTATATAAATTAAACGTTTCATGTCATTAGCGACCAAACATGACCAAAATTAGCAAAAATAACCATCTCTAGTTCTCTTAGATTTATTTGACAACAATACTAATAATTGTCAAATCCTAACCAAATTTTCCACAATTATTGTTATGACAATGACAAAGCATTTTACAAAGGCACTTTCCTCTTACATTCAGTTCACTTTAAAATAATTCCAAAAATATATATCACATTTTCAACCAACACGTACTTGTTTATTTCCAATAATTGATATTAAAACGTTCAAAATCAAAATCTTCACTGCCAATAGAATAAAAGAGGCATTCATAGAATGCATTCTCGTCATCATTATAACAATTAAGAAAACTTTAGAGTCAATGTCATTTATATAAATTAAAATTTTCATGTCATTAGTGACAAAACATGACCATAATTAGCAATAATAACCATGTCTTCTCTTAGATTTATTTGACAACAATACTAATAATTGTCAAATCCTAACCAAATTTTCCACAATATTGTTATGACAATGACAAAGAATTTTACAAAGGCACTTTCCTCTCACATTCAGTTAACTTTAAAATAATTCCAAAAATATATATCACATTTTCAACCAACACTTGTTTACTTCCAATAATTGATATTAAAACATTCAAGATCAAAATCTTCACTGGTCAATATAATTAGAGGCATTCACACAATGCATTCTCATTATCATTAGAACAATAAAAGTCTGGAGTCAATGTAATTTATATAAATTAAAAGTTTCATGTCATTAGCGACCAAACATGACCAAAATTAGCAAAAATAACCATTTCTTCTCTTAGATTTATTTGACAACAATACTAATAATTGTCAAATCCTAACCAAATTTTCCACAATTATCGTTATGACAATGAGAAAGTATTTTACACAGGCACTTTCCTCTTACATTCAGTTCACTTTAAAATAATTCCAAAAATATATATCACATTTTCAACCAACACTAGTTTATTTCCAATAATTGATATTAAAACATTCAAAATCAAAATCTTCACTGGTCAATATAATTAGAGGCATTCACACAATGCATTCTCATTCTCATCAGAACAATAAAAGTCTGGAGTCAATGTCATTTATATAAATTAAACGTTTCATGTCATTAGCGACCAAACATGACCAAAATTAGCAAAAATAACCATTTCTAGTTCTCTTATATTTATTTGACAACAATACTAATAATTGTCAAATCCTAACCAAATTTTCCACAATTATTGTTATGACAATGACAAAGCATTTTACAAAGGCACTTTCCTCTTACATTCAGTTCACTTTAAAATAATTCCAAAAATATATATCACATTTTCAACCAACACTTGTTTATTTCCAATAATTGATATTAAAACATTCAAAATCAAAATCTTCACTGGTCAATATAATTAGAGGCATTCACACAATGCTTTCTCATTATCATCAGAACAATAAAAGTCTGGAGTCAATGTCATTTATATAAATTAAACGTTTCATGTCATTAGCGACCAAACATGGCCAAAATTAGCAAAAATAACCATCTCTAGTTCTCTTAGATTTATTTGACAACAATACTAATAATTGTCAAATCCTAACCAAATTTTCCACAATTATTGTTATGACAATGACAAAGCATTTTACAAAGGCACTTTCCTCTTACATTCAGTTCACTTTAAAATAATTCCAAAAATATATCTCACATTTTCAACCAACAACTGTTTATTTCAAATAATTGATATTAAAACGTTCAAAATCAAAATCTTCACTGCCAATAGAATTAAAGAGGCATTCATAGAATGCATTCTCGTCAACATTATAACGATTAAGAAAAGTTTAGAGTCAATGTAATTTATATAAATTAAAAGTTTCATGTCATTAGCGACCAAACATGACCATAATTAGCAAAAATAACCATTTCTTCTCTTAGACTTATTTGACAACAATACTAATAATTGTCAAATCCTAACCAAATTTTCCACAATTATTGTTATGACAATGACAAAGCATTTTACACAGGCACTTTGCTCTTACATGCAATTCACTTTAAAATAATTCCAAAAATATATATCACATTTTCAACCAACACTTGTTTATTTCCAATAATTGATATTAAAACATTCAAAATCAAAATCTTCACTGGTCAATATAATTAGAGGCATTCACACAATGCATTCTCATTATCATCAGAACAATAAAAGTCTGGAGTCAATGTCATTTATATAAATTAAACGTTTCATGTCATTAGCGACCAAACATGACCAAAATTAGCAAAAATAACCATCTCTAGTTCTCTTAGATTTATTTGACAACAATACTAATAATTGTCAAATCCTAACCAAATTTTCCACAATTATTGTTATGACAATGACAAAGCATTTTACAAAGGCACTTTCCTCTTACATTCAGTTCACTTTAAAATAATTCCAAAAATATATATCACATTTTCAACCAACACCTGTTTATTTCAAATAATTGATATTAAAACGTTCAAAATCAAAATCTTCACTGGTCAATAGAATTAGAGGCATTCACACAATGCATTCTCATTATCATTAGAACAATAAAAGTCGGGAGTCAATGTAATTTATATAAATTAAAAGTTTCATGTCATTAGCGACCAAACATGACCAAAATTAGCAAAAATAACCATTTCTTCTCTTAGATTTATTTGACAACAATACTAATAATTGTCAAATCCTAACCAAATTTTCCACAATTATTGTTATGACAATGACAAAGCATCTTACAAAGGCACTTTCCTCTTACATTCAGTTCGCTTTAATAAAATAATTCCAAAAATATATATCACATTTTCAACCAACACTTGTTTATTTCAAATAATTGATATTAAAACGTTCAAAATCAAAATCTTCACTGCCAATAGAATTAAAGAGGCATTCATAGAATGCATTCTCGTCAACATTATAACAATTAAGAAAAGTTTAGAGTCAATTTCATTTATATAAATTAAAAGTTTCATGTCATTAGCGACCAAACATGACCAAAATTAGCAAAAATAACCATTTCTAGTCTCTTAGATTTATTTGACAACAATACCAATAATTGTCAAATCCTAACCAAATTTTCCACAATTATTGTTATGACAATGACAAAGCATTTTACACAGGCACTTTCCTCTTACATTCAGTTCACTTTAAAATAATTCCAAAAATATATATCACATTTTCAACCAACACTTGTTTATTTCCAATAATTAATATTAAAACATTCAAAATCAAAATCTTCACTGGTCAATATAATTAGAGGCATTCACACAATGCATTCTCATTATCATCAGAACAATAAAAGTCTGGAGTCAATGTCATTTATATAAATTAAACGTTTCATGTCATTAGCGACCAAACATGACCAAAATTAGCAAAAATAACCATTTCTAGTTCTCTTAGATTTATTTGACAACAATACTAATAATTGTCAAATCCTAACCAAATTTTCCACAATTATTGTTATGACAATGACAAAGCATTTTACAAAGGCACTTTCCTCTTACATGCAGTTCACTTTAAAATAATTCCAAAAATATATATCACATTTTCAACCAACACTTGTTTATTTCCAATAATTGATATTAAAACATTCAAAATCAAAATCTTCACTGGTCAATATAATTAGAGGCATTCACACAATGCATTCTCATTATCATCAGAACAATAAAAGTCTGGAGTCAATGTCATTTATATAAATTAAACGTTTCATGTCATTAGCGACCAAACATGACCAAAATTAGCAAAAATAACCATCTCTAGTTCTCTTAGATTTATTTGACAACAATACTAATAATTGTCAAATCCTAACCAAATTTTCCACAATTATTGTTATGACAATGACAAAGCATTTTACAAAGGCACTTTCCTCTTACATTCAGTTCACTTTAAAATAATTCCAAAAATATATATCACATTTTCAACCAACACCTGTTTATTTCAAATAATTGATATTAAAACGTTCAAAATCAAAATCTTCACTGGTCAATAGAATTAGAGGCATTCACACAATGCATTCTCATTATCATTAGAACAATAAAAGTCAGGAGTCAATGTAATTTATATAAATTAAAAGTTTCATGTCATTAGCGACCAAACATGACCAAAATTAGCAAAAATAACCATTTCTTCTCTTAGATTTATTTGACAACAATACTAATAATTGTCAAATCCTAACCAAATTTTCCACAATTATTGTTATGACAATGACAAAGCATCTTACAAAGGCACTTTCCTCTTACATTCAGTTCGCTTTAAAATAATTCCAAAAATATATATCACATTTTCAACCAACACTTGTTTATTTCAAATAATTGATATTAAAACGTTCAAAATCAAAATCTTCACTGCCAATAGAATTAAAGAGGCATTCATAGAATGCATTCTCGTCAACATTATAACAATTAAGAAAAGTTTAGAGTCAATTTCATTTATATAAATTAAAAGTTTCATGTCATTAGCGACCAAACATGACCAAAATTAGCAAAAGTAGCCATTTCTAGTCTCTTAGATTTATTTGACAACAATACTAATAATTGTCAAATCCTAACCAAATTTTCCACAATTATTGTTATGACAATGACAAAGCATTTTACACAGGCACTTTCCTCTTACATTCAGTTCACTTTAAAATAATTCCAAAAATATATATCACATTTTCAACCAACACTTGTTTATTTCCAATAATTAATATTAAAACATTCAAAATCAAAATCTTCACTGGTCAATATAATTAGAGGCATTCACACAATGCATTCTCATTATCATCAGAACAATAAAAGTCTGGAGTCAATGTCATTTATATAAATTAAACGTTTCATGTCATTAGCGACCAAACATGACCAAAATTAGCAAAAATAACCATTTCTAGTTCTCTTAGATTTATTTGACAACAATACTAATAATTGTGAAATCCTAACCAAATTTTCCACAATTATTGTTATGACAATGACAAAGCATTTTACAAAGGCACTTTCCTCTTACATTCAGTTCACTTTAAAATAATTCCAAAAATATATATCACATTTTCAACCAACACTTGTTTATTTCCAATAATTGATATTAAAACATTCAAAATCAAAATCTTCACTGGTCAATATAATTAGAGGCATTCACACAATGCATTCTCATTATCATCAGAACAATAAAAGTCTGGAGTCAATGTCATTTATATAAATTAAACGTTTCATGTCATTAGCGACCAAACATGACCAAAATTAGCAAAAATAACCATTTCTAGTTCTCTTAGATTTATTTGACAACAATACTAATAATTGTCAAATCCTAACCAAATTTTCCACAATTATTGTTATGACAATGACAAAGCATTTTACAAAGGCACTTTCCTCTTACATGCAGTTCACTTTAAAATAATTCCAAAAATATATATCACATTTTCAACCAACACTTGTTTATTTCCAATAATTGATATTAAAACATTCAAAATCAAAATCTTCACTGGTCAATATAATTAGAGGCATTCACACAATGCATTCTCATTATCATCAGAACAATAAAAGTCTGGAGTCAATGTCATTTATATAAATTAAACGTTTCATGTCATTAGCGACCAAACATGACCAAAATTAGCAAAAATAACCATCTCTAGTTCTCTTAGATTTATTTGACAACAATACTAATAATTGTCAAATCCTAACCAAATTTTCCACAATTATTGTTATGACAATGACAAAGCATTTTACAAAGGCACTTTCCTCTTACATTCAGTTCACTTTAAAATAATTCCAAAAATATATATCACATTTTCAACCAACACCTGTTTATTTCAAATAATTGATATTAAAACGTTCAAAATCAAAATCTTCACTGGTCAATAGAATTAGAGGCATTCACACAATGCATTCTCATTATCATTAGAACAATAAAAGTCAGGAGTCAATGTAATTTATATAAATTAAAAGTTTCATGTCATTAGCGACCAAACATGACCAAAATTAGCAAAAATAACCATTTCTTCTCTTAGATTTATTTGACAACAATACTAATAATTGTCAAATCCTAACCAAATTTTCCACAATTATTGTTATGACAATGACAAAGCATCTTACAAAGGCACTTTCCTCTTACATTCAGTTCGCTTTAAAATAATTCCAAAAATATATATCACATTTTCAACCAACACTTGTTTATTTCAAATAATTGATATTAAAACGTTCAAAATCAAAATCTTCACTGCCAATAGAATTAAAGAGGCATTCATAGAATGCATTCTCGTCAACATTATAACAATTAAGAAAAGTTTAGAGTCAATTTCATTTATATAAATTAAAAGTTTCATGTCATTAGCGACCAAACATGACCAAAATTAGCAAAAGTAACCATTTCTAGTCTCTTAGATTTATTTGACAACAATACTAATAATTGTCAAATCCTAACCAAATTTTCCACAATTATTGTTATGACAATGACAAAGCATTTTACACAGGCACTTTCCTCTTACATTCAGTTCACTTTAAAATAATTCCAAAAATATATATCACATTTTCAACCAACACTTGTTTATTTCCAATAATTAATATTAAAACATTCAAAATCAAAATCTTCACTGGTCAATATAATTAGAGGCATTCACACAATGCATTCTCATTATCATCAGAACAATAAAAGTCTGGAGTCAATGTCATTTATATAAATTAAACGTTTCATGTCATTAGCGACCAAACATGACCAAAATTAGCAAAAATAACCATTTCTAGTTCTCTTAGATTTATTTGACAACAATACTAATAATTGTGAAATCCTAACCAAATTTTCCACAATTATTGTTATGACAATGACAAAGCATTTTACAAAGGCACTTTCCTCTTTCATTCAGTTCACTTTAAAATAATTCCAAAAATATATATCACATTTTCAACCAACACCTGTTTATTTCAAATAATTGATATTAAAACGTTCAAAATCAAAATCTTCACTGCCAATAGAATTAAAGAGGCATTCATAGAATGCATTCTCGTCAACATTATAACGATTAAGAAAAGTTTAGAGTCAATGTAATTTATATAAATTAAAAGTTTCATGTCATTAGCGACCAAACATGACCATAATTAGCAAAAAATAACCATTTCTTCTCTTAGACTTATTTGACAACAATACTAATAATTGTCAAATCCTAACCAAATTTTCCACAATTATTGTTATGACAATGACAAAGCATTTTACACAGGCACTTTGCTCTTACATGCAGTTCACTTTAAAATAATTCCAAAAATATATATCACATTTTCAACCAACACTTGTTTATTTCCAATAATTGATATTAAAACATTCAAAATCAAAATCTTCACTGGTCAATATAATTAGAGGCATTCACACAATGCATTCTCATTATCATCAGAACAATAAAAGTCTGGAGTCAATGTCATTTATATAAATTAAACGTTTCATGTCATTAGCGACCAAACATGACCAAAATTAGCAAAAATAACCATTTCTAGTTCTCTTAGATTTATTTGACAACAATACTAATAATTGTCAAATCCTAACCAAATTTTCCACAATTATTGTTATGACAATGACAAAGCATTTTACAAAGGCACTTTCCTCTTACATTCAGTTCACTTTAAAATAATTCCAAAAATATATATCACATTTTCAACCAACACTTGTTTATTTCCAATAATTGATATTAAAACATTCAAAATCAAAATCTCACTGGTCAATATAATTAGAGGCATTCACACAATGCATTCTCATTATCATCAGAACAATAAAAGTCTGGAGTCAATGTCATTTATATAAATTAAACGTTTCATGTCATTAGCGACCAAACATGACCAAAATTAGCAAAAATAACCATCTCTAGTTCTCTTAGATTTATTTGACAACAATACTAATAATTGTCAAATCCTAACCAAATTTTCCACAATTATTGTTATGACAATGACAAAGCATTTTACAAAGGCACTTTCCTCTTACATTCAGTTCACTTTAAAATAATTCCAAAAATATATATCACATTTTCAACCAACACCTGTTTATTTCAAATAATTGATATTAAAACGTTCAAAATCAAAATCTTCACTGCCAATAGAATTAAAGAGGCATTCATAGAATGCATTCTCGTCAACATTATAACGATTAAGAAAGTTTAGAGTCAATGTAATTTATATAAATTAAAAGTTTCATGTCATTAGCGACCAAACATGACCATAATTAGCAAAAATAACCATTTCTTCTCTTAGACTTATTTGACAACAATACTAATAATTGTCAAATCCTAACCAAATTTTCCACAATTATTGTTATGACAATGAGAAAGCATTTTACACAGGCACTTTGCTCTTACATGCAGTTCACTTTAAAATAATTCCAAAAATATATATCACATTTTCAACCAACACTTGTTTATTTCCAATAATTGATATTAAAACATTCAAAATCAAAATCTTCACTGGTCAATATAATTAGAGGCATTCACACAATGCATTCTCCTTATCATCAGAACAATAAAAGTCTGGAGTCAATGTCATTTATATAAATTAAACGTTTCATGTCATTTGCGACCAAACATGACCAAAATTAGCAAAAATAACCATTTCTAGTTCTCTTAGATTTATTTGACAACAATACTAATAATTGTCAAATCCTAACCAAATTTTCCACAATTATTGTTATGACAATGACAAAGCATTTTACAAAGGCACTTTCCTCTTACATTCAGTTCACTTTAAAATAATTCCAAAAATATATATCACATTTTCAACCAACACTTGTTTATTTCCAATAATTGATATTAAAACATTCAAAATCAAAATCTTCACTGGTCAATAGAATTAGAGGCATTCACACAATGCATTCTCATTATCATTAGAACAATAAAAGTCGGGAGTCAATGTAATTTATATAAATTAAAAGTTTCATGTCATTAGCGACCAAACATGACCAAAATTAGCAAAAATAACCATTTCTTCTCTTAGATTTATTTGACAACAATACTAATAATTGTCAAATCCTAACCAAATTTTCCACAATTATTGTTATGACAATGACAAAGCATCTTACAAAGGCACTTTCCTCTTACATTCAGTTCACTTTAAAATAATTCCAAAAATATATATCACATTTACAACCGACACTTGTTTATTTCAAATAATTGATATTAAAACGTTCAAAATCAAAATCTTCACTGCCAATAGAATTAAAGAGGCATTCATAGAATGCATTCTCGTCAACATTATAACAATTAAGAAAAGTTTAGAGTCAATTTCATTTATATAAATTAAAAGTTTCATGTCATTAGCGACCAAACATGACCAAAATTAGCAAAAATAACCATTTCTTCTCTTAGATTTATTTGACAACAATACTAATAATTGTCAAATCCTAACCAAATTTTCCACAATTATTGTTATGACAATGACAAAGCATTTTACACAGGCACTTTCCTCTTACATTCAGTTCACTTTAAAATAATTCCAAAAATATATATCACATTTTCAACCAACACTTGTTTATTTCCAATAATTAATATTAAAACATTCAAAATCAAAATCTTCACTGGCCAATATAATTAGAGGCATTCACACAATGCATTCTCATTATCATCAGAACAATAAAAGTCTGGAGTCAATGTCATTTATATAAATTAAACGTTTCATGTCATTAGCGACCAAACATGACCAAAATTAGCAAAAATAACCATTTCTAGTTCTCTTAGATTTATTTGACAACAATACTAATAATTGTCAAATCCTAACCAAATTTTCCACAATTATTGTTATGACAATGACAAAGCATTTTACAAAGGCACTTTCCTCTTACATTCAGTTCACTTTAAAATAATTCCAAAAATATATATCACATTTTCAACCAACACTTGTTTATTTCCAATAATTGATATTAAAACATTCAAAATCAAAATCTTCACTGGTCAATATAATTAGAGGCATTCACACAATGCATTCTCATTATCATCAGAACAATAAAAGTCTGGAGTCAATGTCATTTATATAAATTAAACGTTTCATGTCATTAGCGACCAAACATGACCAAAATTAGCAAAAATAACCATCTCTAGTTCTCTTAGATTTATTTGACAACAATACTAATAATTGTCAAATCCTAACCAAATTTTCCACAATTATTGTTATGACAATGACAAAGCATTTTACAAAGGCACTTTCCTCTTACATTCAGTTCACTTTAAAATAATTCCTAAAATATATATCACATTTTCAACCAACACGTACTTGTTTATTTCCAATAATTGATATTAAAACGTTCAAAATCAAAATCTTCACTGGCCAATATAATTAGAGGCATTCACACAATGCATTCTCATTATCATCAGAACAATAAAAGTCTGGAGTCAATGTCATTTATATAAATTAAACGTTTCATGTCATTAGCGACCAAACATGACCAAAATTAGCAAAAATAACCATTTCTAGTTCTCTTAGATTTATTTGACAACAATACTAATAATTGTCAAATCCTAACCAAATTTTCCACAATTATTGTTATGACAATGACAAAGCATTTTACAAAGGCACTTTCCTCTTACATTCAGTTCACTTTAAAATAATTCCAAAAATATATATCACATTTTCAACCAACACTTGTTTATTTCCAATAATTGATATTAAAACATTCAAAATCAAAATCTTCACTGGTCAATATAATTAGAGGCATTCACACAATGCATTCTCATTATCATCAGAACAATAAAAGTCTGGAGTCAATGTCATTTATATAAATTAAACGTTTCATGTCATTAGCGACCAAACATGACCAAAATTAGCAAAAATAACCATCTCTAGTTCTCTTAGATTTATTTGACAACAATACTAATAATTGTCAAATCCTAACCAAATTTTCCACAATTATTGTTATGACAATGACAAAGCATTTTACAAAGGCACTTTCCTCTTACATTCAGTTCACTTTAAAATAATTCCAAAAATATATATCACATTTTCAACCAACACTTGTTTATTTCAAATAGTTGATATTAAAACGTTCAAAATCAAAATCTTCACCGCCAATAGAATTAAAGAGGCATTCATAGAATGCATTCTCGTCAACATTATAACAATTAAGAAAAGTTTAGAGTCAATTTCATTTATATAAATTAAAAGTTTCATGTCATTAGCGACCAAACATGACCAAAATTAGCAAAAATAACCATTTCTTCTCTTAGATTTATTTGACAACAATACTAATAATTGTCAAATCCTAACCAAATTTTCCACCATTATTGTTATGACAATGACAAAGAATTTTACAAAGGCACTTTCCTCTCACATTCAGTTCACTTTAAAATAATTCCAAAAATATATATCACATTTTCAACCAACACTTGTTTATTTCAAATAATTGATATTAAAACGTTCAAAATCAAAATCTTCACCGCCAATAGAATTAAAGAGGCATTCATAGAATGCATTCTCGTCAACATTATAACAATTAAGAAAAGTTTAGAGTCAATTTCATTTATATAAATTAAAAGTTTCATGTCATTAGCGACCAAACATGACCAAAATTAGCAAAAATAACCATTTCTTCTCTTAGATTTATTTGACAACAATACTAATAATTGTCAAATCCTAACCAAATTTTCCACCATTATTGTTATGACAATGACAAAGAATTTTACAAAGGCACTTTCCTCTCACATTCAGTTCACTTTAAAATAATTCCAAAAATATATATCACATTTTCAACCAACACTTGTTTATTTCAAATAATTGATATTAAAACGTTCAAAATCAAAATCTTCACTGCCAATAGAATGAAAGAGGCATTCATAGAATGCATTTCTCGTCATCATTATAACAATTAATAAACGTTTAGAGTAAATGTCATTTATATAAATTAAAATTTTCATGTCATTAGTGACAAAACATGACCATAATTAGCAAAAATAACCATTTCTTCTCTTAGACTTATTTGACAACAACACTAATAATTGTCAAATCCTAACCAAATTTTCCACAATTATTGTTATGACAATGACAAAGTATTTTACAAAGGCACTTTCCTCTCACATTCAGTTCACTTTAAAATAATTCCAAAAATATATATCACATTTTCAACCAACACTTGTTTATTTCCAATAATTGATATTAAAACATTCAAAATCAAAATCTTCACTGGTCAATAGAATTAGAGGCATTCACACAATGCATTCTCATTATCATTAGAACAATAAAAGTCTGGAGTCAATGTCATTTATATAAATTAAACGTTTCAAGTCATTGCGAACAAACATGACCAAAATTAGCAAAAATAACCATTTCTAGTTCTCTTAGATTTATTTGACAACAATACTAATAATTGTCAAATCCTAACCAAATTTTCCACAATTATTGTTATGACAATGACAAAGCATTTTACAAAGGCACTTTCCTCTTACATTCAGTTAACTTTAAAATAATTCCAAAAATATATATCACATTTTCAACCAACACTTGTTTATTTCCAATAATTGATATTAAAACATTCAAAATCTTCACGGGTCAATAGAATTAGAGGCATTCACACCATGCACTCTCATTATCATTAGAACAATAAAAGTCTGGAGTCAATGTCATTTATATAAATTAAAAGTTTCATGTCATTAGCGACCAAACAGAACCAAAATTAGCAAAAATAACCATTTCTTCTCTTAGATTTATTTGACAACAATACTAATAATTGTCAAATCCTAAGAAAATTTTCCACAATTATTGTTATGACAATGACAAAGTATTTTACAAAGGCACTTTCCTCTCGCATTCACCTCACTTTAAAATAATTCGAAAAATATATATCACATTTTCAACCAACACTTGTTTATTTGCAATAATTGATATTAAAACATTCAAAATTAAAATATTCACTGGCAATAGAATTAAAAAGGCAATCATCGAATGCATTCTCGTCATCATTATAACAATTAATAAACGTTTAGAGTCAATGTGATTTATATAAATTAAAATTTTCATGTCATTAGTGACCAAACGGGATCAAAATGGTAATCGGAAAAAATGGCACCAGAAAAAATGGGACCACAACTTTGACTAATACGGCAACCAAGTTAGAATCCAATGCTGTTTCTATCACCTCACTCAGAGCACGTGGAGAAAGATACAAGAGCTTGGGCTCTCCAATCTCTACCGTGAGAACGAAGAGTTCCGCGTGCATTGCGGTATGCTTGATGCGCTTACACTTCTTCCAACTGAAGATGTGTGCCAAGGGATGGCTTACGTGCGGGATAGTTTTCCAGATAAAGGAGAGGCGCTGGTCCAGTACTTTGACGCTACATATGTAACAGGATCTTTCAGACGTGTTCAACAGCCAAATCGCCCACTTATTCTTCGCCGAATTCCTCCACGATTCCCTCCATCCCTCTGGAATGTGCACGATGCGACGGTCAATGGTAATCCACGCACCAACAACCAATGCGAAGGCTGGAACAACAAGTTTCAGCACCTTGTTGGACAGAAGCATCCATCAGTGTGGCGGTTGATCAACTGCCTGAAAGACGAACATTCATGTGTATCGGCTCTGGTTCTTCAAGATGAAATAGGAAATCCACCAAGGAAGAGAACTAAACGCGCCTACCGTGATCTTCAGGAAAGATTGCAAAATCTCTGCATCGCCTACGCCGAAGGCCAAAAATCTTTACAAGAGTTTTTACGAGGTGCTGCGAGGAACATTCGCCTTGGTGATTTATAGTTGCTATCTAAATACATATACATGGATATTTTAAAGTAGTTTAGTGTTGTTAGAAGATCTTTTACGTGGTAATTAGTGAATTAAAGTATGCAACTTTGCAGCAAATAATCGATTTATTTGTCTATTTCGTATCTTGGGTTTTCAAAGCATTTTTCAGGTGTCATTTTTTCCGTATTAGTCAACTTTATGGTGCCATTTTTTCTGGTGCCATTTTTTACGGTGCCATTTCTTCCGGAATCCCCGGGTGTAACTGGCTGTATCATACAGTTTTCCATTCCATATAAAACGATTATATTCGTACACAAGCATGTTGATAGGATCACTAAAGAGCATTCTTGTGGCAACTATTTCTTCTTCAAAAAGATACCGTACGTTGGGCTTAGTGAGTGCTTGCAACCCATCTATTAACTGAACTGCCTTTTTCGTCTTAGTTTTGCCAAACACCATCTCTTCTAATATTTCAATAAGAAACTCATTTTCTCCAACATTTTGTTTCATCAAATATGGCAATGCCTTTAAGGTAGTATAACTATTACATATCTGGTCAGGTATGAATTGGGTTCCTTGAATCGTGGATTTTAGAACAGCATTATTACCTTCAAAAATAAATGTAGAGACTGCCCATAGGGAGCCACACATTTCAGTGCTGGTGGAAAGATGAGAAAGCTGATGGATATTAAATGTGCAGTTGCTCTCTCCATATAACTCCTCAGTTCTTAAAATAAAAAAATTGAGGACTGCTTCAACTTTAACAATATCATGATGTGTAATGCTGGTACCTAGGAGTTTGTGCAAGCTCCATACAAACAAAAAAAAATGATTTAAAAATGCACTTGGAAGTAAATCTTGTAAAATAATCAAGGAATAATATACCACAAAAGTCTTAAATTCATTGCCTTTCCAGTGCTCTCTTGTTGTTATTGAGCGTGGCAGGCGTCTCACTTCTTTTGGCACGAGGATGCCCTTCAGAAGCCTGTCATAGATCACCTGCTTTGTCGGTTGGCCAATGTACCATTCTTGGGTATGGTTCGTGCTATCAAACCAAAGGGTTACAAGCTGACGTGCAACACCAAGCAATGTGCAATGCAAAAATCAGGCACAAAGCCGTTAACCAAATCAAAATGATTCAGAGAGGAAAGAAGACTAGGACCTTTTACACCTTTCTGTGGGTCCGCTTTTTCAGTAGCTTCAAGAGCTCTTTTTTCCATACTCTCATGGGTCCGTAATTGTGCACCCCCCTCGTAAGGATACACCCTGGCTGTTCCCCTTCCTCTCTCTACTTCTCTACCTAAAATTATAAAATAAATATAGATAAACATAAAGTTTTAGCGCTGGAAGTATACAATCAAGATGAAAATGGTGAAATGCAGGTAAATTGCCAATAGTGGGTGTACGAAATATCAATGTTTCAAGGAAAAACCTTCATTGGAGCAAAGTAAAGAAATTAAAAGGGAAAATAAATGAAAATTTGGAGACAACTTCTTTGCTGTGTGTTTTTTCCATCAATAACTTCCCTATGCCTTGTAAAGAGATACAAATTTGCTGTATTTGTTGGACCCAACATTAACTGCACCAGCAATAAAGACTTTGTATCTGCAGTTTATCACCATTTCTCAATTTAATTGGACATTTAAATTTCGACTGCCTATGTTCCAATGCCAAAACTACTTGTAAGAATAATATGATTAGTACTGGTAAATACTTGATAGGAAAACATACCTGGGTGAAGGCACCAGTCACATCCATACATCCCATTGAACTGTTTGGTGTTATTTAGTTTTGGCCGAGCAATTGCATCTGTTGTGCAGATAGGAGCAAAAACTCTTATTCTGCAGTCATTGAAGAGAAAACCTGGGAAAATGCCAGAGGTGTAAAATTTTAGCAAAAATATAATTAAAGTATAATTTTAGACAGCTCAAGGATCATAATTATTACCAATTCTGGCTTTACCTCCGTGTAAAAACCTCACGAGTTACGTCACACAAGTGATTATACGAGATACGTCACCCAACTATATACGAGTTACATCACCCAACTTATTATAAGATAACTAATTCCCGGTATCGATATATTAATTGGTTCTCGTGGTTCTTCTGGTTCTCGTGGTTCTCGTGGTTCTTCTGGTTCTCGTGGTTCTCGTGGTTCTCGTGGTTCTTCTGGTTCTCGTGGTTCTTCTAGTTCTTCTGGTCGGCATTTTGATAAGTCTTCAGGCGATATTACCCGGGCGAGGAGGACTATCAGCAACAATTTTGAAAATTAGCGATGCGTATACATGCATGCCATTGCATGCCATTTACAAACGATTCTAGCGAAATTCTGTTGCGGTAACACCGTTAAGCGTCGTTACCTATATCTATTATGAACAATTGGCATGAACAGCTGTTAAGAAACGCCATTTAGATCGCTGTGACTTCAACATTGAGAACAAAATGTAAAGAGGTAGAACACAATGCTAAATGGGTCCATATATAAGTCAATAGATGAGTGATATCTTGTCGTGTAGTACCATTGGTTTGATCCTCCGCGCTTCAGTGCGTGGTCTTTACGGAAAGTTAAATTCTACTAACGCACTGCATTATACTTTGGTGTTATATTATTAAAACATGTAGTGCATTATTAAATTAAAGCACATGGAGTTCATTGTATGTTGCGATATGCTATTATACCAACAAGTTTCTCGATGGGTCTTCAACGCATTTTATTTCTTCAGCCGCTAGCTCTTATATTACGAATATCAACTGGCACATATTTTTTAGGGGTCCTTGCTAGATCTGTGATCAATGCTTGTGTGCGAGACTATGTCGCGCAATATTTAATATTTGTACTGTCGAATATTTGTATGGTTGATGTTTGTACTGTATATCAATGTTTTGAAATAATGCGTAATTACCACATGTTGAGAACAAAACTGCTTCATCTGATAAAGGTCGCTGAATATTTACATTTGTGCACTTTACTGTGGATCCGTGATTTGTGGTTCTTCGGACAAGCTGTTAATGCTAGTGACTGAGATTTTGATACTACCACTGACTTTGTCGGTCTTCTATGCAAATTCTCAGCCTCAATTCATTTTAAAATCCGACAATGTATTTCGTGAGGTCGACTGGAGTTTGTTGCGTACTACGACAGTTTGTGTCTAACAACAATAAAGTCTGCAAAATCCAACTAACACTGACGACAGATAAATAAAGTTCTCCGGAAATGTGATCATGGTAGACAATTCTGAACATATATATGTAATATTTAAAAACCGCGCAGGAGGGCTTTATCGGATATAAAACATTTTCGTTTAGAAATATATTTCTAAAATTCATTAATAATTAATGAGGAAAACACAAAGAAAAATCATAAGCGTTCGGATCTATATATGTGATAGTTTCTCGCTGGTTTTTAACGGCTGAGATAAGCTTAATTTTCAAAATTACTACTACTAAATTACTATATATATATATATAGTTCAGACTTGTCTAACATGATCACATTTCTGGAGAACTTTGTTTATCTGTCAGTGTTAGTTGGATTTTGCAGACTTTATTGTTGTTAAGCCAACTCCGAACTGACACAAACTGTCGTAGTATGCAACAATATATATATATATATATTGATGAAATTCATTCAGATTGTTCCAAGCTACACTGATGAGCTGTTGTACAGCGAAACACCGTGTCTGTAGATTGAACTATGTACGCTCCTTCACTTCGGTGTTGTTGAGCACTCTGTGTACCTATTAGCGATAATGCAACGCTCACTACCCTTGTGGAAGTTTGAGCACTCTGGGCCCATGCGCACTTCACGCTATCTGAATGTACTTCACCGATGCTGTCCCACATGCGGTTGTCACCGACAATCGCATGTGTATAAGTAATTGATGAAATTCATTCAGATTGTTCCAAGCTACACTGATGAGCTGTTGCAGAGCGAAACACCGTGTCGGTAGATTGAACTATATATATATATATATATTGATATTGATTCATTGCCTGCTACAGGAAAAATGCCTGCTATATATCATTCGCCACAGTTTTACTTCGAGTTCTACCAGAGCCAACTGCCGACATTCCGACAAACTGCCGAGACAAGTAGCGACATTTAATCACTAGCATTGCCATTTCCCGCCCATTGCCTTTCGACGGAAATAGAACTATAGAAAAAGGAACTACGAGAAAATGCTATTAAACCGGTCATGATTTAGGGGTAGACAATACCTGCAGTGATTTTCAAAGGACGAGGCAACACAATAGACACAATAAAACGGAATACA
>JAWNZC010000088.1:387500-597500 GCA_035771165.1 Paragorgia papillata
AGTTAGTTAAGACTTTATTTCAAGAGGGTAGTACATAATAGTGTTAAATACACTAATAAACTTGTAGCCCTCAAAATTACTAAATCTAAAATACATGAATTACAATTTACAATATTTACAATTAAAAAAATAAATAAAAAATAAATATGTAAATATATAGAAAAGGCTAAAATTAAGGATGAAAATGATAAAGAGAAAGTTGTTTATCTAGTAATAAATCTTGATATCTGTTCTTAAATAAACGCGCACTTTTTTGTCTCCTGAGGTCCAATGGCAGACTGTTCCATAATTGTGTGGTTGTTACGCTAAATGTTTTTCCTCCTTCCGTCTTTCTCACAAATTTTGGGCAAATGAAATTTAAGTTTGCATATCTAGTATTTCTACTATGGAATTCACTATTTAATTTCAACGTTTCATTTATATAAGGTGCTGTTTCTCCATGTAGACGCTTAAAAGCTAACAGGCATTTGTTAACTTTTACTTCCTCATAAAAAGGAAGCCACCTTAACCTGTTAAAAAGTTCAACCGATGAAGATAGTTTTGGTGCATCTAAAACCACTCTCGCTGCTCGTTTTTGCAATCTTAACACTCTAGTTAAATTCTCTTTACTGCAACATGACCATACAGTGTTACAATAAGAAAATATAGGCTTTATAATAGAATCATAGTACAAGACTCTCTGTTTGATAGGCAAACAAAGTTTGATTCTATTAAGAATGCCAATGCGCTGCGCAAGCTTTTTACATATTTTATCAACATGAGCCTGAAAACTCAAGTTCTGGTCAATTTCAAGACCTAAAAGACCAGCACTGGAAATTTGTTGATAGTTCATACCAAGCGCTATCTGGTTGTCACTATTTGATTCCATCTTAGCCAGGAGGCGTTTTCCTGTTATTAACAAGGCCTTGGTCTTACTCTCATTCAATGGTAATTTATTAGCTGCTGCCCAATTTTCAATGCTGATCATAGACTCGCGTAAATACTCTGTCAATAACTGCGTGTCGGTGTAAACAGCCGAAGTGGTAAGGGTTGTATCATCTGCAAAAATATCTACTTGTGCTTTATTAACGTGTAATGGTAAATCGTTAATGAAAATAACGAAGAACAAAGGCCCCAATATTGAACCTTGTGGAATTCCATGATTAATACTTCGCATTTCAGACTGTACTCCAGCAACTTGTACACATTGTAATCGCCCTTCCAAGTAAGACTTTATCCATGAAATAGAATATTGATCTAGTCCATAAATCTCCAGTTTAGACAATAGCAGAGTGTGGTCAACCATATCAAAAGCTTTACGATAATCAACAAATACCATACCACTGACCCTGTCATTGTCCAACTCTAACAGAAGTTGGTAAATTATTTTGATCAATGCTGTTTCAGTACTATGATGGTGACGAAAACCTGATTGTCTGGAATATATCAACTTGTGTTGATTCAGGTAGGAGTACAGATGTTTGTGTACATGCTTTTCGATAAGTTTACATAAAACCGGCAGTACTGATATTGGGCGGTAATTTGTTACATCTTCACGATCTGCAGCTTAAAAAGTGGTGTAACTTTTGCTGACTTCCATCGACTTGGAAAAACGGCTGAAGCCAAAGACAAATTCATGATCTTTGTGAGCGAAGGTGCTATGATCGGAGCTGCTATTTTAAGCAGCCTAGCACTGATGTTATCAATGCCAGTTGCTTTATTCACTTTGATATCTTTAAGCGAATTTAAAACATCTTCATTGGTCATCGGCGGGATAGAGAACTGTACGCCGTTTATTTTCGAAAACAATGTGTATACCTGCATATTGTATGTTTGTATATACAGATAAGACTACATATAATTATAAGGCCTGCGCTAAACGTCGTACAATAGGAGCTATCATTTCCTTCAAATTATGAAGCGTAACCACTATTAAAACCACCATCTGATTGGACAACCTTTTAAAACGAAACCTCACCCCCATACCACCCCCGGTAATCACGCCCCCCGGAAACCCTAAACCTAATCACAACCCTCCGGAAAAATTACCCACCTCTCATACCCCGACCACAATACCCCTATAGGATTTTTACCTTTATGTGTTCAAGTTTAACATCCCGCATGTGGGATGGTTTTATTAGATGGTTAAGCTTCATAATTTGAAACCGATGATACCTCACAATAGACGAATTTAATTCAGACGATCAGACGACGAATTTACTGCGAATTAACGTTAGGCTACTGAATGGGAGGTAAATGCGACGTCGAGTTAAACGTAGCAGTTTCCTTGAGTAAAATTCAAACAATTAAATTCGTCTATTGTGCAACGTTTAGCGCAGGCCTTTAATAGTGACAACGTCAATGACAGCGTGATATCAGAACATTAATTCCTACCTTGTTTTAAGATGGGAGTTCGTTAATTACTTAATTTTACATAAAACAATAATTAATATAATAATGATCAAAACAACAACAAATAAGCAAATATACACGCATTAAAGCTTAAGTTTAATATTATAAGACGGTCAATGTTCAATCGCTCTGGAAGCCGCCTGTTCTCTCGGGTAGGATATCGTCTTTCTGACCCACAGGGATCAGATTTTGTTCTATCTGTTTCAACCATCGAGAAGATCGTCCTCCGATTCGTGAACTTGAGAAGTAAGTTTGGATTCTGTACTGTTTCGCGTTATAACGTGAAACGGAGATGATGGTCACAACGTTACACTACAGTCTACCTGAACCAGTTTAGCCGTATTTGTTCTGTTAACAATGTCTTAAACACTTCATTTTCGTTAAGGTAAGAAACTACTTTGCCGGTGATTTGCTTTACAGTCTTTGGAAGGACATCCTTGTCATCGACGAATTCTAAATACTGCATGTGAATAAAACCTACGTCAATGTTATTATCTGATACTAATTGACCATGAAGAAGCTGTACAAGAATTAATTCCTCAAGAAATGTCGACTTCGTGATGCTTGTATGGCACAGCCTGCTTCACGACAAACTCTTTTCCCGACATAAATTTTGTTGTTATACCGAGCGACTGCCGTTTTCTTGTACTGGTGTTATACTGGCTAATTTTCGGTGCGCCATCAGGTATTTTCCCATACGGGTTATTACAACCTCGACATTGACACTCGTCTGTACAACCCTGGATCCCTTGAAAGCATTTGCATCTTTTGTGGAATTTGTCGCATGAAGTAATCTCCTTTTCTTTTTTTCTTGCACCTTGTCCACAACGACATCCAAATTATTGTCGTGTTTGCTACTGGTTTCCTGGATTTCATTCCTTGGTTTAGCATTTTCCAACTGGACAATTGCATCATAGTGACCTGCACCTGAATGATCAAATGCAATATATATAGGAAGACATTGTATACTTTCCCTGGGTGTAATTGGTAAAACTGGAAAATTTTCCATTTGCGTTATCACAATGATTGGAAGCTTTAATAGATTTGCAGTAGCTAGAGGCATGGAATTCCCTAACTCAGAGGCAAAATGCCCATCGTTAAGAAATAGCTTTGCCTCTACATCAACTGACTGCTGTCCCATAAGATATGGCACGTACAATTCTGAATGATGTAACCACTCTTTAACAATTAACTCCCTTAGCTTAGCACAAATTTCGTTAATACCAGAGTTATGCATTAAACCTAGTGTTCTAAGATGACTGAGTGTATCACTTGAGACAGACTGTTCGGGAATGATGTAATTTACCAAAGCATGGGCAACAGATAGGAAGAAGCAGTTTCCATTTGGTGGAATATTTACTCTGGTCATATTGTAGTTCGCCAAAACACTATCGAGAACAGAAGATTCTCTTCTATTGGGCAAATCGGAATTGAGGAGTGTCAATGAACTCTTTCCAAACATCACCATTGGCGGTTTAAATTTTTCGAATTGGCCAACTGACTCAATATGTGCACAAAGTTTTTCCATGGACCTTGAATTGTTGTTGACTTGGCTCTTGTAACCCTCGCTCATAGGAACAGTTAGATTAACAGAATTAAATCCAGAGTTAGAATCACAGATTTCCTCTTCATCCGACGAGCTAGAAAGAATATCGTTATACAAATAGCCATTAATATCGGTGACCATGCCCGCAGCCGAGCTCTCTTGATCTCGATCGCTCAAACTAGATTCGTTCTTCTCATTGTCATCGATGTCTGCTTCCAATACGACAGAACGATCCATTATCCCAAACGAGGCATTATCACTCTCAATGCTGTTTTCCAGTTTGTTGAAATATGATTCTATTGGTGGGGTTACTCTTACCTCTTTTTGGTAGTCTTTCCCCGTAGATCATCTTTTTTCATTCCACATATAAAAAAAAACTCCAAGTAAGGCAAGAGCAAACTGAACTCCAATTCTTGATTTTTTTCAACGTCTTATTAAGAACTCTATGAATCCCCTCATTGCGACTTGTTCCTCCAGAAGGTCCAATTCCAGATAAGCAACCGTATCGTACATGGACCAGCAACTTGTCAATTTCATTAATGGCACACTGGGGAACTATTTTTGTTCCTTCATACTCAACATTTTCCCATTGTTTAAGAAAATTTACTATATTTTTTTCAATAAGTTCTTTTGATGGTGTTGGTTTAGTCCTTGTTCTTCCCCAATCAGTTGGACATCTAAGAACAAGTTTAAAGTCAGCAATAACTCAAGATCGCAGTTTCCTTAAAGGACAACCCTTAGTCCCCTTCTTCGCGATTTTTTAAGTAAATCGTTGAATCGCATGAAAGGGATCTAGTAATATTTCAGAATCAGGAAAAATACCATTTAATTTAGTTCTCCAATGGCAGCAGTTGTCAATATAGAAATAGCTTATGGAACATGTTTTATTATCTAGTCGGTTTTTGAGGTCAAGTAACAGGTCTTTGACCGCATTGAAACTTGTTCCTTTGTTAATCTTCCATGACATTACAACTCCAATTTCATTCATAACTATGAATAAACTATCATATAGTTGTACCCATTTCCCCCTACACCAGAAACCAATATTGGCCGATACTTTAAAGGTATGGTCTGCACTTAGCGAGGAAGCGGTCATCTGACACATTCTTCTGGTATACAAGTGTTCGTTGTCGAAGTATTTTTGTATGTAACAGGCTATTGCTACCTTTTCACCAACCTTTCTACCTTTTGCTGAGAAATCGGGAAATTGTTCTACTTTGTCCTTTGCCTCTCTTAAATAACACAACTTTCGCAATCCATATTCATCAAAAAGACTCTGGTGCCATAGAACTAGCACATCAGCAACTGTCATTCCTGCTGTAATATGGGACGTAAAGAACTGAAATAATTCTCTCGTTACTCCAGTCTTGTGGAACAACACGAAGGGCGGCTGATCGTATGTGATCTTTCCATCGAATTGGCCAAATGTTCTCTTGTAGGCCTTGTTCAGCACAAGATGGACAGCACAAAGAAATCTGCGGGAAATAGGCAAGAGGTTCCCACAAAACAACGTCTTGAATAATAAATGCTGCAGGAGAAACACCGAGTCTGTTTCTGAGCTGCCTTCCACGCCGTATTGCTCGAGTGGGTACAGTTGAAACTAATACACCTTTGTCATTAATATTTAGATTTTCAATCAAAAGCCGAATGAATTCCTTGGTTGTTTCATCAATATTTGTCGCCAAACAACCTGAAAAAGTTACCATTAAAGCTACCAGAAATACGTAACATGTATTTATATTCAGGGACATGATGACGATATGTGCACCAAAAACGGCAACAAAAATAATTTATAAGGCCTGCATGCATGCGCGGGGTAGCACGGGTGGCGTGTGCTGTTAGGGCGCTGCCTCTCACCGCTGTAGTTAAGCCCGGTTGAACGGGGTTAGTACTTGGATGGGTGACCGTCTGGGAATGACCCCATTCTCGAACTTGAATTTCATGTGAGTAGAGTTTAGTTGGTCTCTCCTGTGCTTCGAGGGTTTTTCGCAGGGTTCTGCGGTTTTCCTCCCTCTGTAAAATCAACACTTAGGTCTTAGCTTATGTCGTGCACTTTTAACATGAGCCTCTGGCTCGGATGATTGGGCGACCACATCCAGTGCTTGCGACGTTAAATAAATCATTACTCATTACTCAAATAATAAATCATTACTCATTACTCATGCGCATGCATAAACCGAATCGGAAATCCTTGGTCCCCACGTATTAGAGCGTCTGCACGCAGGCTAGCTATGTCTTGTTCTAATCACGAAGGTTTTAGATTTCTGGGTTTCTCGGATATCAGTACATGCAAGTGGTCACATTACTTAGTGACAAGGCAAGGTTTTCTTCGCTTCTTTCAAACGTAATCGGTCTCAGTTGACATTAATTCTAAGACCTAAAATAAATCTAAAGTATACGGACAAACGCCAACTGATCGCCGTCGTCGGGCATGACAACCAGGTGCCTTCGTTTTTATATCTAGTGCATGATTTAAATGTACACGTTTGGTTGTCTTGAAATCAGAGCATGAAATAAACTTCCATTTAAAGCCTAAAATTGGTGTTTATCGTACATGTATGTATAAAAGCCCACACCTTTAGCAACTGAAAACTAGGACAGCTACATATTGGGTAGCAACATTTGGATAGGTCGCACATCAATTGCACGATTATTTGTTCGATAAAATAAAACACCGATAGGATTCATGTTCGCCCGATATGGCAAAATATTTAAGTCGAGAATTCAATATTGGGCGAGACCGAATATTTAAGTCTCGAATTTTAATATTAGGCTCGACCTTCGGTCTCGCCCAATATTGAATTTTCGACTTAAATATTTTGCGATATCAGGCTTAGATGAATACAATAAGTTATAGTATAGCCAATCACCGGGGTGATGCGATATTTCGATCGATTTTAGTCGGGCGATGTCAAACCAGGTTGATATTTTACGTAAAAAATCGGTCGATGAAAATCGCTCTGTATAAAATTGACACCGTATACATAACGATTTTGATCGTAAGCCTTAAATTTAGTCTGCCTCAAAAAGACTGATAATAGCAATGCACAGACCATCGCGCGCAATTCATAGTAAAAGTACATGCATGTGAATTCATAGTAAAAGTAAAAGTGCATGCATGTGTTTAGCCATGCAGAACACTGCTGTTGGTCACCGTGTTTATTTTTCTCATTATCGATTTATGGCGATAATTAGGCAAATTGTTTACTTACGACATTTTAGCAACGCCTTTTACTAACTATACACAGCCATATATTTATATGCTAGTTTTTTTTCGCTTCTGCATGTGATGTTTCATTTTTATGCTCTATCTATCGATCTAAATTTGTGTACACGCAAAAATAAATTTCTAAAATTCATTAATAATTCATGAGGAAAACACAAAGAAAAATCATAAGCGTATCGGATTTATATATGTATATATGTGATATAGACTCGCTCTAAGGGGCTGTTTATATGAGCCGGGCTAGCCCGGTTAACCGGGCTGACTCGTGTCACGAAATTCTTTCCTCGGCCACAGAAAGAGATTTTAATCAACGTTAGAATTCGTTTACATCTAAACCAAATCGATTCTTCTTTGTACATTTAGTTTACGCGAGTTTCAAATCCACAGTGAGATCCTAATCAATCGCGTGAGCCCAGTTAACCAGGCTAGCCCGGCTCATGTAAACAGCCCCTAAGTTTCCCGCTGGTTTTTAACGGCTGAGATAAGCTTAATTTTCAAAATTACTACGCCGATGAACGTATGAAGTGATGAATTTTAGAAGTCATTTAAAAACCTTGCGGTATACGGGCTTTATCGGCTCTAAAACACGAGGCGATATAGCCGAGTGTTTTATATCCGATAAAACCCTTCTGCGCGGTTTTGAAATGATAAGTGGGAAAATACACCAAATTACAACAAGTTGCCTGTTCAGTATATGTTTAGCGATGACTGATTCTCTCACGCAGCAATCCCCTTGTTGCACGGGATGCATAAAACACTGGTCAATGACAAGTTTAGCCTGCGTGAGAGTGCACGGGAGGTGAAGCCTATGACAAGCTATCGACCAGTATATACTTAGCACATTTAGTCACATTGCAAAAGTGAAAAGTTGAATATATATATATATATATATATATATATATACAGGCAGATATACAGGGCACGCATAAAACACATGTATGGCGGACATGCAGTTATTTTAGGCTGCATGTGGAAGAATATCGCCAGAAGGTTGAAACGTTGCCTTCTATATAGGCCAGGTGACGTCTATCTGATAGGGAAACACTAATAAATTTTAACATGAATTTTAAAAAATTTAATACCTATACTATTCCGTAAAATGAAATGATTACATTGTACTCGTAAAAACATTAGAAAGAAACGACCATGAAAATTGCATGATATACCACTGTCCTCTGTTCAATCCAGTAATCATGCAGACGCGAAGGAAGGGCGTGTACACTACATGTATCTAAATCAGGAATGCATGCAGTTTAAAATTCCATTGCATTTGTTATTATTCAAATTGTTGCGTGATTGGGAAGTTTGAAGGTGAAACGAATCTAAATTTACATATTGCACGGTTATATTACCCGAGAGTTGGAACCTATATAGTTTGGGTGAAAATCGCGTTTTGTAATTTCTGCTTAACTGTGTCATGTCACGTTGGTGTGAAGCCGTCTGGAATCTAGAATGCCGAACGACTGATACTAATTATACGAGCTGTAGTGTGTGTTATGTTAAGTAGAGTTGAAAATAGTTTTAAACACCATGCCAGCACGAAAATGAATGTTGAAAATATTATCACTATCGCGCGAAGCAATCAATGCATGCGTTTTGCTGCTCAGTACCTTGCCTAGCCTGCGTGCAGACGCCGGAAATATGAAGGTCTACATGCAGGATACCTTGATTTCATGCATTGTTTCAACACTCATCGCTAGTTAATTTATCTCACGAATGGCTCATACCCGTGTACCATGGAATGGCCACCCTCGAAAGATTATAATACTTCTTCAGTTAACTTCAGAAATTTTTTTTTTAATTCTTGTAATTAAATAAGGAACTTTGTAAAATATCCGCCGAATTTTGAAACTTTTTCTATGTCCCTAACTTATTCCAATAACGATGGTTACCAGTTACGAATGACTAATAAAGATTTAATATATTCTGGTCCGCTTGGCATTTATAATTAGACACTTCACAAAGACGAAGGTAAAATGAGAAATTTACACCAAATTACAACAAGTTGCTTGTTCAGTATCCACAATACGCCCTGACTGATTCTCTCACGCAGTATTCCATTTTCATCATTGCTGCACGGGATGCATAAAACACTAGCTTAGCCTGCGTGCAGTGTCCACGGGAGCTGAAGACAAGCTATCATCAACCAATGGTTTGACAATGTTTGTCTAGTGACCAGTATATAGCTTGCGGTTATTTAGTCATATTGCAAAAGTTGAATATATATATATACAGGCAGATAACCGGGCACGCATAAAACATATCTATGGCAGATAGGTATTTTATTATAGGCTGCATGTGGAAGAATGGCCAGAATGTTGAAACGTTGCTTTCCAGGCCAGGTCTATCTGATAAGGAAACACTAATAAATTTTAACATGAATTTAAAAAAATCTAAATTACCAATACTATTCCGTATAATGAAATGATTACATTGTACTCGTAAAACATTAAAAGGAAACGACCATGAAAATTGCATGATGTACCACTGTCTTCTGTTCAATCCAGTAATCATGCAGACGCAAAGGAGGGGCGTGCAGTTTAAAATTCCATTGCATTATTATTCAAATTGTTGCGGGATTGGGAAGTTTGAAGGTGAAACGAATCTAAATTTACATATTGCACGATTATATTACCTGAGAGTTGGAACCTACACTGAGTTTGGGTGAAGATCGCGTTTTGTGATTTCTGCTTAACTGTGTCATGTCACGTTGGTGTGAAGCCGTCTGGAATCTAGAATCCTGAACGACTGATACTAATTATATGAGCTGTAGTGTGTGTTATGTTAAGTAAGAGTTCAAAATAGTTTTAAACACCATGCCAGCACGAAAATGAATGTTGAAAATATTATCACTATCGCGTGAAGCAATCAATGCATGCGTTTTGCTGCTCAGTACCTTGCCTAGCCTGCCTGCAGACGCCGAAAATATGAAGGTCTACATGCAGGATACCTTGATTTCATGCGTTGTTTCAACACTCATCGCTAGTTAATTTATCTCACGAATGGCTCATACCCGTGTACCATGCAATGGGCGCCCCCGAAAGATTATAACAATTCACTTGAGTATTTAATTCACTTAAATATCCACCGAATTTTTTAACTTTTTCTATGTCCCTAACTTATTCCAATGATGTTGCTTTCCAGACCTTTCTGGTTAGGAAAGGCTAATAAATATTTAATATATTCTGGTCCAAAGGCGTGTACGCTTATTCGGTGAATTGCGCAAGGGCGGAGGCAACTAATGACGTGGTTTTCAAATAATAGCACATATATCAACAAGATTGATGAATATTGCAGCGTAAAGACTTTAAAAAAGCGAGCATACAAAACTTGAAAATTGCATGATGTACCACTGTCCTCTCCTAATCAATGTAATTATGCAGGCGCACATGTGCGGAAAATTAGATTGTATCAAATTCAGTCGAGTTTCGTGATTCTGCTCAACAAATCGATTTCCGGAAAATCTATCAAGTTTTTAATCCCATGTCATCGCAACAGTATTTATATCAGCCGTTTATGCTTGTTTTTCAAAACTTTCTCCGCTGTTGTGTACTGAGTATTGTCTTAGTTAAGGTGATATGGAAAACGAAAGTGAAATTCGGAATGTCGTTGATGTGGAGATTAAGATGGGAGAGATCGTTCTTCCTATCAACGATATAGTTCCCGAGAATGTTGGCAGCTGGTTTGATGTGCTGGCAAAAAGTCACGGAACTACGCGCGAACTCCTTTTAATTAGCGCTTTGGCTTCGACAAGTGCTCTGGTTGATAAAAGTACTATAAAGGTGTTCGCAACGTACGAAGAGAAAGCCAACCTATTCTTTATAGCTGTCGCTCCATCTGGATCTGGAAAGACACCTGCTTGCCATCTTGGGTGTATACATCCGATCGTGGAGCATTTAGAGCCGAAGTTGGAGAAAAGTATTGTCGTAGACTAGGCATCCTCTAACGGTCCTTTCAATAATTTCACGGCGGGTGACACTGTTCCCATTCTATGCGTGGACGAAGCACAATCCTTTCTGTCAAAGATGCTTAGCGTCTCCAAAGCACCACAAGCGAACTTGACAATGGAGAGACTATGCAAGTGCTCTGATGGGGATTGTTGGTATGTTCTAAAGGGAAATAAGGGAAAACGTACAGGCGTGAAATCTGCTAGACTGTCTCTTCTGGCGTTTCCTACTCCGAGATAATTTTTTGGTAAAGTTTGGCCAAAGATCCTTGCCGCTGAAAATGGTTTGGCAGAAAGAGTTTTGCTCTTTTACCAGAAGGTGCTGGAAAAGGATTTAGAGGCTATGTCGGCTAGCTGTGAGGAGCTCGAAGAGCATCCAATTAAGTCGCTGAACCATATACTTGAACAGGTATATGCCAATCACACAAATGATGGCCTGGTTCAGTATACGCTTGGTGTATCAGCTCGTGATGCGTTTTTCAAATTTTCGAAACCGCAGGACAACGTTCCACAATCACAAGCATCAGTTGCAAATTCGGAAGAACCCTCGCATTGCAAGCATTCCAAGAGAAACAAACATGTTCTTCGCCTGGCTTTATCAATGCACGTTCTTTATGACCGTGTTCAGAAAGCATTAGCTCAGCAGACCAGACCAACAAGTCGACTAAACAACCTGACAACTCTGAATATGGCGATCGCGATGGTGGAGAGCCTAGGAATTTTTATGGGAATATCTGAAACGGTAAGAAATGGTTTAATAGTGTAGATAAAATTTTAGTGCAGCATCTTTTTGTGTTCGCTTTTTCAGTGCATGCCTACAATGAGTCTGATAGAGTTTCAAGATTTATTCTTGTACTTTTAATAGTTATATATACGTCTCACAGAGCGTCGAATGTTCACGTGATAAATTTCATCGAGTAAATCTGCACAAATTTTAGTTCGAAATCAACAAAATCAGTTACGTTAAATTTGGCACGAAAGTTTAAGTTTGAATTTTGAAACGTGTCTTTTCGTGGGCTTCTATCCCGACGAGAATTTTTCAACAAGTGTTTTTTCTTGAGAAGTGCATGTTACTTGCTCGTGTGTACACCACAAATTACCACGTTTTTCCTCGACAAGGCCTATTCAAAAGCTGATCATTCCACAGGCACGAGGCTCCAATTGTGAGGTTTGACAGCCCGCAGCAAACATCTTAAACCGCAAAAGTGAATATAGGGCCGTAAACAAACAAGAAAACGGATTTGTATGAATATATCTTAATTATCCACATTTTTTTAATATGATTTATTTTGTAATTATATTTATACGTCCTTTGTAACTGCATTGGAAGGCTATCACTATGAGGAATAATTAAGACATGGAACAATGCACCAGCCATATTGACAAGTCGATCTTACACATAATAAACTCTTGATATTTAAAGTGCATTTGACACGAAAATCAAGTTTGTCTTATTGGAAAGAACACTTAAAATTGACAAAGTAACATCGTTTGCAGTTTTTGGTTTCTTTGCTTCGTTTTTGAGATATTTAAGTTTGTTTGATATTATGTAAATGTCATTGTTGTGATGTACACGTGCCAATGAGTTATCAGAGAAGGTTATGTATGTTTGCTATTGTCAAAAATCTACATTCGAATTAAGTTTGGTGAAACCTTCTCCAATAATTCATTGTGCACATGTACGTTACAACATGCAGTGACATTTGCATACCAAACAAACTCAAATATCTCAACAACGAAACAAAAACCTGAAAAAGATGTTACTTTGTAACATCATTTTAAGTGTTCTTTCAAATATATTAAGACAAAGCTAATTTTCGAGTCATGCACTTTAAAACAAAGTCATGCAAATTAATTTGTTTGTTTGTTTGTTTGTTTGTTTGTTTGTTTGTTTGTTTGTTTGTTTGTTTGTTTGTTTGTTTGTTTGTTTGTTTACGTCCCTATATATACAACCTTTATATACTGGCTGGCATAGGCGTAGCAGCACAATGCTCTTTGGTGGTGGTGTGTGGGGGGGGGGGGGGGGGGAGGGAGGTTAAAAGATTTTGCCCGAAAAATTTATGGTTAAATACTAATTTTTAAGTCGTATTTTTCAGTGTTAGTTTAACGTATGAATTTTACTTGAACATTTCACAGCAATACGTGTCAAAATTGCCCAAAATTCCTAGCAGAAAGTGCCCGAATTTTCTTTCCTGAAATATTTTGGGAGGGCAATTTCTGCCCCCTGCCCCCATCCCCTCCCCCGCCTAATACGCCTATGTTTACTGTTCATATTTTCGATTTTACATATTCGTATAATCTGGGTCTTCTTAGCAACATTGCAATATATTTTGTAGTTCCAAAATTTTATCTTTATGGACTTCTTTGCTGTCAAAGTTGGTAGCTATACTTGCCGGAAGTTACGTCGATATAGGGATGAGCTTTTGGAAAGAAAGAGTTTTGTATTTTACAATAGAACTACGCATCCCGCATCTTCCTCGTTATTTCTGTATGTGTTCAATATTATAACAAAGAGAATTAAATGAGAAAGAGATGCGTAGTGTTGTAAAACTATTTCTCCTAAAATCTACGTCACTTCCATTAAGTAGTTACCAACTTTGACAGCAAAAAAATCCATGAAGATGAAATGTTGGAACGACAAAATTCTATTGTAATTTTGTTCACTTAGAGAACCCAAAGATTACGAATATGTAAAATCCCGCAGGTGGGATATGCACTGTATTATGATTGGTCTGAATTAAGTGAAGCTACTATCGTGGCCAAAAATCTTTGGGAGATGTTGTGCAAATTGTCAAAATTGATTGGCGGCAATGATTGTTTAAATTCAAAATAATCGAAAAATTTCCAATTGCCGATAAAATGCCTGCAATTCCAAGTTGTGGACACTGGACACCCTATAATTTTAGTGGTAAAATTTAATCGGTGATTACAAATAGAAAGAAATGGGGGGAAATCAGAAAAAAGCACATGTATGTAACACATGGCCACTTTTATAACTTTTGTAGACATGCAAGATCAACCCTACCAACAAAGCAGTCAAGGTTGGTGTGACAGAAGAGCAGGTGAAAGATAAAATTTTGAGGATGAAAGGGCCTTTCACAACTGCTCGTCGTGTGTGCACCAGCTTTTCGTCAAAATGTCGCCCCATGGTTAACATTGTGCAAGCATCTATGGAGGCATTACAAGAGTCTGGTTTGGGGACATTTCAAGTTGTCAACAAACTGAAGGTATTCTACAAGAATTTGCCCAACTTAGATCTTCAAACAAAGTTGTCCAAATTCAACATTGCGTTGGAAGACTATTCATCTATCTTTGATATGGAAGATGATAAACTAACCAGGAGCAACATAGATATTATAATGGGTGGGCATCCATCTCGTGAAGCCCTTGAACAATATCAGGAAGGAGACATACAGCCACAGCTAGTCTAAATTGAATGGCTGACAGGGTTTACTCTTATCGATACGGCAATGATTAACGGCAATGATGGAGGTATTATTAATATCGATATAACTAAAATGCACAGAGCTACTATATATATCAAGATCTTTCATGTGGCCCACAAATATAGTTGTTAAAACTAACTGTTTCCCTCGAGAGCAGATATTAAGTGTATATAATGTTAGGATTCTCCGCAGTTATAAATAGTTCATGAGATCTATTTTTATAAGCATTTATAATAGGCAAACAATACGAAAAATTGCGTATTGTTTATTTTTACTTCATTATATCTACATGGTGTCTCCGAAAATTATTTGTCTTAATAGTATATACATCAATCGCCAGGTAAAACTAATCTATAAATATTTTCTAGTTCAAGTATTTTGCATGCTATATAAATCGTCTTCCTTGTTCAATTTCCGTCGAAAGGCAACGGAGGGGGAAATGGAAATGCTACTACAGGCTATAAAGAACAAAGGCACTTAAATGTCGCTACATGTTTGTGACATGTAGACAGCAGTGGGTACGTGTTTATCAAATTATAAAATCGCTTAGAAAACAACCGTTTTTCATTGGTTTATTGTGTTTGACGTAGCTCAGAAACGAAAGAGTCGGTTCTAAAACCAATTTCAGTTGTCTTTGCGTGCGCGGTATAGATTCATCACGAACTGCAGGCATGGGAAAAGACTTTGCCCATGCCGGCTGTTCGTGATGAATCTATAGTCTACCGCACAATAGGGAATCTCGTTCAAAATTTAACTCCATACACTAAAAGATATTTAGCTTATACTACCACAAACTGATATTATTCACTCGGTCGATAAAAGTAGTTGACGCAATAATGCAAAAGGACGGGAAAATGGATAAAATAGTTAAAACAATTACTTATAGAGTTTTACGGACCATGCAATCATCAGACTCAGTGGCGTAACGGAGGAAGACGGGGCCATTAGGCATATTTGGTGTATATAGTGAACTCTATATATACCTGGAAGGCTGACTCCCAATCAAAAAGTGAGGCAAAACATGGCGGCAATGGGGAATTTTTGGACGTCAGTTCTAGGCCCCTACGCGGTCATCTGGATGTCTATGGTGGCCCAGAAGTGCAACATCAATAATGAATCAAACACAAAGTTTAAATCTATGTTAATTTTACCAAATATGTTACATCGAATCTTAAATTCACCGCACCAAATTCAAATTGCTCACGTCAAATTTAAATCGCTCACTTCAAATTCAAATTGCTCACATCAAATTCAAATCGCTCACATCAAATTTAAATCGCTCACATCAAATTCAAATCGCTCACATCAAATTCAAATTGCTCACATCAAATTCAAATCGCTCACATCAAATTCAAATCGCTCATCAACCGGTCAGCGGTAAATATTTTAGATATCGCTATACTTCATATAATGTATAGTTATAACCGTACTATTATTGAAACAGGCTTGCATCCGTGCTCGCATCCAGCACAACTCAAACCCGAAAAGATCCGATCAGAATTAGAATTGAATGAATGGTTTAATCCCGACTTTCTTCAGAACATGTAATTCCGCATCCAATAATCATTCAAAAAACAAAACATGGCGTGATGGCGTCTATATTGTGCTGCGAGGTATGTGGGGAAAATGTAGCTTTAGACGACAAATTTTGTTCTCGCTGTGGTGAAAAACTACCTACAAAGGCACTTCAACTGAAGTATTACTTTTCACAAGGGTATGAATACGATGTAATACTGGAATTTTTATCCAGGTTTCATGGAGTAACAATGTGTTTACGAACACTGAAAAACCGTCTCAAGATGCTTGGGCTTGGAAGGAAGTCAAAAGTATTCGACGAAGATCAGATAAGGGCCCGAATACGACAGGAGATAGATGGTCCCGGTTGCATGGCGGGCTATAGAAGCATGTGGCACACTCTTCGCTGTGAAGGCTACTCAGAGAGTTGGATCCTGATGGGTGTGAAGAAAGACGTGCACACCGGCTTAAAAGATGAGCGTATATTAATCCAGGAGCCAATTTCTGTTGCACCTGGATGGATACGACAAAATAAAGCCCTATGGCTTTCCTATTCACGGTAGTATCGATGGTTTCAGCCGCAAAATGATGTGGTTAAAGCTGGCAAGATCAAGCAATAACCCAGAAGCGATATTGAAGTTGTACCTAGATGCAGTCAGAGGAGCTGGTGGTTGCCCCAAGAAAGTACGTACTGATTATGGTACAGAGAATGGGTTAGTAGCAGCAAGCACAATGCTGGTTTACCAGTGACATAGGTTCTCACATGTATGGTACATCACAACATAATCAGAGAATCGAGGCGTGGTGGTCTTTCTTTAGGCGTAGCAGAATGACATGGTGGATAAACTTTTTCAAAGATTTGATTGAACGTTCAATATGCACCACTGGGAACCAGCTCGAGATGGAATGTCTGTGGTTCTGCTTTGCCAGTCTTATTCAGCAAGATTTAAACCACGTCAAAGATCACTGGAATTCGCACTACATCCGTAGCTCACGTCACGAGACCGTCTCTGGAAGACCTAATGAACTATTCTACTTACCTGAGATACATGGTGCACAGAACTTTCTACAGCCAGTCAATGCAAATCAATGTCAGCATGTAGAAGAAAACCACATCACTGCAGAAGAAACAAATGAGTTCCAAGAATACTTCAGTTATGTTATGGAGCAGTCCACCCTAAGTGCTCCTCAAACCTGGAGAGAGGGTTTGGATTTATATAATCACCTTTTATTTTATGCAAACGGACAGTGAAAGATCAATAAATCAAACCTGTCATAAAGCTGCATGCCTTACAAGTCAACAGAAGTCGATAAGTATCTTTACAGCACATCCAGTCTAACCAAGGTTACTAAGAGTTACTGTAATACATGTAATCATTTGAGAGTGATAACAAGTTGCTCTTTGGTTGGATAATGAACCTACACTAACACTAGTGACCTTGGTTAGACTTGACATGCTGTAGTATACATGTAGTATACATGATATATACAAAAAGATATTCAATTTCAGTAGAACTGGACAAACAGTTCCATTGTCTAAAGAGAGCTAAATTTGACTTGAACATAGTAATAAAAATAAACCTAAATTATCAAGCAATGTATTAAAACAACAACTTGTAATATAATTTATAGTGTTGTCAAACGTCACTTTTATAATATAAAAATAACAAAACATAAAGAAGTATAAAATGTAAACAGAACTTTATACAAGAGTCTATAAAGTGTTGCTCTTGTCAAATTACTCAGATATCATGTTTTAGCAATTTACGCATTTGCAAAAGCACCTCCTTTGCAATAAGCAAGCAGAAAAATATTGCGAAATTGGGTACTGTCGGTCATGTGAGCAACAGGAAACGCGATCACTCTGCCACAGGCTCTAACTGTTGGAAAACAAATAGTGTGGTCTGGGTTACGTGACATGCATTCATGCTCAAATTCAACTGTAATTGAGTGGGTTTCCATTCAGGGGCTTATGCTGTTGCCCTGTCAACCAACCAAGAACACTGGATGGTGTTATATTGGCAATCTCAAATTTAGCAGTGTCCTCGGGCGACTTAACTACATCATCGGGCAACTTCTGCTCTGCTGGGTCTTCCTCAGCCCATGCTATGGCCTCAGCGTAGCCAGTGATGGATTCATCTTCAAGGCTCATCAGGAAATCTTGAAGGTTATCCATGATCTGTTCCTCATGGGTCTTTTTAGAGGAACCTTCTAGTGAATACTCAGGGCACATCAGTGAAAAGACATAATTCGCATCCACCACATCCTCGTCTTCTCCTTTGACAAACAGGGGCTTGGTAATACCAGGATTGACCCTAATAGCTTCAATTACACCAAACAGCTTCATACCTTCTGCAAATTATTTTAGATATAGTAACCTCTTTGCAATCATATTGACCATTATTGTGCCAGCAATACCTTCCTTATGTTCATCATCAATGACCCCTGTGTAGCCATTGTCAATGATGAAATCTTGGTGTGCGGTTACATCATCCTTCACTCTGTTCAGAATTTGCACGTCAGATTCGGTGAGATGCTCTTCTGGATTTAAAGCAGCCACATCAACATTTGGGTCAACAAGCATCTTGAACACATTTTCATGTAGAAAACGTGGAGGTGGGCCCCCTTGCACAACTGACGTTGCAACCAATTCGCCACATGATCGAAACTTTCCGTTTTGGATGTTGTACACAGAATCGACAGGTGCACCATTGGGAAACATAGCAGCTCCCAATTCTGGAATGGTTTTTGCTAAACATTCCTTCGACATGGCACCACTGTCAATGCCGTTTTCACCAACATATTTGACACGCAGAACTTTCTCAGGCGAGTTTCTCTTACATTCTCTTTGCCATAATGTCAGCACCCTTTCAAATGTGATTCCTCTTCTTATTACAAGGAAAAACTGACCTGACTTATCTACGTGCCCTTCTAAAGACTTTATTACACTTGGGAGGTCAGCACATTTACTTGAATCTACATTTCCATCTTCTTTGATTCCATCCTCAATTTCAATGATTGGATGACTATCAAGTTCCAACTGCAGTTCTCTGGCAAGCATCTCATCCCTGCTTATTACATCCCTGCGTACATGTAACTTCAGATGCACTATAGTTAGAACCATCCTCTGGCTCCTGTTTAACTCTCTTAGCACCAGTTGGACCTGACTCCACAACATAATTCACAGCATTGTCATCAGCATTGAAGTACTCTTCCAGTGTATGCATTTTACCAGTACTACTTGTACCAGGTAAGCCAGGGCTTGGACTCGCGAGACTCCCCTCCTCAATGTCTTCATCTTCACCTTCAAATTTATGATAGTCACTTCTCGTGCAGAGGTATAAGATTATTTTGTTGTAATCTTTACCAAGTTCCTCCCTGTATCTCTTAAGGGAAAACAATTCTTGATAGGATCCAGGAAGAAACAATGCCTCTTTGCAATTTTCTAGCAAGAGCATGTAATCTTCTTCATCATCGAAGCAGTCACTATGGAAAGATCGCCACTTCTTAACAGCCTTTTCAAGCAGAGAAGAATATGGTTCTGTACTCGAAACTACAAGGGCCATTCTTTTCCCTCTTTTTGGCTTCAATTTATTTTCTTTGGTGTGCCATTCATAAAGGCCAATTGTTATCGTCACACTACTTTCGTTGGACTTGGACTTTGATTTGTTCCCCACTGGTTTAGAAACCAAAGATTTCCACTGTTTACCTTTTGCTTTCCGATAGTCTTCAAAAGACATCACTTTTTTAGCAGCACTTACTCTATTGGAATCATTTCCCAAAGGTGACGGGGTTGATGTGGAAGCATCTATCAGAAAAAATTAGTTGGATAAGTTTGATGAAATTTTGCAGGTTACAGCAATTATGTCTTTGATTTAAAGTATTTTTGAATACTTAATTGATACGGTGCTGTGAGACATGCTTGAATTTTATATTAATTTATATTTTAATGCTAAAATAGATTGTTTTGAATACAATAAATATAACTAAAAGCTTCCTTATGTATCTTATGCACCTATCAATGTTAGTCCCGAGGGGGGGGGGGGGGTCGGGTAAGGGGTGGTGTTTTGATCAAAACGCATGTCCCCAGGGTCGAGATTTTGACACTGAATTCTCCCCGAGGGTGGGGTACTTTGGTCAATTTTGATTGTAGCCGAGGAAGACTGGGCATGAGTTTGTTGCTGCTAGCGCTTCGATCTGCTGTCAAAATGGAGTCGTCACAAGAGCCCGAGGTAATTTAAGCATATCCAACACCTTATTAAGTTTAATATATGCATCTGTTGATATTTATCAGTGCATCAGTGACGAAATATTTATAATTTCTTATCTTTTGATTCTTTTTTGCACAATATTACTGTAAAAACCCATTGATCTTTTGAGATGTCTGTTGACAAAATCTGTAGTCTGTGGAGAAATGTATCTGTTAAGTATTAAACCTGTATCCAACAAAACTGGTGATGAACTAGTATGTAAGCTCAACAAATCTTTATATGGGCTTAAACAGAGTGGACGGAATTGGAATGGTGTCCTCCATTCATTTCTCATTAGTGATGGGTTCACTCAATCTCAATCTGATACTTGTGTGTATACTAAGATATCTAACAATTCTATGACAATTTTGATTATTTGGGTGGATGACATAATAATTGCATCCAATTGCCAAGAAAATTTGGTGAATGTGAAAGCAAATCTTAGTAAAAGATTTCAAATGAAGGATCTTGGTAAATTGTCGTACTTTCTTGGGATTGATTTTATCTGTAAGGATGATTCCATTGAAATGAATCAAACAAACTACATTGAAAAAATGTTACTTAAGTTTACTATGCAGGATGCTAAACCTAGATCAACTCCTTGTGAGGTATCGGTCAAAGCTGGTACGGAAAGTGAAGAACCAGTTGACAATAGATTGTACAGAGAGATGGTAGGTAGTTTAGTCTATGTGATGACAGCTACTCGACCTGATCTATCATTTGTTGTCACAAAGCTCTCTCAATGCCTAGCTACTCCAACGACTTCCAACATGATTATGGCTAAGCATGTCCTTAGGTACCTTAAAGGTACTATCCACAAAGGTCTCATATTTAGGAAGAGTGAAAAGCCACTCAACTTGATTGTTTTTTGTGATGCAGACTGGGGTGGATGTAATGATAGAAGAAGCATTACTGGGTATGGTTACATGCTGTCAGAGAAAGGCCCCTTAATTTCGTGGAAGAGTAGGAAACAGCCTACTGTAGCTTTGTCAACCTGCAAAGCTGAGTATATGTCCCTTTCCTCTGCCGTACAGGAGAGCAAATATCTTTCACAGTTCCTAAAAGGTCTTTTAGGCAGTGATAGGTTTAATTCAGTCACACTAAATTGTGACAACCAAGGCGCAATAGCTTTATCGAAAAACCCAGTTCACCACAATAGATCTAAGCATATAGATATTATGTATCATTTCATTAGATTTGAAATCCAAAGTAAGTTCCTATTTTTACAGTACATTAGTACACAAGATAATTTAGCTGATGTGTTCACAAAAGCTGTAACAGGACCGAAATTAAAAACATTTGTAGCATTACTTTTAGGGATATAACTTTGTAAAAATAAACAACTTTAATCATTTTCTGTTTAAGAGGGGGTGTTAAGTATTAAACCTCAATTGTATGTATTAGTAATCATATGTCAATCACGTGCAGTAGTTATACTTAACATATCACGTGATCTGACCACATTGTAACACTTGTCTTTATCTATTGCTAAATGTAGTTTCTCGTTCTCGTTCTCGTTCTTGTTCAATAAAGATTAAGTAAATCACTTCTTTGTGTGATAATATACCACCGTCATGGCGACATCCTTAACAATATCATCTCACTTTTGGTTTATACGTATATTTACTTGTCGTAGCACAGCTAATAGGGTGGGGAATTTGATAAATTTGACCTGGAATTTTGTCCCAAGGGAGTGGCATTTGAAAATTTTTAACGATAAAATGTCAAATCCCGACCCCCCCCCCCCCCCCCCGACCCCTCCCTCGGGACTAACATTGATAGGTGCATTACTATCATGGCCAAGCTTAAGCAGACAGGAAGAGGCATTGTGCAAGGGGAAAATTTGGTGGGAATCAAGACAAAGTTTTGAAAAAAGAAGCAAACGGTAACAATTAGAAAAGGCTAACTCAAATGTAAAATATACATGTACTGTATATATATAAAAGCTACGCAAAGGTGCACCAATACCTGGTAATAATAAATTGGCTGATCCAGGCTAGCACTAACACAACACAACACAACACAACACAACACAACACAACACAACACAACACAACACAACACAACACAACACAACACAACACAACACAACACAGAGACAGGGTCAGTGTTTTTATTCTCAGCGTGACAGACCTTATTCTAGGGTAGGTAAAGTACTACACTATTTTATACGTACCTGCAGCCAAAGCAGCAGCCCCACATTTCGGGCAAAAATTAGCCTCCAAATGTAGCTTCTCGCCACATGATTGGCAAAACATTCTTTATTTTTATAATGGCTTCATGTACGTCAACAAAAGAGAGGTCCACCGTAGATCAATTCACGTTTCTAATACCTTAGTACGGTATAACTGTGCATTATATGAAGTATAGCGCTATCTGACATATTTACCGCTGACCGGTTGATGAGCGATTTGAATTTGATGTGAGCGATTTAAATTTGATGTGAGCCATTTGAATTTGATGTGAGCGATTTAAGATTCGATGTAACATATTTGGTAAAATTAACATAGATTTAAACTTTGTGTTTGATTCATTATTGATGTTGCACTTCTGGGCCACCGTAGATGTCAGTCTTAAGCCCTAATCAAACAAGAACGCAAGTCATCGCAAGTTGGCAGTCACGCTATCTCAGCCAGCCTCTCTGAATAGTTTCCCGAAAATATCATGTACCGTGACAAAGTTAAAACTTGTTTAAAACACTCATGAAACCTTTATTTTGTTAATTTTGGGGAGTTCGACGACCGCCACAGAAATTCTGACTGCCAACTTGCGATGACTCGCGTTCTCGTTTGATTAGGGCTTTAGTCTTTTTTCGCGACCGAACCAATCATTTACTGTAGTTTCAACTATATTTCGACGAGATGTTTACTCCTGGTTAAATATAACCTCTTTATACTAAAAATAAGGAAAGGCTGGCAACTTTCAATAAAGAATATTTTAAACGACCCTCATTTAAAGCTCCGTAAAATACACAAAAACCGCTCGATCTCGCGAAAATTGCCATAGACGTAGTATATTCGTGAAGAACTCGGGTTTTTGGTTCATTGCTCTTTCATCTATTCAGCTTGACTGAAACGTAACGTTTGTATACAAACCGACTTTGGCTTCACAAAAGCTCTCACGGCACCGTATGCGTATATACGAACGGCCGGTGTCACCTCAGTTTGTAGGAACGTTTCTCGAGCTGCGAAGATGAACGTCTGGGTTGAAAGAGCAATGAACTGAAAGCCAAGTTCTTGACGAATGTACTGATGACAATTTTAGCGAGATCGAGTGGTTTTTGTGGATTTTACGGAGCTTCAAGTGAAGGCCGTCTGAAATATTTCTATGTCTAAATTTGAATATTCTCTGTGAATCTAAATTTATTTCGAATTTCTATACCTTGGTCCCAGAGGATTTCTCTTGTAAGTACAGAAAGTAAACACAAAAGGAACACAACACTGCTCGCGCTCAAGAGTGTGTACGTTTGGGCCGCCTGTAGTTCGGCCGCGAGAAAAAAAGACTAAGACTGATATCCAAGATGACCGCGTAGGAGCCTAGAACTGACGTCCAAAAATTCCCCAATGCCGCCATTTTTTGCCTCACTTTTTAGTCCTGGAATTGAATGGAGTCAGCCTTCCAGGTATATATAGAGTTCACTGATTTGGTGTGGGGGCCCCTGTTGTCATGATTTGACTGACATGGTTTGAAAGCTGTATTACTTGATACAGTGTTTTTAGATGAAGAGAAGATTTATTACTTATATAGTCTTTTTACTTTATATAATATATATATCAAGAAACCAAATTAAACTATTTCGTTTTGCATTCATCAATTGAAAGGTAAAGAATTTCATGTAATAAGAAGCCAACAGGTTCGCACCCAGGACTTTTGTTTTTGCTGAGCTAAAGAACTCAGCTGCCATCCTCGATGGAGTCATTGGAGGCCAAATTTTTTAGCTCTCAATAAATGTAATCTTGCTGTTAAATGTTAACCTGCATTTTTTATGTTTAGTCGTTATAATACCGTATTCGAATTTTTGCGGTGGCGGGACTGGGGCGGGCTGGGGCCCTTAGTTCTCGCCATAACCCTACCTAATGAGCGTTACACCACTGATCAGACTGCGTTTTACATTGAAAGGCTATTCATATATATACTGTGCGGAATTAAAGTCTAAACTTATTATAAAGTATCAGTAAAAGTCAATCCTTATTGTGTGCCTAGCTAGCTATTTATAGGTCACAGAATCACTCATGCAGCCTCAGTTTCCCCAATGTCGCAAGTCGCCCCTTCTCAAATTGGGACTGCATTCTTTCAGTGGTTTTTTACTTTTTTGGACTTCTCTCAATCAATAACGACCAACAAATTATAGGCACTAGATTTTGAATAATTATTATGGGACAGTGAACTCGGGTGGAGAATAATAAATGTGTTACTCCGGAGTGACGAACCATACTGGACAAGTAGAGAAAACTCGATATACTCTCTACTTGCCGGCACGGCTGGGATTCGAACCCGCTACCTTCGGTTTACTAGTCCGATGCTGGTGGTCGGCTACCGACTTGACCTGTAGCTCAGTTAACGTTGGTAGAGCATCGGATTGTAAACCGAAGGTCGCGCGATCGCATCCCAGCCGGGCCAAGTATCCTGAGTTTTCTCTACTTGTCCGGTATTGTTCGTCACTCGGAGTAACACCTTATTATTATTATAGACACTATATAGCTATAGGACACCTAATCGTGTATGATCAATCGTGAAATACAAGGTTCACTCAGGCACGTAACTAGACTAGGAAATCTGGGAGTGCAAGTTTTTTTGGGTTTTTTTGTGGAAGGGGGGCAATACAAAAGTTGAGTCATGCAGGACAACTGATGCAATATAACTCTCCCCCCCCAGTCTGTCACGGTTTACTTAACTAAATCATGACACCATTTTAGACGCTTTGGATATAACAACATCACTTACGTTACGCAAGTACGCAACAGTGTTCACTCTTCAATTACTTACCACTCACGCTGCCGATTTATTTTGTCATGCAGTTGAAGTAAATTAAACCTGTATATATATATATATTAATAAAAAACAGGTCACGAATCTCATGTTGGGGGTGTGAGAACATGCCTGGGTTCACTAAAGCTAGCTGGATTTCCACTAGACCCACTAGGCATAAAATATCGCACGCTCTGCTTTTCTATTGTACAAATCGAATAGTTTTCTACTTCGTTCCACATGGAAACTCACAAAACAAAAGAAAAAAGTCGAGCGCGCGACGTTTTACGACTAGTGGAAAACTTAAGAGGCTTACAAGTTATCAAACACGTTAACACATTTACTCATTTCTCCCATGACAAAACGCATTTCCTTCACGAAACTGACCTTTTCCTTACGCAGTTAATCTCCTGCATGATAACATTAACCTACAATTGTTGTCTGTAAGTGGTTAATTTGTTTATTCTATTCCTTTCTTAATTATTTGGCAAGTGTAGTACCTAACCTAAATCACACTAATAATGCCATGGCGGCTAACAATAAGGTATTTTCACCAATCGTTTTAATGCCGCCAGTTGGCTCTAGTAGAACCCGAAGTAAAACTGTGGTGAATGATATATAGCAGGCATTTTTCCTGTAGCATATATATGTTCAGACTTGTCTACCATGATCACATTTCTGGAGAACGTTATTTATCTGTCGTCAGTGTTAGTTGGATTTTGCAGACTTTGTTGTTGTTGTTAGACACAAATTGTCGTAGTACGCAACAAATTTTAGTCGACGTCACGAAATACATTGTCGAATTTTAAAATGAATTGAGGCACATTGTCGAATTTTAAAATGAATTGAGGCTGAGAGTTTGTATAGAAGAACGACAAAGTCAGTGGTAGTATCAAAATCTCAGTCACTAGCATTAACAGCTTGTCCGAAGAATCACAAATCACGGATCCACAGTAAAGTGCACAAATGTAAATATTCAGCGACCTTTGTCAGATGAAGCAGTTTTGTTCTCAACATGTGGTAATTACGCATTATTTCAAAACATTGATATACAGTACAAACATCAACCGTACAAATATTCGACAGTACAAATATCAAATGTTGCGCGACATAGTCTCGCGCACAAGCATTGATCACAAATCTAGCAAGGACCCCTAAAAAATATGTGCCAGTTGATATTCGTAATATAAGAGCTAGCGGCTGAAGAAATAAAATGCGTTGAAGACCCATCGAGAAACTTGTTGGTATAATAGCATATCGCAACATACAATGAACTCCATGTGCTTTAATTTAATAATGCACTGCATGTTTTAATAATATGACACCAAAGTATAATGCATTGCGTTAGTAGAATTTAACTTTCCGTAAAGACCACGCACTGAAGACAAGATATCACTCATCTATTGACTTATATATGGACCCATTTAGCATTGTGTTACATTTTGTTCTCAATGTTGAAGTCACAGCGATCTAAATGGCGTATCTTAACAGCTGTTCATGCCAATTGTTTATAATAAATATAGGTAACGACGCTTAACGGTGTTACCGCAACAGAATTTCGCTAGAATCGTTTGTAAATGGCATGCAATGGCATGCATGTATATGCATCGCTAATTTTCAAAATTGTTCCTGATAGTCCTCCTCGACCGGGTAATATCGCCTGAAGACTTATCAAAATGCCGACCAGAAGAACCACGAGAACCAGAAGAACCACGAGAACCACGAGAACCACAAGAACCAGAAGAACCACGAGAACCACGAGAACCACGAGAACCAGAAGAACCAGGAGAACCACGAGAACCACGAGAACCACGAGAACCACGAGAACCACGAGAACCACGAGAACCACGAGAACCAGAAGAACCACGAGAACCAGAAGAACCACGAGAACCACAAGAACCACGAAAACCCCAAGAACCACCAGAACGAGAACCAGAAGAACCACGAGAACCACAAGAACCACGAGAACCACAAGAACCAGAAGAACCACGAGAACCACAAGAACCACGAGAACCAATTAATATATCGATACCAGGAATTAGTTATCTTATAATAAGTTGGGTGACGTAACTCTTATATAGTTGGGTGACGTATCTCGTATAATCACTTGTGTGACGTAACTCGTGAGGTTTTTACACGGAGGTAAAGACATATAAACACAATTTTCTAAGGCGCTATTCTGTACGATTTTTTTGAAATTTACATATGTTGTACAGAATTTCATGCTCTTTAATTTGGTATAAGTCGCCAGAGTGGCACACACCTATGAACGACGCAGGCGAGCTTTAAACAAATTGCGGCGCGCCGTCATTAATACGACTGATGGGGGTTGCCTTGCATATATCAGATTACCTCAGATATGAACACAATTATCTCAGGCGCTATTCTATACGATTTTTTTGAAATTTACATGTTGTACAGAATTTCATGCTCTTTAATTTGCTATAAGTCGCCAGAGTGGCACAGACCTATGAACGACGCAGGCGAGCTTTAAACAAATTGCGGCGCGCCGTCATTAATACGACTGACGGGGGTTGCCTTGCATATTTCAGATTACCTCAGATATAAACACAATTTTCTAAGGCCCTATTGTACACGATTTTTTTGAAATTTACATATGTTGTACAGAATTTCATGCTCTTTAATTTGGCATAAGTCGCCAGAGTGGCACAGTAAACACAATTTTCTAAGGCGCTATTCTATACGATTTTTTTGAAATTTACATATGTTGTGCAGAATTTCATGCTCTTTAATTTGGTGTAAGTCGCCAGAGTGGCACAGACCTATGAACGACGCAGGCGAGCTTTAAACAAATTGCGGCGCGCCGTCATTAATACGACTGACGGGGGTTGCCTTGCATATTTCAGATTACCTCAGATATAAACACAATTTTTTAAGGCGCTATTCTATACGATTTTTTTGAAATTTACATATGTTGTACAGAATTTCATGCTCTTTAATTTGCTATAAGTCGCCAGAGTGGCACAGACCTATGAACGACGCAGGGGAGCTTTAAACAAATTGCGGCGCGCCGTCATTAATACGACTGACGGGGGTTGCCTTGCATATTTCAGATTACCTCGGATATAAACACAATTTTCTAAGGCGCTATTCTGTACGATTTTTTTGAAATTTACATATGTTGTACAGAATTTCATGCTCTTTAATTTGGTATAAGTCGCCAGAGCGGCACAGACCTATGAACGACGCAGGCGAGCTTTAGAGAAATTGCGGCGCGCCCTCATTAATACGACTGACGGGGGTTGCCTTGCATATTTCAGATTACCTCAGATATAAACACAATTTTCTAACGCGCTATTCTATACGATTTTTTTTACATTTACATATGTTGTACAGAATTTCATGCTCTTTAATTTGCTATAAGTCGCCAGAGTGGCACAGACCTATGAACGACTCAGGTGAGCTTTAACCAAATTGCGGCGTGCCGTCGTTAATACGACTGACGGGGATTGGCTTGCATATTTCACATTACCTCAGATATAAACACAATTTTTTAAGGCGCTATTCTATACGATTTTTTTGAAATTTACATATGTTGTACAGAATTTCATGCTCTTTAATTTGCTATAAGTCGCCAGAGTGGCACAGACCCAGCCTGGTTCCCAGGCCTCTCTTTTTCACGTCGAGCGGCAGACCGAATTGTGAGAGGCCTGGAATAAAATGTTTTGCCTGGCCTCAAATCTGGCCCCAAAACTGGCCCCAAATTATACAGGCAACAGCCCGCCGTGTCAAGGAAAACCGACGTGTAACTGGAAATTATGCATGATTGTCATGGCGGAATCACAAATGGAATACATGTCCGAAGCATCGGAAGGTAAATTCCAATGTAAAAATTGTATCAAATTACAAAAATTTACATAAATATTTGCATATATTAAGTTTATTGAGAATTTCTGAATTTGTGACATCATGGAGTATTCCGGGTTGAGATCGTAGGGTTCTTTCACCTTTTAATTAAATAGACGACGAAGACAACGAACAAGAAATAATAAACACAGCTAAACGACTGTTCCATAGCGCCGACTTCACGCCAACTCCAAGAAGACAAACGAAAAAAACACGCGGAGGTGAGATACGATGTTTAATACGAGTAAAAAGCTGTTGGCTGCATGCATATAATTTAAGTTTGCAGTGTGTCACCTTAATATTAACATAATATTATTTTTCTCCGTTGCTTCCCAAACCGGTAATGTCCATGTGGACATTCAAAACTTGCCTTATGTATTATTTATACCTTATTAGTTGTTGAATTGCCTGTCGAAGAGCTTTTTGAAGTAAACCCAACGAGTTCTGTGACAGTAGCAGACGCCATTGAGGCAATCCAACAATTTACTGGTCATTCAGTCACAAGGCCGAAACTTGATGAAGCCATCAATACAGCATTTGGGAACCTGGTTCAGAAGAAGAGGGTTAAATATGGCTCACGAAATCCAAATGGCAAAGACTACAGATCACGCATGTATCCTTTTAACTGAACGAACAAGTTTATTTCAATTTGTCTACTACTAGTAAATTCCTAAACAATATTTCCCCTAACCTTTTTCTATCAGACCAGTCTATGTTAACCTTGAAAACAAGAAAACAATTAATGCTCCTTCAACTCTCCCTGAAGAAAAAAATAAAACTTGTGAAGGTGAATGTGGTTCAAGTCTTCATGAAGAAAAAATTAAAACTCTGCAAGATGAAAACCAAAAACTAAAAGAAAGGGTTCAACAACTAGAAAACGAATTGTTAATGGATAAAGGGGAAATTGAAGATGAAATGAAAATTGTTGCACATCTTAGCAAACTGGACTTAAGGGACTCAGTTGTAGAATTTGATGACTTGGATATTTTAATTCCAACAATGTTTTTTGACAGCGTTGCTGCAAATGTTAGGGAACAGTGTCCTATCATTACAGAGCTTCTGCATATCTTAGCTGTTGGGAAACACACATCCAGAAATGCAGATGGAAAAAAGACAACAGACCATAAATTTAAATGCGCTGTTCAAATATTATGTGCCTTAGAGGATATTCGTAGTCAGAAGTCTAAAAGTGATGTTTCAACACTATTTGGATTATTACTCCTTGCAAATGGAGCTGGGAAAGCCTTACTTCAATTTTTGGAACCATTTGGGCTAACTAAATCTTACAGTTTTTAGTAAGTATATTTATGAAATTTTATTATTATATATTTTATTTATTATTATTATTAATATTACAAAATAATATGTATCTACAACAATCAGCATGCCCTACCTTTGAAAGAACATTTTAACTGGGAGAGAGTAAAATTTGGATTTAGAAAGAATATTGATATTGGGCCAAGGGTGCTGGTAGCTTTTTTATTAGGACAATTAAGTGACAGTGTAAATACATCAAGCAATTACATCTCATATTTAATGTGTTTATGTCACCATGGCTACCAAGAGAAATTGTGGGACCTGGGACAAATTATCGATTTTGGGCCCCTGATAATGTCACATGGGTCGATTCGGGTGGCCGTGATGACATCACACATATGGTACTGGTCATGTCTATATGTTCTCAATTAGTCCCCTGGGTTGGCTAAAAATGAAGTTAGTGTTACTGATAGACCTTTATGTTTTCTGAGCCTCATGTTTTTTTTGTCAAAAACTCAAATCTAAAAAATTATAGGGGGCCCTTCTCCTAGGGTCGGTTTCCAGCTTTATTTCTGGCCATGCCCCCCCCCCCCCTGAAATCACAGCTGGGCTCGTGAGCTTGTCATTGTCAATTTCCACCAATCACAAATGCGCTTGCACATTTTCAGCAGGCATATATTATTGAACATTCGTGTCTTTGCTGCATTTCTGCCATTTCAAACATCTGCGATTTATCGTTCACTGACTGTTTATAGTGTTGGTTGGATGAATGACAAAAATATCTTTGCCATGTGAAAATTATGTGAAAGATTATAGGCCTAATTTTATTCATAAATGATGGATAAAATTAGGCCAATACCGCTTTCATTGTGCTCTATAGATTGGAAATACTTCTCAATATGGAAACTAGTATGTGTGTGGCCAATTGCCCAAATAATTTGAACTGTCCGACTCCGTGCGATGCAGTTAGATGATTAAATATTCATATTTGCATAGAAGTTACACTACGTTGTAAAACGTTAAGTTGGATTTCCAGGAGGTTCTTTTGTCTTGTGAGTTTCCATGTAGACGAAGTAGAAAACTATTCAATTTGTACAATAGAAAAGTCGAGCGCGCGATATTTCACGCCTAGTGGAAATCCAGCTTCATGCTACGTTTTAAGACGTTACACTACATTGTGAGATATTACCATTTGTTTGTGAAACTTTATATTGAAAACGAATTGAATACTTCAAATAAATACTATACTATAGTATTATATATATATAGTATTCAAATAAATACTATGGTTCATACTATAGTTCTTCAGTCGTTTTTACGAGTAAAAGTATAATTGTGATCACCGCGGAGTTGAAGACAAGTTTGTGCGTGTGATATAGCGCACACATAAATTGGTTGGCTGTGTGTGTGCTGATGGGTGCGCGCACGCATTATATTGAGAAGAAGCCTGTGTTTATGGGGTTTTCTTTTCACTTAAAGGGACTGGTTATTGATGAACCAGAATATTATAGTATAATACTAACCCCCAAAAGTAACTATAATATTTACGCAAAAACACAAGTGGACTAACTGCATCAGTGGCCATATATGGCCCTGCCATGTAATTGCACTCCCTAAAAGTAATCTTCCTTTACTTCAAGTACGCTTTTATCCCTAGATGTTGTCATTCGTAAATGTCAGGAATAAAATTAGGCCTATAATCAAGACAATTGCTTGGTTTTATTTTTTACTAACATTGCTAAGTGACTCACAAGTTTGTATATCTGGGCTGTGACGCGCGACTGGAAAACGGGCTTTAGAAATAAATTGATAAATATGTGCACCCAATTAGCTATTGTGTGTCGCCAAGAGCTACAATAGGTAATTGCAGTATTTTGGATATCAACTGTAAAAATAGCAAACGATTTAACATTTTTGCATCTATTGAGTAATGATTTATTTAACGTCGTAAGCACAGGATGTGGTCGCCCAATCGTCCGAGCGAGAGGCTCATGTTAAAAGGCACGACATAAGCTAAGACCTAAGTGTTGATTTTACGGAGGGACGAAGCACAGGAGAGACCAACTAAACTCTACTCACATGAAATTCAAGTTCGAGAACAGGGTTATTCCCAGACAGTCCCATCCAAGTACTAACCCCGTCCAACTGGGCTTAACTACAGCGGTGAGAGGCAGCGCCCTAACAGCACACGCCACCCATGCTTCCACATTAGTTTATCTCCCATGTATTTGATTTGCTACTTTCAACATACTTAAAACGTCACCTTTTTTGGCATAAATAAGCCCTATTTCATTCCATTTCATCACATTTTACTTCGCTTGAAATGTCCGGATATTCCGATTTTAAAAATCTCGGCAGTTACCATCCATCCACCTAGTAACTCTTTCTTTGCTTGCAATTTTTTTAATTAGCTTGAATTTCTTGGGTAAACGCATCAAGGCATTTGAAGATATTGTCAAATTACGTTGTCCACCTTCAATTCCTGTTATACTGATGTATGACAACATAAATATCTATAAAGGGAGAGCAGGACATGTGCGACTGAAGCAGAAGCTTGTTCCTATTCAGTGGAATTTTACTGTTAGAGGAGCACTGAGCCCTAAAGTGTCAGACATTACCCATCTACTTCAAAACCCTCAGACTGCATGTAAACCACAGAAACCAGTGGCTGATTTTCAAGTAAATGACCTATTAATAGGTACAGTAAACTACAAAGTTTATTTACACCTACTGTATTGTACATTATTTAATTAGTTGAATCGCGAGGTTCCAGGTAATTAACTGACTTATTTAATGTACACAATACATTAATATTATAAACAAATTATTTTATTCCAGCCATTTAATTATACTTTTTATACCTTTTCTTTTAACAGATCATGACTTAGAATTGAAAAGTAAGTTTGAAAAGGCAGTTGATGGTCTTTACTTAGATGGGCTCATCCTCGGCTTAAATGAAGTTGGTGCCATAACGAATACACAACTTTCTAGTTTAACTGAATCGAAGTTACTTGAATTTCTGAAGAAAGAAGATTATGAAGGAAAACAACAGGTGGACTTGAAAAGTGAAGACATCAGCTCAGAGTATCCCAACACTGCTTTTGAAAAGTCGGTTGTTACAATATTACCTTTGTCCCTAGAAGATGAGGCATCAATTTCAGGCACAGCTGAAATATTAAAACAATTTGGAATTGAATTTGGAATTCAAACTAATGAAAAAGATTCATATATCCTCTACGATGCAAAAAACAGCTCGTTTTTGCTTCAAAATGCTAGAGACAGGTTCAGATTCTATAAAGAACTGAAAGAGCACAAAGAAGAAATGGATATTCTGAAGGAAAGCTTTCAGTCAGATAATGTATTTGAAGGCAGTGGGGAAGGATCCGAAGCTACTATTAAACCAGCAAGAAGTGTAAAATCGAGTTTTGCACAAAAGGCATCGGTGATGAAAAATGCCTTCCAAGAACTCAAAGTCGGTGTTAATCAATTAAGGTCAATGAAGGAGAGAGTTGCTTACTTAAAAAGTAAAAGTGGACTCTGGGAAGCAATTAGAGATGACTGTGAAAGAACATTGCTGCATGTTGCAGTTGAAGAGAGAGAACTAAAACTTGTAGAGTCATTGCTTTTGTGTGGTGCACAGGTTAATGAATATGAGGGGTGTGGTGCGACACCATTAATGATTGCAGTCTGCAATTGTCATTTGCAAATGTGCAAATTACTAATAACATTTGGTGCTAAAGTCTCTGGTACTTTTAAAGGCCTGGTTCCTTCACCTTTTCAGATGGCGATGAAAATGGGCAGTCAAGAAATCAAAGATTTATTGCTTCATCGCAAGAATACCATTGAGTCAACCCAACAGAAAGTGTACCAATCCATTTTTTTACCTGGCGACGAAGACAACACTGTTGCAAGTCATTCCGACCATGTTGAAGTGTCATCAGAGCCAACACGTAATGAAACAATTAGCATGCGAAAGTTCACTATCACTGTTGGGGACAACAAAACAACATCAAACATACGAGGTGTTGTGCGAAGAGCCCCAGATGAGTTTGGCTCCTTCACAGCATGCCCTGGAGATTTCCATACAACAGGCTACATAATGGAGTGTGTTGCTCGTCAAGTTGGGCCTGGAGGTTTTTATTATGTCATGCGAATGCTTTTAAAGCGAGTGAAAGTCACACCATCATCATTCAAGGACATTTTTAAGGAGGGAAATTTTCAACGTAACTTTGATGCATTAAATGACTACTACTGGGGTGTCATGATTGCTCTGGTAAAGAAATTTGCAGACAGTGAGTACTTTCCACCCAAAACTATTATTGAAGAAGAAATTAAGAGAGATGGGCATGCAAACCAGCTGATTTTAAAGTCTTTTAAAGACTGGATGAAGAAATGTTCTGCTCAAGATGATGAAGTATTCAATTACATATTTAAATTCGTATCTATTCTTGGCCCACTCTTGATTATTTTTCATGATGCAATCCGACATGGAAATGGTCAATTGCATGAAGCTTGCTATTACCATATGCTTTTAGTCTTCTGTGCCATGCGGAAGATCAATTACAAAGATGAGATATTTTGCCACATCATCAATTTTAGTGGAATTTGGCCACTAGCTATCAGAGAGATGTACAGAAAAAACATGAGCATCAGTATGAGAGGCAGACCTGGGCATAATGTTGCACTAGATGAGTATGTGGAGACGGCGTTGGTACGACCATTGAAAGTTTACTCCAGAAAGCATTCAACAGTAGAAATGCTGAAAAAAGTTAACATGAACCTTGAACTCTTGGAGCATGTTAAACATGTTTACAGGGAAGGTTTCAATATCCACTCAAGAGTTGCGAGTCGTGCGCCCAGCTCAACCCCCGACCGAATCTTAATAGCCTGGTTTATACTTAAAGAAGGTTTCCTTGATGACAAGGAAAGAAAAGAAAAGGAAGTAAAACTGTTCCTTCATAATGACAAAGAACAACCAGTAGAACGCAAGAAAGTTCCAAAGGAATGCCTTGATGTAATGAAGCGTGGTAGGACATTTCTTAAAGACAATTTTGCTCATTTGCGTAATCGTTTATTCCCCAATTATGACCTTTAATAACATTGTATATTGTATGTATTACTGGACTTCTTGGCTGATATGTACACTACATGTGTACTGCTAAATTATGTTGTAATTGCTAGACTAGCATTAACTTTATATTGCCGTTGCTTGTATTGCTATCAGTACATGTATTGTATTCATCATCTTTCAATTGTTCATGTATAACTTTATATTATGAGTTCAGTTAAGCAAAAAGAAATGTACTTGCAAATTTGAGTCGGGAAAAATACTTGCCTTTAGAATTCGATCCAACGCCAAGCCGTATGAGTTAATTTATAACGCCCCACAACAAGTGACTGTAGAAACGAAACTCAAAGAAATACAGGATAGGACCAGCCGACGAGAAGAAAATAACGTTTCCAAAACGTCAAGCCTTATGGCAGCCCTGTCGCTGCTCTGGTTTAGGATTAGGACTTACACTACTGTACAAGAACCACCACTACATATATTTTTAGAATAAAGAATATAACAAACAAGAAATGAGTAATATTGTATTTCGACTTTATTGCAAAGTCATTGTAAAAATCAATAATTTATTGAAGTACAATCATTTCCCTGCTTAATACATCAATATAAAAATTTCCAAAATCAAGATATAGCACATTATGATTCTTTGCACCCTTTTGAGGAGGAACCTCTCTTAAAATATCCTTAACTACCAAATACTGCAAGAGATTCTCACACTTATCAACTGTTGTTTTAACTTTGCCATACTCTGGGATGAGATTGTGTTGATTTGACATAATATCTTTCGGTTTTTTGCCTGTAAGAACATTTGCTATATACCTTAGGGTAAAATTATTCTTTCCAGTACTCTTTAAACTCTGTAAACATTTGATGGCAGTAACAGCTTGATCAGTTACATTGACAGTTTCCTCAGTTTGTTCTTTGCAGCACAAATCACAGGTCAAACATGGGAGGCTGTCTTCACCAAATAGACTCACAATGGTTTGCCGTCTACATCCAGTCCTCTGAATGCAATATGCTACAACTTTTTGAAATGAAAGGAGCCTGTTATTCAAATAAACTGGGATATTTCTGGAGGAACAATAATTAAAAATTTCACGTACATGAAACACCTTGTCATGTCGAGAAAAGTACAAGATGCATTTGCATGGACAACCATTTCTACCTCCCCTGCCACTTTCCTGATAGTAATCTTCTAAAGAACCTGGTATAGAATAGTGTATCACAATGTTCACATCTGGTTTATTGATTCCCATTCCAAATGCTGTTGTACAAACCAGTGTCATCAAAGAACCATCCATCCATAACAATTGCAACTGTTTTCTAAGAGCTGCTGATAGGCCTCCATGATATGCTTTACACTTGATGTTGGCAGTTTGAAGTTTTGCTGCTACTACTTCTGTTTCTGCCCTGGTATTACAGTACACCAGTCCACATCCTTCTTTGGCAAGTAACGCCACAATTTCTTCAACGGAGCTTCTACTTTTTTGAAAAACTTGATATTGCAAGTTGTTTCTGCTGTAAGTTGACTCTACCAAGACTGTATTACTCAGGCCAATCACCTTGCAAACATCTTCTCTAACAATTCCTGGCGAAGAAGCACTGAGTAACAAAAACTGAATATCAGGGAACTTTGCATGCACTGTATTCAAGAATTGGTAAGCAGGACGGAAATCTTTACCCCATTGACTCACGCAGTGGGCTTCATCAACAACGAACTGCCTTAACTTTCTTTTGGTATGCAGACCCATAAGATCCATCAATGGCTGATTTGTTGAAATAACTTCTGGTGTTAAATACAGTAGCCGTATTTCAGAATTCTCCTTTTTCATCTCAGCATAAATCTTTTCCTTGTCGGAATTGGTTATGTCACCATGAAGAACTGCTACAGGGAGTCCTAGGTCCTGGCATATTTTAAACTGATCTTCAATTAGTGATTTCAGTGGTGCTATAACAACAGTAAGACTACAAGTAACAATTGCTGGCAACATGTACAGCAGGGATTTCCCTCCTGCAGTCGGCAGAGAAACAAATACATTCTTTCCAGCAAGTATTAAATCCAGAGCTTCCTGTTGTTTTGGCTGAAATGTAGCATGGCCAAAAATTGATTGCATAACTGGTTGCAAATCTGATGCTTTGGAGACCATTGTGTTCGTCAGCAAGTTGGTCCAAGCTGTTTTAACCTGACTAACATATTGCTGTGGTGGATTGTCATCATGAGGTATGTTGGTTGTTGTTGAACTGCAGGAGATGGTCATTGAATTGTCCAGTAATTCTAGATACTGTTGTGTAGCCATGCTACGGACACATTCAACTTCAACATTACTTTTATCGTTGTATGTGTTCTTCCAAACATCATATATTCTGATAAAATTTGTATCTGTTACCGTAATGCGCTGATGTGGCTCCTCAGAAAACTTCCTCAATTTCTTCATGGCAAGCAACACCAGGCCAAAAGAATAAGCAACTTCATGTGAGTTTTCCCCTTTAATATTAACAGTGTTTTCCAAAAAGATCACTTTATATAGCTCACCACCAACCTGCCAAATAAAAGAATAATCATTAACGTATTTATTCCATCTCCATAGACGCCCCCTCTACTAATAAAAATATGTAATAAACGCCCCCTCCAATAAACGCCTCCCCCTCCAATAACCCCCCTAAAACTATACTACAGTACTTAATAGCAAGATGCACATTTTGGCGTAAGGCCATATACCGCTTGTTTCGCATAGTGATTAATAGCAAGAAGTCCTGGCAGACTGTCGACCAGAGCACGGAAACTACTTTGATATACCATTTGTTCTTACTACGTTCATTGTTTATGTTCACATCTTTCACACAATCTCATGATTTTTTCAATAAGATGAAGGTAATTGGACAAACACTGGGGTCATGTACATGTAGATGAATATAAATTTGCAAAGTACACTGTACCGGCTAAATATATTAGCAGCTAAATATGTTAGAATAAACAATAAATAATCAAAGTACTTTCCGTGCTGTTATCGTCAATCGGCATTTTGACGGACTTCTGTTAGCATCGCAGGCAGCTGCATGTTAGCCTTTATACTAATGTTAATACCATAATGAACACAAACAACGTCAATGAACTGACATTCGTAAGAACAATTATAGTGATATTACCAGTAAATTTCCGTGCTCTGGTTGTCAATCGATTCGGCAATCGTAGCCGTTAATGACACCGCTTTGCTTATTAAATATGTTAGTAGCCAAAGCCCATATGAGTCACGATTTAGGGGCATTTACTATTTTTAGAGTATATTGTCTGTTGTATTCCGTTTTATTGTTTCTATTGTATTCTATTGTGTTGCCTCGTTCTTTGAAAACCACTGCAGGTATTGTCTACCCCTAAATCATGACCGATTTATTAGGGGCTGTTTACATGAGCCCAGTTAACCGGGCTAGCCCAGCGCACGCGATTGTTTAGGGTCTCACTGGTTTTGTAACTCGCATAAACTAAATTTACAAAGAAGAATTGGTTTAGTTTAGATGTAAACGAATCCTAACGTTGATTAAAATCTCTTTTTGTGGCCGAGGAAAGAATTTCGTGACACGAGTCAGCCCGGGCTAGCCCGGCTCATGTAATCGGCCCCTAAGCCAAGGCTGTTAGGATAAAAACTTAATACTGGTAAAAACAGGTAGAGAATCAAAACTTTTCGTGCTCTTGTCGTCAAGCGGCAGTTTGACAACACATCATCAACATCGTCGTGGTTATATAACCAATGAAAATGAAATCACGAGGCCGCTAACCGAGTAATTTTCATTGTTCTCGAGTGTTTGTAAAACATGAGAGAATAATGAAGCCGAGTGATATTTATTGTTTTCGAATGTTTTACAAACACGAGAGAACAATGAAAATTACGAGGTAATATAGGCCGAGTGATTTTTGTTGTTCTCGAGTGTTTGAAACTGGCCCTAGTAAAACACGGTACACGAGTTTATGAAATAGCTTCTCAATCGTCAATTATAGTAGAGGGACTTGGTGATATTGGTGCATTATTAGATTTATAGACAATGGTTTCACGTTTAATTTATAATTAAGAAATATGGTAATATTAAAACGGTTCTTTGTTTGTGCCGTTTATTATCTGATTTCTTAATTATGAATTCAGTTTGCGCGACCTTTACCGGGTTTCAAAACTCATACACATGACCAAATATTTTTCTCTGATTGGTTAATTAGCTCATGAATTATTAATGCATTTGAGAAGTTAACATCGTGCATGGCTGTAAACTATCCGAAGCTAATTACATGGTCAACAGGCAACAAGCTTTTGGTAACACCGTAGCAGTTCTGCATCTGAAGCTTTTAGTTTAGCATCGACAATGCATGACTGTTAGCATTGTGGTTGTTAACATTATTGCTACTAACATAGAATGGTTAACAGGAACAATAATTATGTTAATATCCATTGTCTATGCACTATGCTATCAGCCTCAGGTATTCATGACACACAACTAAGGCCACAATTAGTATGCATGGTTCATGGCACAATAATCATTCTTAACACAGTGGGTCAACACTGCGTTTCCCATGACACACCCAGATTCAACAGAATCGGTCAACAGTGATATAAAAGTGACCTGGTCATTAATCTAAACTGTGCAGTCTAAACTGTGTGTTGGAAAAGGTGGACTTCTAGGTCTTCTAGCCAACGTGTATTATTCTTTTGGTAAGTAAGCTTATTTTCACTGTGTATAAATACAATTACCTTTGCTAGGTCTGCATGTTCGTTTTACAACAGCTTTCCTAGCGTATCAAGCCTGTCAAATGAATATTAACTGTGATAGTTATGTAACAGATATGGAGTCTATTAAAATAAAAAATTAAAACATCTTATCACACCTCTATTACCCATATACCATTAATTATAACAGTAGACACATGCATGTATAGCATGCCTATTTTTATGAAAGGATGTCTGTCAAATTATTATGTTTTCAGAAGAAAAAGTATTAGATGACTGTTCTTTTGTGTTATTCATGTAAGTCTGAACACTTTTTGTATCTGCTGCACATACACAAGTCGATACAGTCTATGCTGTTAATGTGAGTTAACAAAAGAATGCCTTCAGAGCCAATCAAAACATAAAATGAAACAACATTCTAATTAATACAATGTTGGTGCAACTACCTGTACACAATGGTACATTATTGCTTTTACCCTAGTAGCTATAGGCATTAAGTGCAGTAGGTACATGCACACCTGGGTATCATGCCTTTTTTTGTAAATATTAATGTAATTTATGCACAGTTGTTAAATAAAAATAGATCACCAATTGACGTTATTGGAGGATTGGTGCCAAGCCACAGGGGGGATGCCACCCCCTGATCAGAGGTAACCATGGCAACCCCGCCACAGCCCACCTCCAGGCACCAGTCACACTGTCAAAGCAGTGGAAATATATATACTTACCCTTGCATTCTATCAGGAGTGGGTGGGTGGGTCACTAAACAGCCCGCGCAAAACCAGTCAAGCTCAGACCACGCTGACAAGACTTTGATGAGCGCAAGTCAAGCTCAGACCACACTGACAAAACTTTGATGAGCGCTGAGATAAACCCCACATATTATCATGAGTAACCGCTGACTAGCATTGTCTCCTTTTTTACCTTGCCTAAATTACATTTAGCCACATTTAGAATGCATGTGAACACAACTTTTTTGCAGTGTCCAACTCAAACTATTAACTATAAAAACTGGGCACCATAGTGGTACATGGAGGAAGTACCTGAGCACTGTGGCTAGGTTTGGGCACTAATGTGATTGTGTTATGAAGTGTCCACATTTCTTTACCCAATTCTTGTAATTTGAAGACTCAAAACTATGACATGGCAAGTGTAAAAAGATGAAGACACAGTTGTCCTTGCACATGCTGATGGTCTAGAGCACGACCAATCTGAACACACCAGTGACATTTTTAGTACCTAGTCTGAATATGGGGTTAGAATGTTAAATTTGAAGATAGAAATACAAATTGAAATATAGCAATTGGCTTGTTTCTCCCCCCCCCCCATGTGACCCTGCCTGACCTCTGCCTTATTGTGATTAGTCAATTAGCGTTTGAGGGCAAAATATTTTGCCCTCAAACGCTATAACTGACCAATTGCAGTAAGGAAGAGTTCAGGGTCACATGGGGGGTGAGACAAGCCCATTAGGTTAGTGTACTGCCAAAACACAATTCTCTATCTGTATACATGTATATTGTATAAGCTTTCATCTCTTGGTGTAATCTGATAAACACGTATGGTTATATTTTTCATTGCCATGCAAAGCGGCAAGTACAGTGTTTTGAATCTGGAATTCTGGAAATAGACTTTAATTTGAAGTTACAGAATTGTCTTTAAACCTCGTGTTGTCACTGTAATTCATAAAAATTAATTTTTTGAATCAAAGGCTTTAAAGTTTGTTGTATAACACCTATTTATACAACGTTTTTGTAACCTGATGATGGGATACACTCCAAAACGTCGTAAAATATAAAATGTTGTACAACAAACTTTAAAGCCTGTGGTCTAAAAAATTACTTTTGAAGAATTAAAGACTTTTAAATAAAAAGTACAATAATAAAACATCAAAATTATGTCAATACTTGATAATTTTTCGGTTTCGGCAGAAAAGCATCGTCTCAATCTTCGGCACACGGAAGATAACATTCACCTCGGTCTGCACAATGAAGTAGCTTATATTTGATATTTCGATTTGTATTAAATTGTATTCCAAACCAATCACTTCCTATGCAGCACACTACTTTTATAAAGCAATACCCTCGTATGTAACAACCTTTTATCGTAATATATAATAAAATAAAGAAACTTACTCGTTTGCTGCTCTCAACTAAAAGTTTGTTCAATACAGCAGTGCCCCCCTCCATTTTTTTTCTAATTTTGAGAAGAATTTGAGCTCAGCAGGATCATGACGGGATAAGGATGAACATTTTCCGCTAGTCCTCTCGCTCGATGCCTATTCTGTGACGTCACCAAAATACGTTCGAGAGAAAAGAGGACTAGGAACTAGTCTGGCACAGACCTATGAACGACGCAGGTGAGCTTTAAAGTGCCCCTGACACAAAAAATGATTTTCAGTCTATTGAAAGTACTCATTTAGTATAGTGTTCTAGTGAAAGAATTTTTTGATTTCATCAAAACGAAAATTTTTTAGAGCCGTTTGAATCCAAATATTTTTGGCTAATGGCCGTCGGCGACAGAAGTCTGGCACTAGCATTTATTGTGACGTCACGCAAGTGAGTCGAACTCGATCATCTCTTGTCTGTTTTGATCAGCTCGAAGGTTTTGCCGTTTTGTTCGCCGAGGTTCTTTTTATTCTCAGTTCTACAAAGTATAGTCCGAAATCATGTCGACAACAGAATCCGACAGTAGCTATCAGTCAGATGATTCTGATGTGAATTTTATACCTGGTTATGTTGTGTTAGAAGATGCTGATCTGTTATTAAACAGCTCGAAAGCGAAGCGAGGTTCGGAAGATGACGACGAAAATGTGCTCGGTTTGGCATATTCCGAAGAGCCTTTAGCTGATGAGGAATGGATACGAAATTACCAAGAGGCAGAGAATGTACGTTTTGAATTTGAAGAAAAATTGCGTAAAAGGTTTGACGGCTCCTTGGAAATTAGTGAATGGTAAGAAAAATAATTACATTGACCAAAACCTGTTTTGAACTTTTGACCTCGCTTTTGACTTTTATAGTTTATAATACTCGGTCAAATTTATGCTTACAAATATATAAATTTCGATCTACTTACATTGCAATAATATGTCATGCCAGTTTCGCGATATTTTGCTATTTTTTAATTTAAAACTCTACTACCAATATAGGTGTAAATCCGGAAACTGTAGTAGGGATGTTCTCAGTAATCCAAATGAGTGTTTATGCTGCTGCGAGATCGACGAATGTCGACAAGCACTTGTCAGTGAGCAAGTACTCAATGATGTTGGCCAAGACGCTCGTCTGAAATGCATCACCAAACATCCCGGTTTTGACCCAGTTTGCCTGCAAAAATGGAGTCTACGAATGGCAGCAGACAAGTACAAAACAAAAAATAAAGCTAGATATAATCAGATGGATTCAGAAGACAGGTTAGTCTATAAATATTTAATATTAATAGCAGTCCTTTATACAGCATATTTTTGCTAAATATATAAAGTGGCAGTACATTTATGGTATGTGAATGTATTTTATACAAAGTCCAAAATATTAGCAAATCCATTGTGAATTTCACATGTTTGACAAAACCTGTGACATGCAAACACCAAAAAGTAGCATTACTAACTATGTACTGTAGCATTTATGTTAATTGCTCTGTGGCTATGCCATAAAAAATATGGTAAAGTATAGTGAATAATATGTTGTCATAACAATATTGTTGTTTTTAGATTCCTGCGGAGTGTCTCATATAGAGAATTTACTAGATTGGTACATGGCTTACTTGGAAACAAAAGGATACCATTACCATCTTGTGCCTACACAATGATACGGAGCATATTTCCTGTGGCAGAAAAGGAGGATCATACTGGGTTTATTGACATTGATTGATAAAAACTACCAAGTCATGCACCAGTCAATGTAGGGCCAACATGTTCGCAGATTCTGGAATTACAATTTAGTTGTAACTGGATGGGAATAGTGGGGAACAATTAAGCCCTGTTTACACTACACCCAATTTTTTGGTACTGCACAGATAAATTGGTACCCATACCATTTTTATCTGTGCTCGGTCTTTGCATAAGTAGTCTGAACACAGATAAAAACAGTATGGGTACCAATTTTATCCGTGCCGTACCAAAAAATTGAGTGTAGTGTAAACAGAGCTTTAGTTGATCTCGCTAGTTTTTTTGCCAATTTTAAAACCAAGTGAAATTACATGTGGTTTTACATTGACTATTGTATTATGAACAAGTGAAGCCAGATGAATTACTTCAATTTAGCTGTAAATTTGATAACAAACTTTGAATATCATTGGTGTGTTGTGGTTGACTTGTAACTGTATATAAATATAATGTACATTGATTTAATTTAGCTAATAATATGTATTGCAACAGATAATCAGCTCTGTGTGCACCAATCACTGTCCACTGTTTCGAGGACAATCTTTCACATATTTGTGTCCCTTCATGGGATGCTTGCAAGCCTTGCAGTGTGGTCTAGTTTTTTCTGTTCTCACACCAGTCTCCATTTCTCGTTGAACTTCAGAAACTGAAATAAAGAAAGGAAAAATTGTAATTTTTTTTTTCTTCTGCGATATTCAAATTTATGCAAATATTTTAACTTGTTACAGCAAAGATACTGGTAAATGAGAGCACGATTCATCATATAGTTTAGATATTTATATACTTCATATTTATAACAACAAAGTCATATTACTGGTAAGTGGTTAATACCTGGGGTTGTGGGTGGGACATCTTCAGTTACCATGTTTTTCCTTTCTCTTCGTTTATTAATTGCTTCAGCCCTCGGTTGTTTCTCAAGCATTGAATTCATGGGTTCTGGAGACTTCTCTTTCAACTTCTTGGCAGCATTTTCTAATTCTATTTTGGTAGCTGTCAGAAACGTCGCATATATATCCTGAACATATCCTACCAAATGTTTAGGAGAATTGAAATTATTAAATTAAGTTGGAAACAAATTCCTACAATTATATAATAAACTAAACTTACTAACTAAATAAACTTACCAAAGTTTGGTGCAATTCTCACATCCCTTACTGTCGCTTCACCATTTTTGAATTTGGGATATGTAAGTTTTATTTTTTCTTGATTGTCCGCTTTTCTTGTGTCAGTATCTCGTACAAAAATCAGCTTACATGAAGTATTACTCACAATAGTGTTTACTGTGAAATAACAGCTATTTGTTGGGTACTAACTTTTCTTTAAATGCCAGATATCGAAGTAATGAATAATGTTCGTCAACTTTGTTCTCATGTACTTGGCAATAGAGGTATGTCGGTCAGAAATAAACGTTGTAATGCAAATTCCATATGCAATAAGGTAGTCCATGCAGAGTTTAAAGCACATGAATTCCATAGCTGGACTGCTTCCTGCTTGGTTTCTCTGTAATTTATTAAAAAGGAATACAATTCAGTAAATGTCATACAGAACCAGACACTAAATGTGATAAATAATGTACTGTATATAGAATTATACAGTACTGTTGGCGTATTTGGTTATTGGGTCATTCCACAACAGTCAATTTCTGATAATCCTGATAAGCCATGCATGACTTACCTGCACAAGGCCGAAGTGCACAATTTGTGCAAAAGTACAGCAAAATATTGTGTACGCACAGAATTTTGCTGAATGGCCCATGCTATCATGGCGTCCATCCCCAGAAATGACCACACCATCTTTTGCTTCCTTAGCTTTCTGCAGTAAACTCTTTTGGTATTTATTCCAATGTAAAAAAATGGCTGGAAACAACAGTCTCTACAAATGAAGATATAAACTCATTAATTATTAACATCCCTAATGCAATAGTGAATACAATGGTTTATTTTACACTTTAGTTTATAATAGTCCAGCCAGCATCATATTCTGTATCTGTACTTATCAAGAGAAAGGTAATAATGGGTGTTGATATGGGTTACTAGGACTGCCTGTCAGTGCACATTTCTCTTATTCAGCCATAATTAGCCACAGTACGCCTTGTTATTGTTATTTACAATATCACCAAGCAACTTTGCTTGTCGAGAGAAAAGCTACATGGGTTGAATGAGTACGAATAAGTTGAACATAATGTAAATTAAAATGTGCAAATAAGAGGCTATACTTACTCTCTGGTAACGAAAGTATGTACGCAAACAAATACATGAAAGACCCATGTGTGAGAAAATTTGTCCAACTTTTGTCATTGATCCGCCAGCTAGCAAATTGCCATGGACAGAAGAAAGTTTCCAGCAGAAATTTTCATATTGGGCATGTTCGGTTGACTGTGCCAAGTGGAAATCTTTTGCTTGCATGTGGGGTTACTGCATGTTGTGGTTACAACAACCTTTGTGCCAACTTGCCGTGTCTTGATCAAAGGGTTGTCAGACTTGCAGGAGTGGCAGAATTTGAAGAGTAGGAGCAGCTGTGTCCAAAACACAATAAATTTTGGTTCTGTTCTTATATTTCCATCTATTGTTGGCAACCTATAAAGTAAAAACACTTTTTTAATTTAGGGTTGTAGGGAATCTTCACCAGTCAAGTCAAGAGGAGGTAATTACAATAGTTTGTATCTACACAATTGACAATCCACTGTTGAAAGTTTACTTACTGGGCTTCCGGTTCATCTTCCAAGTCTTCCTCATCTTCATCTTCAGAAGCAGAGGTTTCATCCATTTCCATGACGTATGGTTGGTCCATCTCACTTTCAACCTTGTCATCTTCATCATCCATCCAAACATCATCTGCATGCAGGACTTCTTTTTCCTTCTTCTTCTTTGCTGTTGAGTCCTGACGAATCTGTTCTTCAAGGAGGTTTACTAGAGGAATATAAATGTAAGATAATACAATAAAGATTTGTTCAATGAAAGGATAACTCACTCTCCCCATTAGCTAAATTCCCACACTTTTTTACAGTATGTTGCCCCACCACTGGAGAAAAGGTTACTTTTTCAAACCACATGCCATAAACATTACGCTTAACAGGCAAGTGCCGCATGGATGCTGGGCCATTTGCATCTGGATGCTTTGACCTGCTGGTACATTATAAACTCATTTTTCCAGGCAATATTTTCATTTTGGGTTACTTTACCATTACTTGATTTACTAATGCTGCACACACCTTTGCGTTTCATGTTTCTCAATTCTCTATCCTTCTTTTTTTTGGCTTGCTTGAAGAGAAATAACTTTATTTTTCAACCTTCGGTTTCTCTCTTGCAGCAAATTGTCTTCATCTCCATCCATGTCCATGGATTGGTCCATTTGATTGATATTTGTATCGGTAGGACTTATCTGTTCATACGCAATCAAAAACATGACATTGTATAAAAATTGTTGTGAATAAGCGAAAACATAGTTTCATAAATTTATCATCTTTCATAGTTTTATATTTATTGAATAAAATTATCAATTACCGCAATGGCGCAAATAAATGAATGCTTTACTTACAAGCTCATCAAAATTTTCTGGACACGGTATCAGCATCTCTTCTGAGTTGGTTGTCGGGGCCGGTTGATACTTTGTCTTCGTTCTCGATGACTTCGGTGTTTCCAAAGCTTTCTCGGCAGTCAACGGTGACATAAGCGAACAATCTTCAGGTTCCTTGTCAAGTATATTTCTTATAATCTTGTAGAAAGAGAGAGATATTAGACGAAACTGTTAGTGCTAGCTGACATTGAGCACTTGATAAAATATTATAACTGCAATTTGAATAGAAAAACACAAAAACACTTACCGATCGCTTGCTTCTCGCACTTTGCGTTTGGGTATGGAGCACAACTTCTTTCGGCTTCGTATGAATAGTAGGGAAAACGCAAACTCCCAGCTCGTCAGTCTTTAGCTTTGGATAGTTAGGCTTGCTGAGCCCCGGCAACGTAAAAAATCGCCTATCGTAACCCTCTGGTCTAAAATGATCCGAGCATATAGCCGAAGTCTTTGATGGCACAAACAAACGCTTTGCGGATACAAAATCAACCCATACTTTTCGTCGTCTTTTAGCTTCCGCGCGTTCGTCGTTGAAGTATGGAATATTGTGTAGACTTATTCCATCTTTTAAACATGCTTTATTGGTACAGTTAGCAGCAACACAGTAAAAAGGCATATCTTTTTCGACCACAAATCTACATATATATGCGCCAGGAGTCACAATCGAATAACTAGAATATAAAAGAGCCAGCGCGCCAACTCACTTGCGTGACGTAACAAAAATCGCTCGTTCCAGTTTCCTTCGAACACGGACGCCTGCCAACCAAAAGCCCAAATTTTGCGTGTTCAAACGGCTCTAAAATTTTTTCGTTTTGATGAAATCAAAAATTCTTTCACTAGAACACTATACTAAATGAGTACTTTCAATAGACTGAAAATCATTTTTTGTGTCAGGGGCACTTTAAACAAATTGCGGCGCGCCGTCATTAATACGACTGACGGGGATTGGCTTGCATATTTCAGATTACCTCAGATATAAACACAATTTTCTAAGGCGCTATTCTGTACGATTTTTTTGAAATTTACATATGTTGTACAGAATTTCATGCTCTTTAATTTGCTATAAGTCGCCAGAGTGGCACAGACCTATGAACGACGCAGGTGAGCTTTAACCAAATTGCGGCGTGCCGTCGTTAATACGACTGACGGGGATTGGCTTGCATATTTCAGATTACCTCAGATATAAACACAATTTTCTAAGGCGCTATTCTATACGATTTTTTTGAAATTTACATATGTTGTGCAGAATTTCATGCTCTTTAATTTGGTATAAGTCGCCAGAGTGGCACAGACCTATGAACGACGCAGGCGAGCTTTAAACAAATTGCGGCGCGCCGTCATTAATACGACTGACGGGGGTTGCCTTGCATATTTCAGATTACCTCAGATATAAACACAATTATCTCAGGCGCTATTGTATACAATTTTTTTGAAATTTACATATGTTGTACAGAATTTCATGCTCTTTAATTTGGCATAAGTCGCCAGAGTGGCACAGACCTATGAACGACGCAGGCGAGCTTTAAACAAATTGCGGCGCGCCGTCATTAATACGACTGACGGGGGTTGTCTTGCATATTTCAGATTACCTCGGATATAAACACAATTTTCTAAGGCGCTATTCTATACGATGTTTTTGACATTTACATATTATTGTACAGAATTTCATGCTCTTTAATTTGCTATAAGTCGCCAGAGTGGCACAGACCTATGAACGACGCAGGCGAGCTTTAAACAAATTGCGGCCCGCCGTCATTAATACTATGAGGGGTGATTACCGCCAAAATCCAATACTGTATTATGCAATTGCATTTGGCATTCTGCAATGGAAACTTTCGTTCTGCAATTCTGTTTCACATTTCATTATGCTTACGTCACATTATGCATGACACTCAGTTGACATTTTTTGGACTCCTGACCGCGTAGCCCTGGGACTAGGGGAGTAATGGAGGGCGAAAGCGAGGAAGAAATTAATATTCGTACGAGAGAACTTGTGAGAAACCGTGTTAGGCACTGTCTTTTAAATATTTTACAGCAGTTGGATGTGCGTAACGTACAATCTGAGTGTTTGGAAAATATACAGTACAGGTTAGAATGGTTATTAAGCCTGGTAACAAGATATTATCAGTGTGGTATGATCGAAGCAGAGGTTCTTCACTGTATTACAGAGGCACTGGTTTCTTTATCTGTACCACGCAACACGTCAAACAACTTTCAAGTGGCAAGAGTTTTCACTGGTAATTCGGGAAAACCGAAATTTGAAATACCATACGAACAGTTGGCCTTTCTTGTCGAAAGACGTTTTACTGCCAGACAAATGGCTGTGCTACTTGGGGTAAGTCAACGCACCATTGAACGAAGGTTACAAGAGTTCGGTATTTCAATTAGAGCATCTTACAGCAATATTACACAAGACGAACTAGACTCTGTTGTACGGGAAACATTGTCAAATTTTCCGAACACTGGTTATAAGAGAATGACCGGTTACTTGTTAGCTCGAGCAATACGAATACAACAAGAAAGGGTTCGCAACTCCATGCGTCGCGTGGATCCGCAAGGGACCTTGCTGCGGGCACTGGAGTTGAATGTAATACAACGGAGAAGTTATTCAGTTCCGGGTCCGTTGGCTTTGTGGCATATTGATGGCAACCACAAGCTGATAAGGGTAGACATTCTGCTTAAATGCTACCTGTTTAGAAAATTTAGTGAAAATGAATCCTCAACTTAAAAATATGAATGATCATGTATTTCATGTTTTAATACTGTACTGTACAGTACTGGTATAAATGAAATGCAAAGTCAAAACAACTTTACTTAAATATTTTAAAGTATATATGAAGTAAAATGACAGTTTTGTTGTGAAATATATTGTATATAGTTCAAGATAAGCTTTTAAAAACATCAGAGATGTACCTCCGAGTCCAACAATAGTGAGACATTTCCCGATTTTATTCTGACAATTTTTAGATTTTTAAAAGGGTAGACGAACCTACAATTTTGATTTTTTTTTTTTTAATTTAAGTCTTTATTTCAGTTAGAAATCAGTCATTCAATATACCATTTTTGACTACGTGTAAAAGAAGCATTGACAAAGCATAATGTGATGTTTCAATTACAAAAAAATTGTAAATACTGTACCTCAAAAATTTTACAATGAAATTTTGTCAGTGTGTTTAGACTATCATATGGGTGTTTACAATTATATTGAGCTCTTGCATGCATTCTCAAGCTGGGTGGTGAATCCATATAAACAAAAGGTTTTCCATTTCATTATTATTTTGGTCAAGTAAACATTGGAACTTTGAAGTTGCCACCCAACATGGTGATGTTTATGTCATCTGCAAGAGCTCAAAAGAACTCTAGCAAAGATAAAAAAGATGATTATGATAAACCGACTAATTAATTTATGATTTTATCTATTACCATGTTTATATAGATGGAGGTTTGTAATACATGGGGGTATTGATGGGTTTTCACGAATGATTGTTTTCTTGGCTTGTTCCACGAACAATAAGGCTGCAACTGTTTATCAACATTTTTTAAATGCAGTCACTCAGTTTGGTTTGCCTTCAAGAGTAAGATCTGACAAAGGTGGTGAGAATGTTGATGTGGCATGGTTCATGGTAACACACCCACTGCGTGGCCCAGATAGAGGAAGTCATATTACTGGTCGCAGTGTCCACAACCAAAGAATCGAACGGTTGTGGAGAGATTTGTTTGCTGGATGCACACATCTCTTCTATCACTTGTTTTATTTCATGGAAGAATCAGGAATTCTGGATCCCTCAAACGAATGCCACTTAGTGGCTCTTCATTTTGTTTATTTACCTCGCATCAACCATAGTTTAGCAACTTTCAAAGCAGGACACAACACTGGTCCTATCAGTAGTGAGCAGAACAGGTCTCCTGAGCAGCTGTGGATAAGTGGTATGTTGGCATGTAGAAATTCAACTGGCAGAGTTGCAACAGAATTTAACAGAGAGGTAAGCAATTTGGTTGCCAAAGTTGTTATTAAATTTTGTGTAATAGACATTTCAAAAACTTTTAGGTTGACATAAATGATTATGGTGTTGATTGGGAAGGCCCTGTTGCAACACAGCCTGATAATGAGAATCATGTGGACATTCCTGAAACAAGATTATCTTTTAATGAGGAGCAATGGTCTGAACTTAGAAGGACTATCAACCCTGAACGTCTATCCCAGAGTCATGGATTAGATATTTATATGGAGGTACTGCAGTTCATATCTGAACGGTTACAAACAACTGATTAAGGTAGCAATAGGGGGGAAAATGTCAAAAATGTCTTCTTTTTTCCAATTTTTAAACTAGTGCAACATCTGTCAGTGACAAAAATTTCGAAAATTTGTGTTTTTCAACAGTTAGAACTTTGCAGTGTTTCAATATTTTTCACTGAAACGGTTGGCGTTACTAAGTACATACTCTTCTACAAACACCTGTCGGCGATTTTTTATTAGTTGCATAATTTTGATTTTATCGCGTTTTGAATTTACAAGTTGTGAAATATAAATTATTGTGACTACAACGTAAATCGTTGGTAAAAAAACGAATGTAACAAAATTTCAAAAATCACTGACACAGTTTTGTAGATAATTCATCAGCGATTACAATGATATTAATTTTAAAACTATAAATTAAATTCCAAAGAACTTTAAACTCTTGAAGCAAAAAACCTTATTTTTTCTTTCGGTAAATACAACGGATAACCATTAAATTTTCTATAATTTTAGATTTTATAATCGTCTTCCATGGTTAATTGGCTTTAAATGGGTGTATGACACTTTGCGATCTTAAAAAATGGTTTATTTAGTAATTTTGATTACATATATGCATGCTGTAGGGCCAGGCCAATTTCATGCTTCAGGGCACAAATTCTTAGGGTCAGTCCTCGGGAAAAATAGTGATACCAGTATTTAACCCTTTCACTCCCAACTTTCCGGGAGCTCTCTAATTGACGGTTAAAATCGTCTAGTGTTAGACAGAATAAAATAATAAAGTACGGAAAATTCTGTATGTGGGAGTGAAAGGGTTAAAAAAAATGACTTATTTTTACAAACATAATTTTTGTAAGAACATAACACACACAGCCTGATAATGATTGTAATAGTCCTTCTAACTAAATTCAGACTTGCTAAGTTCAGACTCTAAAAAATAGTCAATAATATTGCTTGTGTAGACCTTTGCCATTGTTGTAAAACATTGTTAAAAGTTATTATGTTCTTCAATGGGCAGGTAATGTACTGGTCAATTTGAAACTTCAACATACCCACCCCCCGGGATACCCTGGGAATTTGGTCTCTGGGGAGTAGGGAATATGACTCTTGACACCTTTGGGTGGGGAATTTGGTAGATAGGGAGATTTGAACTGGAAGTCTCCACAACCCCATACCCAGGTTTTGAAGTCTCCATTTCTTAATTCACACATTTGTTTGGTGGAATGCCTGCATACAGCCTATCAGAATTACCGGTGGCTTAGCAGAACAGCCATTTTCTTTGCAAACAATGGGGGTGGAAAACATAATAGAAAAAATTAGAGAAAAACTATTATTTATTTAATACAAAGTATATAACCAGTTTGCTGGGGTGTGCCCAGGGGGGGGGGGTGTGATGTTGAAGTTTCAAATTGATCAGTACATAAGATTTGAACTCATGTTTCCAAGATAATGACCATTTGGTTCATTGAGAAGGGTCATGCTATTAATTAAATTAAAAATCGTAGCAAAATCATTAGATCTTGCGTTGGAAAGGATGGGAATCTTGCCATGAGCTATTGATCTTTCTTTAATAATTGTCAGTTGTTTGCTGTACAAGCTGTGTTAGTTAGTAATACTCGGAAAAACTCTGAGTTCTAAGCAGGACTCGAACCCACAACCTTCTGAATGCTAGCCAGAAGGTTGAAAAAAACTAAGAGTTTTTCTGAGTATTACTAACTAACACAGCTTGTACAGCAAACAACTGACAATTATTACTAACATCAAGCTGCAATTTCTGAAACTAACTGATCTTTCTTTGTTGGCAAAAACATGACTTTCAGTTGGCGTTTCAGTGAGAAAGAAGTGATAGGGTAATAATTTGTTCAATCCAAAGAGAAAAGATAAGAACAGAATGCTTTGTACTCCATGTTGGAATGCTCATGTAACTAAATAACAACCAATTTAAGTGTATTTTGGTACAGTATATTGTTTACGTTCCAAAAATAAATCCCAGTTATACATGTAACTGACTAATTCAAGTTTCAACCTATGTGGAATTTTTCTATACGTGCAGGTTCATTTTCCATTCCCCTTTCCCTGCTTTTTCACCCTTGGCTTGTGCCTTTCTTTTTCTCGCTTCTGTACTGCAAAACTAAAAGTCAACAATTAACAGAATGTGCACAGATGACGACTAAGTGTGACTTTTCTGTAGTGCAAAACTAAAACTCAACAATAAATTAAGCAAAAGGTGAACAGATGACCACTAAGTTTCATGATTTGTCTGGTGGTTACTATTTCATGAATGTTATATGTAAGTCGCATTCCACTACATATTACAGTATGGCATTGACGTTTCTGTAATATTACCATTGTCATGAAAAGCAAAAGCCTTTGGAGCCATATTTTAAGGCCACATCCATATTTTTGGTGAAATCAGGAAATGTTGTATGTTTCACTGGCAGTCTAAGGGACAGAAAGCAACTTTCAGCCATGGGTAGAAGTATGTCACCACTTTCATCAAATTTTGCAGTCAGCATCATTGAACGGGGTGGTAATTGGTTGCAACCAGTCCAAAAACAACAGAGGTCTGCCAACTGTGCCCCATCTGCAAATGGAAAAGACAAAAATAACAGTGTTATTAAATATTACATGAAAGCAATGGAAACCTACTGTGTATTGTACTGTACATGTATATTATGAAAAACCTTTTCAAATGAACTTATTGCACCAGACAATTGTAGTATCTCACCTTCATTCCGGCATTCAATATGGTCAATATACATGAGAAACAATTCTCTAGCTTTTTGGTTCCTTTCAGATAAGTCAGCCTCTTGGAACCGTATTTTCAGTTTCATTTCCTCACCAGAAATTACGGTTTCTCTTTCTGTTGGAAATACCAAGTTAACACAATGACGATTACTCTCCAAGAATGACTTTAAACCCACACTTTCCAAACCTGCAATGGTTAATTAAATAAGGACTGTCATTTCCTAAAGTAGGGATAAGATTTCAGATTTGATGCAGAATAAACTTTATTCAGGATACTGTACTAGCAAAATAACAATTAACATGTCATACCTTTTGCTATGTCATCTAGCTCCAACTTTCGTTTCTCAATGACATTGAATATGAGCAGTCCTTGAATGATCAGTTTTTTGTCTGTATGGAGAAGCTCAACATCAATACCAGCCTCTAATAAATAGGGTGTTATGTCATCAGACACACCAGCAGGTAACTGTCCACTGTTAGGTTCACCTTGCAGCTACAATGAAACAAATTTGTAAAATAAATTATTTATATACAAACAGTCCAATTACAGTATGTGCAATGACTGTCAGGTCTCTAGACGTGCACTACAGTCTAAAAAATCTAAGTTTAAAATTTTTTTAAGTAATTGTGATAATAGTACTACTAGTAAATTTGAAATCGTTTGGCTTCTTAGTTCAAAAATTGTTTATACATGCATGTACCAGTATACAGTGTATGTTCAGAGAGTTAGACAGTAAAATACCAAGAGTGCCAATTGGCACTCTTGGGAGTCAGAGGGGTAAACTTGTTGAATGTGAGTTTTGGATAGCCCAACCAATGAAATTAAGAAACCAGGTAGTAGTGATCACTGTACTGTACAATGTATTTTGGTCAGGTACCAGGACACCCACACAGCCTTGCCTGACCCCCATGTCGTTCTTGGCCTGATGGTCACCCGAATAGAGGTCAAAACAAAGGGACTAAAGAGTCGAGAAACGAGTCGATGTCATCGAACAATGAGTCAAGTTCACGCAATGCAACAGGAACGAACAAGAAGGGAGGAGAGAAGATGATGGGTGTGCCAATGCGCCTTACCCGCATTCAGAGAAAACCAGCACATTTAAAGAACTTTATATAATATGCTAATAATTATATAAAGTCCTTTAAACGTGCTGGTTTTCTCAGTGCTACGGTAACTGAGTAGGAATAGTGTTCGTGTGAAAACCGTGAGTCATATAAACTATTACAATTTAAGTTAACTTAAACCTTGACTTACTTTAATAGCTTACTGTTGGTATTTTGTTTAACTTTGTTTGTTGTTATTCTTAACTAATTTGGGGAGAGATGTAGGGCCCAGGGCCCAAACGGGTTTTGGAGTCAGCCCACAATGGATCTCAGGGGGAAAGAACGTAGAATGTATGTGAAGAACAAGAGAGTGTTAAATATATATTTTGTACAAATGTAATGTTATGAGTGCAATGTGAGGACTCTACAGTTGGATTTGAAAATTTCAGATCAGCACACCCCACCCCCCAACCATATGGATGCAAACCATGACCGTAGTGATTTTGAAAATTAGTTGTGATTCTTACTTGTTCCAAAAGTATTTGTAGTTCCACATCTGGTATATCTTTGATTTCTAGTGGAAGTGGGTTTGTGGATACATCATCACCAGCTTTGTATGTGAAATAGTTTTTAACTGCTGGGGATAACCCACATAGAGTTGGACCATCGTGCAGAAATGAATGTCCAAGTATACGTCCAATAGCTTGAAAACTACCAGTTTGTCTGAGACCCTGGTTATGAATTGGAAGTTTGTGGTCAGTCTCCCCTTCAAAGTATAACACTGGTTTTGGAGAGAACCCAATTCCATCTTGGGCTATTTTAATAGCCGACACAAGGAATTCCCTGGTGGGTCCAGCACCTACACCTTCCTCGCCTTCAAATCTGACCCTCGGCCTTGCTCTTAGACTAGTGTTAGGATTTTTGTAGACTGAGAATATATCCATTTTTAGATCTTCATCACCATCACTTCGACAGACAGAAAATAATTGACGAGGAATGGTGCAATCAACATTTCTAGTTCTGAATGTCTCCACTGCTTTTTGCAAAGGATCAGTGTTTTCTGTAGTATTTTCGTAGGCACTGTGTGAAGTATATGCAAGAGGAAGGTCTAGGTCCTCTGCATCACTTGAATCTGATGAAATATTTTCCACATCTAAAAGAGAATTAAAAATATACATTCAAGAAGTCTCATTAATTCATGAGGAAAACACAAAGGAAATCAGTACCATGTCTGTGGTTTTATACCTGGTAAAACAACTTGATGTCAGAAAGAATACTAATGAACATACAATGTTATATAAAGAATACTAATGAACATAACATCCAATAACGAATCATTTTTGAAGCCATTCAAAACACTCACATTACGTGTTTTATCAGATCTAAATCTAAATCTGATAAAACACTCCTGCTTGTGTTTTAAATATTACATAATGTACTGTACATGTATCTACTTACTGGTAAATCCTAAGCATACTGTATTGCCACTCACATTCTGAAATCAATTGTCTCAATTCATCTACATGTAGTCTAGTCTAGATACTTTAGCCTCTAACAATTTTACTCTGGCTAACACCCATGATCTTATACCTCTCCAGGGGGAGCTGGCTATTAAAGTACGTAGACAAGAACACTGGATCATTACAATGGTTTCAATCAATGTAAATAAGAGTTTCTATGGTGGCAGCACTAGTCTGAACACCGTACTCGAGTGAAAAACTGAGCAGTGCCCAAGCACAGGGAGTATCTCAAGAGCTAGTACCCAGGCACCAATCTGAACAGGATTTTCATGGTGCCCAGCACTTTTTCCCAAATACTCTAACTTCTCCAAAAATCATCGCCAAAAGCATCATTCCTGGTTTAGGTTTATAAACGTTAGGATTAAGGTCTGGAATTAGGGCTAGAATTAACGATTATTGTTAATTTTTTACCCTTTAACTCCCATCATATCAGGAGGTCATCCCTTGACAAGTAATTAATCGTCTGGCATTAGACAGAGCAAAAAATAAAAAGTGCCAAATGGCACTGATGGTTAAGAACATGTTACAATTAAGTTAACAATTATTGGTTAATTCTAGGGAGGAAGATAATTATGCTGTCAATTTCCCAGCACACTTCTGCTACAATCATTTTCAAAAGTCTTGGGACATTTGTGTCATTTATAGGTTTTCCAACCCCCCGAACCTCCTGTTCAATGTTGTACTGTATACCATTGTTTATGCTGAATTTCACCAGTATTGTTAACTCGTTTCATTAGACAACATTGTAAAGGGAGAGGGAGGGAGGGATTGTGTACATATTGCAAAATAGATGATGTTGAACCAGTATATTTAGCAATTTAGTAAAGCTCAAGTGTCCCAACTACTATTGAAATTGATTGTAGCCCACAACCCCAACCCCCCCCCCAAAAAAAAACCCCCAAAAAAACCAAAAAAAAAACCACAAACAAACAAACAAACAAACAAACAAACAAACAAACAAACAAACAAACAAACAAACAAACAAACAAACAAACAAACAAACAAACAAACAAACAAACAAAAAACCAAACTTACAGTATATGCAACTATTGTAAAATGGGAGCATGCAAAGGGATGCAATTTTCTCAAAAAAATCTGTCCAATTGGTTTTTTGAAGTTTACCTAAAACCACTGACAAGAGTTTAATAAGATTACACATACATGTACTTTTGAATTTTTAAAGGTGGGATGTGTACCTACAATATACCATACAATTATTTTATCCCATACCAACTAAAATTTCTCTTTTACAGTAGTATTTATCCAACTAATCTAAAAATTGTACAAAATAACCTGAAAACAGTACTTACCCACTGCATTCTGTTTGGTGATTTCTCATCATAGTAACAGGAATATTCAAATTACAATGGACACAAATCACTTTTGGTGCATCTTCAATCCCCTGTAGAATAAAATAATAAATTATTGTTAATCATGTTACATGTAAATGTACAGTAGTTACAAAATTGAACATACAGTATACTGTATACATGTATATGCATTCTACCACACAGTACACTACATGTAAATCAGCAGTATTACATAATATTGAGAAGAATAATCAATGTTTGTATGAACATTTCAGTGGAAATTTGCACTGTCTGAAGGGGGATGGGGTAAAATTAACTTTAGAATTAAAATTATTGTAGGATGTCCAGAGAGGGGGAGACAAATAATTATTTGCCATTTTTTCTGTGGGGCGAGGATGGATATTTTTTGGAATGACCCATCTTTAGGCACCCCTCCAATTTTCAATGAAAATTCAAATAGAATGAAAAGAGAAAGGGTAAATCCAAAGTGGAATGTCCAAGAAATTAGGCCAATATTTGGAAAAATTAAACTGTTATACAATATTAGTATGAAAAAAATCAAATCCAAGTTACAGTATGTACAGTAAGCTTAAGTGTCATAGGGGTGGGCCGTGGCACAGTGGTTAGTGCACATGCTTTTCACTGCTGCGATCTGCAACCTAAAATTTCACCTTAGCCGCATGTAAGAGTGGTTCCAGTTTGTTTGACTCCACGAAACACCACAGGTCCTGTTTCCTCCTGTAGTAACACTGGACCAATGAGGGAGGGCCCCTACTGGACCTCTGGGGAGAACAGTTTAGATATATTAACTGATAGTTATAAAACATAAAATATAGTTGATTACCCTTACGAAAAATTCCTATAGGATCCTATAGGAATTCCTATAGGAAATTTGAATTCCTATAGGAATTCCTATAGGAATTAAATATTCCTATAGGAATTCCTATAGAAGCTAAATATTCCTATAGGAATTCCTATAGGAAATTTGAATTCCTATAGGAATTCCTATAGGAATTAAATATTCCTATAGGAATTCCTATAGAAGCTAAATATTCCTATAGGAATTCCTATAGGAAATTTGAATTCCTATAGGATGCTATAGGAATAAATTTTCCTATAGGAATTCCTATAGGAAAATACGCTTCCTATAGGAATTAAAATTTGTGTTGGCCAAATTACAAAATAAATATTATTAGCAAACATTTTGGTCGTTGGTCTAAAATAATGTTATTTCCATACAAAAAGCAGTTGAGACACACCTGAAATTCCATATCAAGATAAAAATTGCCATTAGTTTGGTTTTTCAACCGCATTCCTCAGTATCAGACCATTGTCATAATTCCGAATTAATATGCGAGTGTAATTTTGAAACAGAATAGCATATCAGAATTCAGAAAGAAAGGCTACATGTACAGGTAATAAAACTTCTGGCTTAAACAGCGCAGTCACCAGTGCACCAATCTGGGGCAGAGGCTCCATCTAGCCAGTGTCGTACCCAGGTGCATGCAGCCACGAAACCGCGCAGATAGCGAGCACGCATTGATACTTGGGATAGCGTCATTTCATTTTCGATTCTCATCTCAGCGCGCCACGTTTGAAATTAGATGGTGTTTTGGCTTTTGAGATTCAAGCTATGGAAACGTTTGGTAATAAAAGACTTTTTGTTTGCGAAGAGATCAGGCAGACAGTCCTCCCCGAAGTAACTACTTACGGAAAGATTTAACTAAAAGCCATGAAAATCCAGTTGAACCAAGAAAGCCCTAGAAGCTTCTCTCGCACGTCGACGCACGAGGCTAGGAGCAAGGTAAGAGATTGAGTATTTATCGTTTGTTTTCTACTGTCCTCCTTATTGTAATGTGAAATTTTCTTTGGCTCTCGTCAAATTTCCTGTTTGATTGTCCAATACAAACCATTTTATACTGAAGTTAGTGTAGTTGAAGTCAATGTCATCTAGTTTTGACTCGTGAACATGGCGGTTGGAATCTCTTCTAAATTTAGTCAATTGTGGTTCCTAACAAACTCTCAAATCATTCTACCTTTTTTTGCCATTCTTTAGCCACCGTTGCTTTCATGATAAGGATTATCTTATGTAAAACTAAAGCATTCGATCAGATTTTGAGGTAAAAGTTATTTGTGATTAGCGTATTTTCACTGAATCACAGGCAGAATTCATCATCATGAAATATTAAATTGTTGTTAACAGACTAACAGTATGTTTTGTGTGTGTGTGTGTGTGTGTGTGTGTGTTTGTTTGTTTGTTTGTTTGCTTATTTATTTCATATATTATTTTCTCTTGTTTTCTAGTGCATAGGGTAGAGTTACCTTGTTCAGTTGTGTTCAACCATTTAATTCAACTTGCTGTTTATATTGGTAAGTAAAATCCTTAAATAACCTTAATTCATGTACTAGTAGTTTATTTATTGAGTAATGACATAATGATCTATTCCTATGTTGATATCTCAAAGTACTAATTACAGGTCATATATTGGTCTAACTGTATGTCTTTTATATATATATATATAAAGTTCAAAGACTCAACAGGTTTGACTAACCATTTTATCTGAAGAGTACCACACAATATTTGTGGCACGAAACTAAATAGTAATAAAATGTCTAATCACACCTGTTGATTCTTTGAACTTTAACTATAATATGCTCTGGATTCCCATCGAGCACTCTGCCAAAGGTTTTTACAACATCTTCTACAGTATATATATATATATTTAACAATTAAATTATGAGCTCAAAATTTCTGAGTGAATAGTTGACGAGAGTGGACAGCATTTGCAATAGTACACTAGTAAGTTTCTGCTATATATATATATATATATATATATGCATGCTAAAAACACAGATCACACATCTGGATATTTTAGAAAGTTGAACAGTTTGATTAATAAGACAAACTGATATAATACTAATAATATTCATTTGGTATAATTTTAGTGATATACAGATACTGCATATTCCTTATACCTTACTGAACATCCCTATATTCTAATTGTCTTCAAAATTATAAGAATTCTGCTAGGAAAGTAGAATTTTCTGTCCAAATTGTTTGTTCGGTAACTGCAATCTTGTACTTTGGAGGAATGTGACCTTGGGAGGGAATCTTACTCTTGACCCTGGGAAGCTAGTCAGCTAGTTAGTAGGTCATTACTGAGAGCCCATTTGTGATACAGTATATGATGGAAGATTAAGTCCTAAATATACTTTGTATATGTTTAATACTGTACATGTATTGACATTAATTTACACTGGACCAGACCTGGCCGTTTGAGGCGCGCGATCGCGCGCGCGCGCCTCGGCACGCGCCTCGAATCATCGAGATGCGCGTTTTGCCACGCGCCTCGTTTGTTCTAAGAACATGAAATCGCGCGCCTCGCACCATTTTGACACCAGACAAAAATTTTATAATACGTGAATTGAAACGATTTGAGTAATATTCTTTAGACTATTTACAGAGGATTTCACATAACTTTTGCCGATTGTGTTCCGACGTTCGTTCGTTATTTCCGAAGTTGGCGACGAACTTCGCAAATTCATTATGTAGTAGCCAATCAAGTTGCGAACTTCGAAACGAACTTGCGAGATTGCGAACTTCGTTGTTCACGGCATCATTTCAAAGTTCCCTGTTGGACGTATAGAGTAAATATTCGAATAACAACGGATCTAAATACTTTCGGTGGACAAAACCTATAGTGCTGGATTCGGCAAATTCAAGCGATCATTTCGATATAAAATCTATTTAAATCGGGCGAACAGAAAATATTTAAACATGTTTTGAAACACATGTCTCCCAATGTAATACGACACGATTGAGCATGAAGCATGAGACCATGGAAGATTTAATGATCATCAAAGGAAATGATAAAGCGTGGTCGACGAACGAGCGCAAAGAAATTATAAATCGTGCTGTTGAAATCTACATGAAGAAAAGGCACAAAGTTCAAAGCGCAACCAGCACCGTGGATGAAGACATCCCATCAACAAAGCGGAGGCGGTTGGAGGAAGGCACAGTAAACATTGAGAGTAGTACGTCGCCAAGCTCATCCGACAGCGAAATGGAAGGCTTAGGCAGTAATGTTGATCTTGACATTGACTTTTAAGTTTATGTTTAAAAATGTTTTTGTTTCAATTCATAAGTTACTGCTGATTTTGTTTCAATTCCGATGCTATTAAAACTTGTTTTCTGGTCTCTACGACCCCTATTAGCGTATTTTTTAATCGTGCGCCTCACTTTAATGAGGCGCGCGATCCGTCGCGCGCCTGCAAAAATTCTTATGGCCAGGTCTGCTGGACATGATTTTACTCTCTAAAGGGGAGGTAGCAATGGTATTGAGTCAAATGATTATTACCCATTCCTGCCTGAGCCAGCCAATAATGTCCCCTTTATTGTTTTACTATGTTTATCAGCAGATGATTCCTCAGACACCCTATTGTAGGCATCAATAGGTTAAATGGATTGACTATTTAAACAAAGAAAAATCACAACAAAATCAAAATTTTAGCTTATAAATTGAAACTTTGAGTTTTGTTGCAAAGTGGTTAATGTATACCTTTAAATATTTGATTTAATTAAATATTAGTTAACAAATTGTTGAACTAATTTTCTCATTCTACAGGACTGGACTGGTACACATTGAGTGATGATGCGAAAGCCAACTTCTCAACGAAAGAAAAGGATTGTTGATCTCCAAGATGATTACACTGATGTTCCCTTGTGTCATTGCTGATTGGATTATTAGAAAGTATTTGTGGTATATTGTATTGTTAGTACAGTATTTGTGGTAAGTAAATTATCTGTAAATATTTTTGGTATAATATATAAGAATATTATTTATGAATTTTACTAATTTTGTGCCAATCAAGTTGGCAACCTTCATTATGTGTTTCCTATTGCCAAGAATGTCTGTAGTCAGTGTAGTGTGATACAAAACAGAGAAAACAATCCTGGGAATATTTTTGTCCTAAACCTTAACTCATGTTTGAAACAGATTATCCTTAAGCGGAAAAAAATACCTGGGTTTCCTATTACATGTTGCAAAAACTTAGGTGGGGTAGGTTGGGTTTCTTATTTTTAATCTAAACATTTTTGTATGGACAAACAATCAAGTTATGCGAAGCCACAAAACTAAAGTTGCTGGCTGCATTTCAATGGAAAAAACTAGGTTGGGGCAGAAACCCAGGTTTTTGGCCTTATTTTAATACAACTTATACAACTTTGAATAGAAACTTTATCTTGATGAATGTTCTATTCATGTAATTTCTATGCGGATGATTCTGTAATAGAAATTATGCAACCTTTTAAAATATATTTCCATTTGCTTTTTCCTACAGCTTATGCATCAAAAAAGTATGGTTGCCCATCAAGCGTGATTCGCCAGCACATGACAACAAAAATAAATAATGTTATTAAGTGTTGTAAAGTGCAAAAACCTAAGTGAACATTACTAAATTTCTAGTATCAGTAGTTTTTATACATACACTGTATATTAAGAACTTTATGATTAGTGACCTTGTAAATTATATACATTTTATCTATAACTTATTTCTGTCATTGTAAATTATACAGTCATTGGCACCTAAGCATGTACACCACCCATCAAAACATGTTCTAAATTTAAGCCAAAGTTAACCGTTCTGAAATCAACACCGTGGGATTGGCGAGATGTGATTGGCTAAGGGCACATTCATGTGACAATAATGTATTGGTTCGAATGTATCGAATGAAAACCTAATACGTTCCCAAGGTAAACATTTAACTTTGAGGTTGACATAAAACATGTTTTGACTGGCGGTGTACACGCTTAGATGCCAACGCTGTATAGATAAAGTGAGTGGTTTAAACCTTAGATTGTCGATAGGTATTTGTGAAATGTGATTCTTTAGGTTAGTGTGTATAGTCTTGAAAATGTTGATGGAAGTAACCAACATCAGTCTTTCTCAAGACTATATTAACCTGGGCAATCACATTTATTTAGAAAAAATCAAACCATTTATACTTGTAGTGTTCTATTGTATTTTTGCAGTTACATGTACCCATTTTCATTACTGCAATAAAAACTAAATAATGATTATTAACATTTATTTGTAATTATTTGATTGAACCATGTTGTTTAACAGCTGAATTTGTTATACCAAAAGATCCTATAATTTTCACAAATGCCCATAGAGGAACTATTACAATTTCCTATAAAAATTCCTATAGGAATTCCTATAAAAAATCCTATAGGAATTCCTATAGGAATTTCCTATAGGAATTCCTATAGGAAAATAGTCCGAATTTCCTATAGGAATTCCTATAGGAAATTCCTATAGGAATTCCTATAGGAATTCCTATAGGAATTCCTATAGGAATTCCTATAGGAAAATAGTCCGAATTTCCTATAGGAATTCCTATAGGAAATTCCTATAGGAATTCCTATAGGAAATTTTCGTAAGGGTACCACCCAATTTCATGTGAATTTTTTGCTACAGTGTACATGGTTTAATACTTAATAGATGAAATGGCATATGCAACAAATGATATTTTTTCCCCATTTTTATGCCCATCATGTCATTTCGTGCACACACCTACAGTACATACTGACATATTGCATTTTTGTCACACAAGTTGAGGACATGCTTGTCCAAACAGCTCATTTTCAGGCAACTTCCTGGAATTTCCTAAAACGTTTATTCCAAGCCACATATCCTCCCCCTCCTGGGATTTTCCCTGTTTTTTCCAAGGTCCTCAACCCCCCTGTGCAAATAAAAAATGCAATTTTGCATAATTTATAATACATGTATTAAACAGAGCTTTACATTTGAGTCGAAGTTAGTGACATCAACTTCTCCAGGTGACACGTCAAGGTTCATTTGAAGAGGCCGTACAAAAATTAGGGCTTGACCTATACCAGAGGAATCTCGCAGAAAAGGTACTGAGTAACCACTCGGTGGTGGGTGAATTTCAACTAACTCGTTTGCTGAAGATCCTCGTCGAAAAAGCTCGAACCCTCCTCCGTCTACCAACTTTGGGAATACTTCATCCAGCTTCTCCTTAAATGCCCTGGGAGTGGCATTGCCATCAAAGCGTATCTTGCTGCGCCCTAACCCAGCACGCTGAAGTTCTTCTTTCTGGGCTCTCGACGGCGTCGCTTCTTGAGCCATGTTGGCCAGACAGAACACTTCGTGGGTCCACGTTTCCCTAGCAGTCGATTGTTTGCGCCTGCATACCTTTTTGTTTGGAGGTTTGTGTAATACATCACGTACAGAGGCGTTTTGGTAAGGACGAAAAAGTGCTTGAAAGTTACGCAAAGCAGTTTCTGTTCCGTTGTTGCTGGTTCCAGGCTGGCAATAAGTCGAACCAGATGGACAGCTCAAAGTTCCACTAGCGATGGTAGGCGTCGTTACTAAACTCGTACTGCTTGTTGACGAATTAAGATCTTGATTACCAGTGTCAGTATCATGGTTGTGATTCAGTGAAACAGAATTGCCTGAAAGCAACACTGTAGCTTCGCGAAGTAAGTTCATTGCCCGACCGACGTTTTCAGCGCCCCTATTCGCCATGTTGGATACAAGTCGAGAAGGCCGAAGGCGCCAAAAATGCAAATTATAGTGAAATATTTACAACTAGTCCCAGGGCTACGCGGTCAGGAGTCCAAAAAATGTCAACTGAGTGTCATGCATAATGTGACGTAAGCATAATGAAATATGAAACAGAATTGCAGAACGAAAGTTTCCATTGCAGAATGCCAAATGCTAGTCATGCATAATGTTGCGTTAGCATAATGAAATGTGAAACAGAATTGCAGAACGAAAGTTTCCATTGCAGAATGCCAAATGCAATTGCATAATACAGTATTGGATTTTGGCGGTAATCACCCCTCATATAATACGACTGACGGGGGTTGCCTTGCATATATCAGATTACCTCAGATATAAACACAATTATCTCAGGCGCTATTGTATACGATTTTTTTGAAATTTACATATGTTGTACAGAATTTCATGCTGTTTAATTTGGCATAAGTCGCCAGAGTGGCACAGACCTATGAACGACGCAGGCGAGCTTTAAACAAATTGCGGCGCGCCGTCATTAATACGACTGACGGGGGTTGCCTTGCATATATCGGATTACCTCAGATATAAACACAATTATCTCAGGCGCTATTGTATACAATTTTTTTGAAATTTACATATGTTGTACAGAATTTCATGCTCTTTAATTTGGCATAAGTCGCCAGAGTGGCACAGACCTATGAACGACGCAGGCGAGCTTTAAACAAATTGCGGCGCGCCGTCATTAATACGACTGACGGGGGTTGTCTTGCATATTTCAGATTACCTCGGATATAAACACAATTTTCTAAGGCGCTATTCTATACGATGTTTTTGACATTTACATATTGTTGTACAGAATTTCATGCTCTTTAAGTTGGCTATAAGTCGCCAGAGTGGCACAGACCTATGAACGACGCAGGCGAGCTTTAAACAAATTGCGGCGCGCCGTCATTAATACGACCGACGGGGACTGCCTTGCATATTTCAGATTACCTCAGATATAAACACAATTTTCTAAGGCGCTATTCTATACGATTTTTTTTTAAATTTACATATGTTGTACAGAATTTCATGCTCTTTAATTTGGCATAAGTCGCCAGAGTGGCACAGTAAACACAATTTTCTAAGGCGCTATTCTATACGATTTTTTTGAAATTTACATATGTTGTGCAGAATTTCATGCTCTTTAATTTGGTATAAGTCGCCAGAGTGGCACAGACCTATGAACGACGCAGGCGAGCTTTAAACAAATTGCGGCGCGCCGTCATTAATACGACTGACGGGGGTTGCCTTGCATATATCGGATTACCTCAGATATAAACACAATTATCTCAGGCGCTATTGTATACAATTTTTTTGAAATTTACATATGTTGTACAGAATTTCATGCTCTTTAATTTGGCATAAGTCGCCAGAGTGGCACAGACCTATGAACGACGCAGGCGAGCTTTAAACAAACTGCGGCGCGCCGTCATTAATACGACTGACGGGGGTTGTCTTGCATATTTCAGATTACCTCGGATATAAACACAATTTTCTAAGGCGCTATTCTATACGATGTTTTTGACATTTACATATTGTTGTACAGAATTTCATGCTCTTTAAGTTGGCTATAAGTCGCCAGAGTGGCACAGACCTATGAACGACGCAGGCGAGCTTTAAGCAAATTGCGGCGCGCCGTCATTAATACGACCGACGGGGACTGCCTTGCATATTTCAGATTACCTCAGATATAAACACAATTTTCTAAGGCGCTATTCTATACGATTTTTTTTTAAATTTACATATGTTGTACAGAATTTCATGCTCTTTAATTTGGCATAAGTCGCCAGAGTGGCACAGACCTATGAACGACGCAGGCGAGCTTTAAACAAATTGCGGCGCGCCGTCATTAATACGACTGACGGGGGTTGCCTTGCATATTTCAGATTACCTCAGATATAAACACAATTTTCTAAGGCGCTATTCTATACGATTTTTTTGAAATTTACATATGTTGTACAGAATTTCATGCTCTTTAATTTGTTATAAGTCGCCAGAGTGGCACAGACCTATGAACGACGCAGGCGAGCTTTAAACAAATTGCGGCGCGCCGTCATTAATACGACTGACGGGGGTTGCCTTGGATATTTCAGATTACCTCAGATATAAACACAATTTTCTAAGGCGCTATTCTATACGATTTATTTGAAATTTACATATGTTGTACAGAATTTCATGCTCTTTAATTTGCTATAAGTCGCCAGAGTGGCACAGACCTATGAACGACGCAGGCGAGCTTTAAACAAATTGCGGCGCGCCGTCATTAATACGACTGACGGGGGTTGCCTTCCATATTTCAGATTACCTCAGATATAAACACAATTTTCTAAGGCGCTATTCTATACGATTTTTTTGACATTTACATATGTTGTACAGAATTTCATGCTCTTTAATTTGCTATAAGTCGCCAGAGTGGCACAGACCTATGAACGACGCAGGCGAGCTTTAAAGAAATTGCGGCGCGCCGTAATTAATACGACTGACGGGGGTTGCCTTGCATATTTCAGATTACTTCAGATATAAACACAATTTTCTAAGGCGCTATTCTATACGATTTTTTTGACATTTACATATGTTGTACAGAATTTCATGCCAGAGTGGCACAGACCTATGAACGACGCAGGCGAGCTTTAAACAAATTGCGGCGCGCCGTCATTAATACGACTGACGGGGGTTGCCTTCCATATTTCAGATTACCTCAGATATAAACACAATTTTCTAAGGCGCTATTCTATACGATTTTTTTGACATTTACATATGTTGTACAGAATTTCATCCCAGAGTGGCACAGACCTATGAACGACGCAGGCGAGGTTTAAACAAATTGCGGCGCGCCGTCATTAATACGACTGACGGGGGTTGCCTTGCATATTTCAGATTACCTCAGATATAAACACAATTTTCTAAGGCGCTATTCTATACGATTTATTTGAAATTTACATATGTTGTACAGAATTTCATGCTCTTTAATTTGGCATAAGTCTTCAGAGTGGCACAGTAAACACATTTTCTAAGGCGCTATTCTATACGATTTTTTTGAAATTTACATATGTTGTGCAGAATTTCATGCTCTTTAATTTGGTATAAGTCCCCAGAGTGGCACAGACCTATGAACGACGCAGGCGAGCTTTAAACAAATTGCGGCGCGCCGTCATTAATACGACTGACGGGGGTTGCCTTGCATATTTCAGATTACCTCAGATATAAACACAATTTTCTAAGGCGCTATTCTATACGATTTATTTGAAATTTACATATGTTGTACAGAATTTCATGCTCTTTAATTTGCTATAAGTCGCCAGAGTGGCACAGACCTATGAACGACGCAGGCGAGCTTTAAAGAAATTGCGGCGCGCCGTAATTAATACGACTGACGGGGGTTGCCTTGCATATTTCAGATTACTTCAGATATAAACACAATTTTCTAAGGCGCTATTCTATACGATTTTTTTGACATTTACATATGTTGTACAGAATTTCATGCCAGAGTGGCACAGACCTATGAACGACGCAGGCGAGCTTTAAACAAATTGCGGCGCGCCGTCATTAATACGACTGACGGGGGTTGCCTTCCATATTTCAGATTACCTCAGATATAAACACAATTTTCTAAGGCGCTATTCTATACGATTTTTTTGACATTTACATATGTTGTACAGAATTTCATGCCAGAGTGGCACAGACCTATGAACGACGCAGGCGAGCTTTAAACAAATTGCGGCGCGCCGTCATTAATACGACTGACGGGGGTTGCCTTCCATATTTCAGATTACCTCAGATATAAACACAATTTTCTAAGGCGCTATTCTATACGATTTTTTGACATTTACATATGTTGTACAGAATTTCATCCCAGAGTGGCACAGACCTATGAACGACGCAGGCGAGGTTTAAACAAATTGCGGCGCGCCGTCATTAATACGACTGACGGGGGTTGCCTTGCATATTTCAGATTACCTCAGATATAAACACAATTTTCTAAGGCGCTATTCTATACGATTTATTTGAAATTTACATATGTTGTACAGAATTTCATGCTCTTTAATTTGGCATAAGTCTTCAGAGTGGCACAGTAAACACAATTTTCTAAGGCGCTATTCTATACGATTTTTTTGAAATTTACATATGTTGTGCAGAATTTCATGCTCTTTAATTTGGTATAAGTCCCCAGAGTGGCACAGACCTATGAACGACGCAGGCGAGCTTTAAACAAATTGCGGCGCGCCGTCATTAATACGACTGACGGGGGTTGCCTTGCATATTTCAGATTACCTCAGATATAAACACAATTTTCTAAGGCGCTATTCTATACGATTTATTTGAAATTTACATATGTTGTACAGAATTTCATGCTCTTTAATTTGCTATAAGTCGCCAGAGTGGCACAGACCTATGAACGACGCAGGCGAGCTTTAAAGAAATTGCGGCGCGCCGTAATTAATACGACTGACGGGGGTTGCCTTGCATATTTCAGATTACTTCAGATATAAACACAATTTTCTAAGGCGCTATTCTATACGATTTTTTTGACATTTACATATGTTGTACAGAATTTCATGCCAGAGTGGCACAGACCTATGAACGACGCAGGCGAGCTTTAAACAAATTGCGGCGCGCCGTCATTAATACGACTGACGGGGGTTGCCTTCCATATTTCAGATTACCTCAGATATAAACACAATTTTCTAAGGCGCTATTCTATACGATTTTTTTGACATTTACATATGTTGTACAGAATTTCATCCCAGAGTGGCACAGACCTATGAACGACGCAGGCGAGGTTTAAACAAATTGCGGCGCGCCGTCATTAATACGACTGACGGGGGTTGCCTTGCATATTTCAGATTACCTCAGATATAAACACAATTTTCTAAGGCGCTATTCTATACGATTTATTTGAAATTTAGATATGTTGTACAGAATTTCATGCTCTTTAATTTGGCATAAGTCTTCAGAGTGGCACAGTAAACACAATTTTCTAAGGCGCTATTCTATACGATTTTTTTGAAATTTACATATGTTGTGCAGAATTTCATGCTCTTTAATTTGGTATAAGTCCCCAGAGTGGCACAGACCTATGAACGACGCAGGCGAGCTTTAAACAAATTGCGGCGCGCCGTCATTAATACGACTGACGGGGGTTGCCTTGCATATTTCAGATTACCTCAGATATAAACACAATTTTCTAAGGCGCTATTCTATACGATTTATTTGAAATTTACATATGTTGTACAGAATTTCATGCTCTTTAATTTGCTATAAGTCGCCAGAGTGGCACAGACCTATGAACGACGCAGGCGAGCTTTAAAGAAATTGCGGCGCGCCGTAATTAATACGACTGACGGGGGTTGCCTTGCATATTTCAGATTACCTCAGATATAAACACAATTTTCTAAGGCGCTATTCTATACGATTTTTTTGACATTTACATATGTTGTACAGAATTTCATGCCAGAGTGGCACAGACCTATGAACGACGCAGGCGAGCTTTAAACAAATTGCGGCGCGCCGTCATTAATACGACTGACGGGGGTTGCCTTCCATATTTCAGATTACCTCAGATATAAACACAATTTTCTAAGGCGCTATTCTATACGATTTTTTTGACATTTACATATGTTGTACAGAATTTCATGCCAGAGTGGCACAGACCTATGAACGACGCAGGCGAGCTTTAAACAAATTGCGGCGCGCCGTCATTAATACGACTGACGGGGGTTGCCTTCCATATTTCAGATTACCTCAGATATAAACACAATTTTCTAAGGCGCTATTCTATACGATTTTTTTGACATTTACATATGTTGTACAGAATTTCATCCCAGAGTGGCACAGACCTATGAACGACGCAGGCGAGGTTTAAACAAATTGCGGCGCGCCGTCATTAATACGACTGACGGGGGTTGCCTTGCATATTTCAGATTACCTCAGATATAAACACAATTTTCTAAGGCGCTATTCTATACGATTTATTTGAAATTTACATATGTTGTACAGAATTTCATGCTCTTTAATTTGGCATAAGTCTTCAGAGTGGCACAGTAAACACAATTTTCTAAGGCGCTATTCTATACGATTTTTTTGAAATTTACATATGTTGTGCAGAATTTCATGCTCTTTAATTTGGTATAAGTCCCCAGAGTGGCACAGACCTATGAACGACGCAGGCGAGCTTTAAACAAATTGCGGCGCGCCGTCATTAATACGACTGACGGGGGTTGCCTTGCATATTTCAGATTACCTCAGATATAAACACAATTTTCTAAGGCGCTATTCTATACGATTTATTTGAAATTTACATATGTTGTACAGAATTTCATGCTCTTTAATTTGCTATAAGTCGCCAGAGTGGCACAGACCTATGAACGACGCAGGCGAGCTTTAAAGAAATTGCGGCGCGCCGTAATTAATACGACTGACGGGGGTTGCCTTGCATATTTCAGATTACCTCAGATATAAACACAATTTTCTAAGGCGCTATTCTATACGATTTTTTTGACATTTACATATGTTGTACAGAATTTCATGCCAGAGTGGCACAGACCTATGAACGACGCAGGCGAGCTTTAAACAAATTGCGGCGCGCCGTTATTAATACGACTGACGGGGGTTGCATTCCATATTTCAGATTACCTCAGATATAAACACAATTTTCTAAGGCGCTATTCTATACGATTTTTTTGACATTTACATATGTTGTACAGAATTTCATGCCAGAGTGGCACAGACCTATGAACGACGCAGCCGAGCTTTAAACAAATTGCGGCGCGCCGTCATTAATACGACTGACGGGGGTTGCCTTCCATATTTCAGATTACCTCAGATATAAACACAATTTTCTAAGGCGCTATTCTATACGATTTTTTTGACATTTACATATGTTGTACAGAATTTCATCCCAGAGTGGCACAGACCTATGAACGACGCAGGCGAGGTTTAAACAAATTGCGGCGCGCCGTCATTAATACGACTGACGGGGGTTGCCTTGCATATTTCAGATTACCTCAGATATAAACACAATTTTCTAAGGCGCTATTCTATACGATTTATTTGAAATTTACATATGTTGTACAGAATTTCATGCTCTTTAATTTGCTATAAGTCGCCAGAGTGGCACGGACCTATGAACGACGCAGGCGAGCTTTAAAGAAATTGCGGCGCGCCGTCATTAATACGACTGACGGGGGTTGCCTTGCATATTTCAGATTACCCCAGATATAAACACAATTTTCTAAGGCGCTATTCTATACGATTTTTTTGACATTTACATATGTTGTACAGAATTTCATGCCAGAGTGGCACAGACCTATGAACGACGCAGGCGAGCTTTAAAGAAATTGCGGCGCGCCGTCATTAATACGACTCACGGGGCTTGCCTTGCATATTTCAGATTACCTCGAATATAAACACAATTTTCTAAGGCGCTATTCTATACGATGTTTTTGACATTTACATATTGTTGTACAGAATTTCATGCTCTTTAAGTTGGCTATAAGTCGCCAGAGTGGCACAGACCTATGAACGACGCAGGCGAGCTTTAAACAAATTGCGGCGCGCCGTCATTAATACGACCGACGGGGACTGCCTTGCATATTTCAGATTACCTCAGATATAAACACAATTTTCTAAGGCGCTATTCTATACGATTTTTTTTAAAATTTACATATGTTGTACAGAATTTCATGCTCTTTAATTTGGCATAAGTCGCCAGAGTGGCACAGTAAACACAATTTTCTAAGGCGCTATTCTATACGATTTTTTTGAAATTTACATATGTTGTGCAGAATTTCATGCTCTTTAATTTGGTATAAGTCGCCAGAGTGGCACAGACCTATGAACGACGCAGGCGAGCTTTAAACAAATTGCGGCGCGCCGTCATTAATACGACTGACGGGGGTTGCCTTGGATATTTCAGATTACCTCAGATATAAACACAATTTTCTAAGGCGCTATTCTATACGATTTATTTGAAATTTACATATGTTGTACAGAATTTCATGCTCTTTAATTTGCTATAAGTCGCCAGAGTGGCACAGACCTATGAACGACGCAGGCGAGCTTTAAAGAAATTGCGGCGCGCCGTAATTAATACGACTGACGGGGGTTGCCTTGCATATTTCAGATTACTTCAGATATAAACACAATTTTCTAAGGCGCTATTCTATACGATTTTTTTGACATTTACATATGTTGTACAGAATTTCATGCCAGAGTGGCACAGACCTATGAACGACGCAGGCGAGCTTTAAACAAATTGCGGCGCGCCGTTATTAATACGACTGACGGGGGTTGCATTCCATATTTCAGATTACCTCAGATATAAACACAATTTTCTAAGGCGCTATTCTATACGATTTTTTTGACATTTACATATGTTGTACAGAATTTCATGCCAGAGTGGCACAGACCTATGAACGACGCAGCCGAGCTTTAAACAAATTGCGGCGCGCCGTCATTAATACGACTGACGGGGGTTGCCTTCCATATTTCAGATTACCTCAGATATAAACACAATTTTCTAAGGCGCTATTCTATACGATTTTTTTGACATTTACATATGTTGTACAGAATTTCATCCCAGAGTGGCACAGACCTATGAACGACGCAGGCGAGGTTTAAACAAATTGCGGCGCGCCGTCATTAATACGACTGACGGGGGTTGCCTTGCATATTTCAGATTACCTCAGATATAAACACAATTTTCTAAGGCGCTATTCTATACGATTTATTTGAAATTTACATATGTTGTACAGAATTTCATGCTCTTTAATTTGCTATAAGTCGCCAGAGTGGCACGGACCTATGAACGACGCAGGCGAGCTTTAAAGAAATTGCGGCGCGCCGTCATTAATACGACTGACGGGGGTTGCCTTGCATATTTCAGATTACCCCAGATATAAACACAATTTTCTAAGGCGCTATTCTATACGATTTTTTTGACATTTACATATGTTGTACAGAATTTCATGCCAGAGTGGCACAGACCTATGAACGACGCAGGCGAGCTTTAAAGAAATTGCGGCGCGCCGTCATTAATACGACTCACGGGGCTTGCCTTGCATATTTCAGATTACCTCGAATATAAACACAATTTTCTAAGGCGCTATTCTATACGATGTTTTTGACATTTACATATTGTTGTACAGAATTTCATGCTCTTTAAGTTGGCTATAAGTCGCCAGAGTGGCACAGACCTATGAACGACGCAGGCGAGCTTTAAACAAATTGCGGCGCGCCGTCATTAATACGACCGACGGGGACTGCCTTGCATATTTCAGATTACCTCAGATATAAACACAATTTTCTAAGGCGCTATTCTATACGATTTTTTTTAAAATTTACATATGTTGTACAGAATTTCATGCTCTTTAATTTGGCATAAGTCGCCAGAGTGGCACAGTAAACACAATTTTCTAAGGCGCTATTCTATACGATTTTTTTGAAATTTACATATGTTGTGCAGAATTTCATGCTCTTTAATTTGGTATAAGTCGCCAGAGTGGCACAGACCTATGAACGACGCAGGCGAGCTTTAAACAAATTGCGGCGCGCCGTCATTAATACGACTGACGGGGGTTGCCTTGGATATTTCAGATTACCTCAGATATAAACACAATTTTCTAAGGCGCTATTCTATACGATTTATTTGAAATTTACATATGTTGTACAGAATTTCATGCTCTTTAATTTGCTATAAGTCGCCAGAGTGGCACAGACCTATGAACGACGCAGGCGAGCTTTAAAGAAATTGCGGCGCGCCGTAATTAATACGACTGACGGGGGTTGCCTTGCATATTTCAGATTACTTCAGATATAAACACAATTTTCTAAGGCGCTATTCTATACGATTTTTTTGACATTTACATATGTTGTACAGAATTTCATGCCAGAGTGGCACAGACCTATGAACGACGCAGGCGAGCTTTAAACAAATTGCGGCGCGCCGTCATTAATACGACTGACGGGGGTTGCCTTCCATATTTCAGATTACCTCAGATATAAACACAATTTTCTAAGGCGCTATTCTATACGATTTTTTTGACATTTACATATGTTGTACAGAATTTCATCCCAGAGTGGCACAGACCTATGAACGACGCAGGCGAGGTGTAAACAAATTGCGGCGCGCCGTCATTAATACGACTGACGGGGGTTGCCTTGCATATTTCAGATTACCTCAGATATAAACACAATTTTCTAAGGCGCTATTCTATACGATTTATTTGAAATTTACATATGTTGTACAGAATTTCATGCTCTTTAATTTGGCATAAGTCTTCAGAGTGGCACAGTAAACACAATTTTCTAAGGCGCTATTCTATACGATTTTTTTGAAATTTACATATGTTGTGCAGAATTTCATGCTCTTTAATTTGGTATAAGTCGCCAGAGTGGCACAGACCTATGAACGACGCAGGCGAGCTTTAAACAAATTGCGGCGCGCCGTCATTAATACGACTGGCGGGGGTTGCCTTGCATATTTCAGATTACCTCAGATATAAACACAATTTTCTAAGGCGCTATTCTATACGATTTATTTGAAATTTACATATGTTGTACAGAATTTCATGCTCTTTAATTTGCTATAAGTCGCCAGAGTGGCACAGACCTATGAACGACGCAGGCGAGCTTTAAAGAAATTGCGGCGCGCCGTAATTAATACGACTGACGGGGGTTGCCTTGCATATTTCAGATTACCTCAGATATAAACACAATTTTCTAAGGCGCTATTCTATACGATTTTTTTGACATTTACATATGTTGTACAGAATTTCATGCCAGAGTGGCACAGACCTATGAACGACGCAGGCGAGCTTTAAACAAATTGCGGCGCGCCGTCATTAATACGACTGACGGGGGTTGCCTTCCATATTTCAGATTACCTCAGATATAAACACAATTTTCTAAGGCGCTATTCTATACGATTTTTTTGACATTTACATATGTTGTACAGAATTTCATGCCAGAGTGGCACAGACCTATGAACGACGCAGCCGAGCTTTAAACAAATTGCGGCGCGCCGTCATTAATACGACTGACGGGGGTTGCCTTCCATATTTCAGATTACCTCAGATATAAACACAATTTTCTAAGGCGCTATTCTATACGATTTTTTTGACATTTACATATGTTGTACAGAATTTCATCCCAGAGTGGCACAGACCTATGAACGACGCAGGCGAGGTTTTAAACAAATTGCGGCGCGCCGTCATTAATACGACTGACGGGGGTTGCCTTGCATATTTCAGATTACCTCAGATATAAACACAATTTTCTAAGGCGCTATTCTATACGATTTATTTGAAATTTACATATGTTGTACAGAATTTCATGCTCTTTAATTTGCTATAAGTCGCCAGAGTGGCACGGACCTATCAACGACGCAGGCGAGCTTTAAAGAAATTGCGGCGCGCCGTCATTAATACGACTGACGGGGGTTGCCTTGCATATTTCAGATTACCCCAGATATAAACACAATTTTCTAAGGCGCTATTCTATACGATTTTTTTGACATTTACATATGTTGTACAGAATTTCATGCCAGAGTGGCACAGACCTATGAACGACGCAGGCGAGCTTTAAAGAAATTGCGGCGCGCCGTCATTAATACGACTCACGGGGCTTGCCTTGCATATTTCAGATTACCTCAGATATAAACACAATTTTCTAAGGCGCTATTCTATACGATGTTTTCGACATTTACATATTGTTGTACAGAATTTCATGCTCTTTAATTTGCTATAAGTCGCCAGAGTGGCACAGACCTATGAACGACGCAGGCGAGCTTTAAAGAAATTGCGGCGCGCCGTAATTAATACGACTGACGGGGGTTGCCTTGCATATTTCAGATTACCTCAGATATAAACACAATTTTCTAAGGCGCTATTCTATACGATTTTTTTGACATTTACATATGTTGTACAGAATTTCATGCCAGAGTGGCACAGACCTATGAACGACGCAGGCGAGCTTTAAACAAATTGCGGCGCGCCGTCATTAATACGACTGACGGGGGTTGCCTTCCATATTTCAGATTACCTCAGATATAAACACAATTTTCTAAGGCGCTATTCTATACGATTTTTTTGACATTTACATATGTTGTACAGAATTTCATGCCAGAGTGGCACAGACCTATGAACGACGCAGGCGAGCTTTAAACAAATTGCGGCGCGCCGTCATTAATACGACTGACGGGGGTTGCCTTCCATATTTCAGATTACCTCAGATATAAACACAATTTTCTAAGGCGCTATTCTATACGATTTTTTTGACATTTACATATGTTGTACAGAATTTCATCCCAGAGTGGCACAGACCTATGAACGACGCAGGCGAGGTTTAAACAAATTGCGGCGCGCCGTCATTAATACGACTGACGGGGGTTGCCTTGCATATTTCAGATTACCTCAGATATAAACACAATTTTCTAAGGCGCTATTCTATACGATTTATTTGAAATTTACATATGTTGTACAGAATTTCATGCTCTTTAATTTGGCATAAGTCTTCAGAGTGGCACAGTAAACACAATTTTCTAAGGCGCTATTCTATACGATTTTTTTGAAATTTACATATGTTGTGCAGAATTTCATGCTCTTTAATTTGGTATAAGTCCCCAGAGTGGCACAGACCTATGAACGACGCAGGCGAGCTTTAAACAAATTGCGGCGCGCCGTCATTAATACGACTGACGGGGGTTGCCTTGCATATTTCAGATTACCTCAGATATAAACACAATTTTCTAAGGCGCTATTCTATACGATTTATTTGAAATTTACATATGTTGTACAGAATTTCATGCTCTTTAATTTGCTATAAGTCGCGAGAGTGGCACAGACCTATGAACGACGCAGGCGAGCTTTAAAGAAATTGCGGCGCGCCGTAATTAATACGACTGACGGGGGTTGCCTTGCATATTTCAGATTACCTCAGATATAAACACAATTTTCTAAGGCGCTATTCTATACGATTTTTTTGACATTTACATATGTTGTACAGAATTTCATGCCAGAGTGGCACAGACCTATGAACGACGCAGCCGAGCTTTAAACAAATTGCGGCGCGCCGTCATTAATACGACTGACGGGGGTTGCCTTCCATATTTCAGATTACCTCAGATATAAACACAATTTTCTAAGGCGCTATTCTATACGATTTTTTTGACATTTACATATGTTGTACAGAATTTCATGCTCTTTAATTTGCTATAAGTCGCGAGAGTGGCACAGACCTATGAACGACGCAGGCGAGCTTTAAAGAAATTGCGGCGCGCCGTAATTAATACGACTGACGGGGGTTGCCTTGCATATTTCAGATTACCTCAGATATAAACACAATTTTCTAAGGCGCTATTCTATACGATTTTTTTGACATTTACATATGTTGTACAGAATTTCATGCCAGAGTGGCACAGACCTATGAACGACGCAGCCGAGCTTTAAACAAATTGCGGCGCGCCGTCATTAATACGACTGACGGGGGTTGCCTTCCATATTTCAGATTACCTCAGATATAAACACAATTTTCTAAGGCGCTATTCTATACGATTTTTTTGACATTTACATATGTTGTACAGAATTTCATCCCAGAGTGGCACAGACCTATGAACGACGCAGGCGAGGTTTAAACAAATTGCGGCGCGCCGTCATTAATACGACTGACGGGGGTTGCCTTGCATATTTCAGATTACCTCAGATATAAACACAATTTTGTAAGGCGCTATTCTATACGATTTATTTGAAATTTACATATGTTGTACAGAATTTCATGCTCTTTAATTTGCTATAAGTCGCCAGAGTGGCACGGACCTATGAACGACGCAGGCGAGCTTTAAAGAAATTGCGGCGCGCCGTCATTAATACGACTGACGGGGGTTGCCTTGCATATTTCAGATTACCCCAGATATAAACACAATTTTCTAAGGCGCTATTCTATACGATTTTTTTGACATTTACATATGTTGTACAGAATTTCATGCCAGAGTGGCACAGACCTATGAACGACGCAGGCGAGCTTTAAAGAAATTGCGGCGCGCCGTCATTAATACGACTCACGGGGCTTGCCTTGCATATTTCAGATTACCTCGAATATAAACACAATTTTCTAAGGCGCTATTCTATACGATGTTTTTGACATTTACATATTGTTGTACAGAATTTCATGCTCTTTAAGTTGGCTATAAGTCGCCAGAGTGGCACAGACCTATGAACGACGCAGGCGAGCTTTAAACAAATTGCGGCGCGCCGTCATTAATACGACCGACGGGGACTGCCTTGCATATTTCAGATTACCTCAGATATAAACACAATTTTCTAAGGCGCTATTCTATACGATTTTTTTTTAAATTTACATATGTTGTACAGAATTTCATGCTCTTTAATTTGGCATAAGTCGCCAGAGTGGCACAGTAAACACAATTTTCTAAGGCGCTATTCTATACGATTTTTTTGAAATTTACATATGTTGTGCAGAATTTCATGCTCTTTAATTTGGTATAAGTCGCCAGAGTGGCACAGACCTATGAACGACGCAGGCGAGCTTTAAACAAATTGCGGCGCGCCGTCATTAATACGACTGACGGGGGTTGCCTTGGATATTTCAGATTACCTCAGATATAAACACAATTTTCTAAGGCGCTATTCTATACGATTTATTTGAAATTTACATATGTTGTACAGAATTTCATGCTCTTTAATTTGCTATAAGTCGCCAGAGTGGCACAGACCTATGAACGACGCAGGCGAGCTTTAAAGAAATTGCGGCGCGCCGTAATTAATACGACTGACGGGGGTTGCCTTGCATATTTCAGATTACTTCAGATATAAACACAATTTTCTAAGGCGCTATTCTATACGATTTTTTTGACATTTACATATGTTGTACAGAATTTCATGCCAGAGTGGCACAGACCTATGAACGACGCAGGCGAGCTTTAAACAAATTGCGGCGCGCCGTCATTAATACGACTGACGGGGGTTGCCTTCCATATTTCAGATTACCTCAGATATAAACACAATTTTCTAAGGCGCTATTCTATACGATTTTTTTGACATTTACATATGTTGTACAGAATTTCATCCCAGAGTGGCACAGACCTATGAACGACGCAGGCGAGGTTTAAACAAATTGCGGCGCGCCGTCATTAATACGACTGACGGGGGTTGCCTTGCATATTTCAGATTACCTCAGATATAAACACAATTTTCTAAGGCGCTATTCTATACGATTTTTTTGAAATTTACATATGTTGTACAGAATTTCATGCTCTTTAATTTGGCATAAGTCTTCAGAGTGGCACAGTAAACACAATTTTCTAAGGCGCTATTCTATACGATTTTTTTGAAATTTACATATGTTGTGCAGAATTTCATGCTCTTTAATTTGGTATAAGTCGCCAGAGTGGCACAGACCTATGAACGACGCAGGCGAGCTTTAAACAAATTGCGGCGCGCCGTCATTAATACGACTGGCGGGGGTTGCCTTGCATATTTCAGATTACCTCAGATATAAACACAATTTTCTAAGGCGCTATTCTATACGATTTATTTGAAATTTACATATGTTGTACAGAATTTCATGCTCTTTAATTTGCTATAAGTCGCCAGAGTGGCACAGACCTATGAACGACGCAGGCGAGCTTTAAAGAAATTGCGGCGCGCCGTCATTAATACGACTGACGGGGGTTGCCTTGCATATTTCAGATTACCTCAGATATAAACACAATTTTCTAAGGCGCTATTCTATACGATTTTTTTTGACATTTACATATGTTGTACAGAATTTCATGCCAGAGTGGCACAGACCTATGAACGACGCAGGCGAGCTTTAAACAAATTGCGGCGCGCCGTCATTAATACGACTGACGGGGGTTGCCTTGCATATTTCAGATTACCTCAGATATAAACACAATTTTCTAAGGCGCTATTCTATACGATTTATTTGAAATTTACATATGTTGTACAGAATTTCATGCTCTTTAATTTGCTATAAGTCGCCAGAGTGGCACAGACCTATGAACGACGCAGGCGAGCTTTAAAGAAATTGCGGCGCGCCGTAATTAATACGACTGACGGGGGTTGCCTTGCATATTTCAGATTACCTCAGATATAAACACAATTTTCTAAGGCGCTATTCTATACGATTTTTTTGACATTTACATATGTTGTACAGAATTTCATGCCAGAGTGGCACAGACCTATGAACGACGCAGGCGAGCTTTAAACAAATTGCGGCGCGCCGTCATTAATACGACTGACGGGGGTTGCCTTGCATATTTCAGATTACCTCAGATATAAACACAATTTTCTAAGGCGCTATTCTATACGATTTTTTTGACATTTACATATGTTGTACAGAATTTCATGCCAGAGTGGCACAGACCTATGAACGACGCAGGCGAGGTTTAAACAAATTGCGGCGCGCCGTCATTAATACGACTGACGGGGGTTGCCTTGCATATTTCAGATTACCTCAGATATAAACACAATTTTCTAAGGCGCTATTCTATACGATTTTTTTGAAATTTACATATGTTGTACAGAATTTCATGCCAGAGTGGCACAGTAAACACAATTTTCTAAGGCGCTATTCTATACGATTTTTTTGAAATTTACATATGTTGTGCAGAATTTCATGCTCTTTAATTTGGTATAAGTCGCCAGAGTGGCACAGACCTATGAACGACGCAGGCGAGCTTTAAACAAATTGCGGCGCGCCGTCATTAATACGACTGGCGGGGGTTGCCTTGCATATTTCAGATTACCTCAGATATAAACACAATTTTCTAAGGCGCTATTCTATACGATTTATTTGAAATTTACATATGTTGTACAGAATTTCATGCTCTTTAATTTGCTATAAGTCGCCAGAGTGGCACAGACCTATGAACGACGCAGGCGAGCTTTAAAGAAATTGCGGCGCGCCGTAATTAATACGACTGACGGGGGTTGCCTTGCATATTTCAGATTACCTCAGATATAAACACAATTTTCTAAGGCGCTATTCTATACGATTTTTTTGACATTTACATATGTTGTACAGAATTTCATGCCAGAGTGGCACAGACCTATGAACGACGCAGGCGAGCTTTAAACAAATTGCGGCGCGCCGTCATTAATACGACTGACGGGGGTTGCCTTCCATATTTCAGATTACCTCAGATATAAACACAATTTTCTAAGGCGCTATTCTATACGATTTTTTTGACATTTACATATGTTGTACAGAATTTCATGCCAGAGTGGCACAGACCTATGAACGACGCAGCCGAGCTTTAAACAAATTGCGGCGCGCCGTCATTAATACGACTGACGGGGGTTGCCTTCCATATTTCAGATTACCTCAGATATAAACACAATTTTCTAAGGCGCTATTCTATACGATTTTTTTGACATTTACATATGTTGTACAGAATTTCATCCCAGAGTGGCACAGACCTATGAACGACGCAGGCGAGGTTTAAACAAATTGCGGCGCGCCGTCATTAATACGACTGACGGGGGTTGCCTTGCATATTTCAGATTACCTCAGATATAAACACAATTTTCTAAGGCGCTATTCTATACGATTTATTTGAAATTTACATATGTTGTACAGAATTTCATGCTCTTTAATTTGCTATAAGTCGCCAGAGTGGCACGGACCTATGAACGACGCAGGCGAGCTTTAAAGAAATTGCGGCGCGCCGTCATTAATACGACTGACGGGGGTTGCCTTGCATATTTCAGATTACCCCAGATATAAACACAATTTTCTAAGGCGCTATTCTATACGATTTTTTTGACATTTACATATGTTGTACAGAATTTCATGCCAGAGTGGCACAGACCTATGAACGACGCAGGCGAGCTTTAAAGAAATTGCGGCGCGCCGTCATTAATACGACTGACGGGGGTTGCCTTGCATATTTCAGATTACCTCAGATATAAACACAATTTTCTAAGGCGCTATTCTATACGATGTTTTTGACATTTACATATTGTTGTACAGAATTTCATGCTCTTTAATTTGCTATAAGTCGCCAGAGTGGCACAGACCTATGAACGACGCAGGCGAGCTTTAAAGAAATTGCGGCGCGCCGTCATTAATACGACTGACGGGGGTTGCCTTGCATATTTCAGATTACCTCAGATATAAACACAATTTTCTAAGGCGCTATTCTATACGATTTTTTTGACATTTACATATGTTGTACAGAATTTCATGCCAGAGTGGCACAGACCTATGAACGACGCAGGCGAGCTTTAAAGAAATTGCGGCGCGCCGTCATTAATACGACTGACGGGGGTTGCCTTGCATATTTCAGATTACCTCAGATATAAACACAATTTTCTAAGGCGCTATTCTATACGATTTTTTTGACATTTACATATGTTGTACAGAATTTCATGCCAGAGTGGCACAGACCTATGAACGACGCAGGCGAGCTTTAAAGAAATTGCGGCGCGCCGTCATTAATACGACTGACGGGGGTTGCCTTGCATATTTCAGATTACCCCAGATATAAACACAATTTTCTAAGGCGCTATTCTATACGATTTTTTTGACATTTACATATGTTGTACAGAATTTCATGCCAGAGTGGCACAGACCTATGAACGACGCAGGCGAGCTTTAAAGAAATTGCGGCGCGCCGTCATTAATACGACTCACGGGGCTTGCCTTGCATATTTCAGATTACCTCAGATATAAACACAATTTTCTAAGGCGCTATTCTATACGATGTTTTGGACATTTACATATTGTTGTACAGAATTTCATGCTCTTTAATTTGCTATAAGTCGCCAGAGTGGCACAGACCTATGAACGACGCAGGCGAGCTTTAAAGAAATTGCGGCGCGCCGTCATTAATACGACTGACGGGGGTTGCCTTGCATATTTCAGATTACCTCAGATATAAACACAATTTTCTAAGGCGCTATTCTATACGATTTTTTTGACATTTACATATGTTGTACAGAATTTCATGCCAGAGTGGCACAAACCTATGAAGGACGCAGTCGAGCTTTAAAGAAATTGCGGCGCGCCGTCATTAATACGACTGACGGGGGTTGCCTTGCATATTTCAGATTACCTCAGATATAAACACAATTTTCTAAGGCGCTATTCTATACGATTTTTTTGACATTTACATATGTTGTACAGAATTTCATGCCAGAGTGGCACAGACCTATGAACGACGCAGGCGAGCTTTAAACAAATTGCGGCGCGCCGTCATTAATACGACCGACGGGGACTGCCTTGCATATTTCAGATTACCTCAGATATAAACACAATTTTCTAAGGCGCTATTCTATACGATTTTTTTTGAAATTTACATATGTTGTACAGAATTTCATGCTCTTTAATTTGGCATAAGTCGCCAGAGTGGCACAGTAAACACAATTTTCTAAGGCGCTATTCTATACGATTTTTTTGAAATTTACATATGTTGTGCAGAATTTCATGCTCTTTAATTTGGTATAAGTCGCCAGAGTGGCACAGACCTATGAACGACGCAGGCGAGCTTTAAACAAATTGCGGCGCGCCGTGATTAATACGACTGCCGGGGGTTGCCTTGCATATTTCAGATTACCTCAGATATAAACACAATTTTCTAAGGCGCTATTCTATACGATTTATTTGAAATTTACATATGTTGTACAGAATTTCATGCTCTTTAATTTGCTATAAGTCGCCAGAGTGGCACAGACCTATGAACGACGCAGGCGAGCTTTAAAGAAATTGCGGCGCGCCGTCATTAATACGACTGACGGGGGTTGCCTTGCATATTTCAGATTACCTCAGATATAAACACAATTTTCTAAGGCGCTATTCTATACGATTTTTTTGACATTTACATATGTTGTACAGAATTTCATGCCAGAGTGGCACAGACCTATGAACGACGCAGGCGAGCTTTAAACAAATTGCGGCGCGCCGTCATTAATACGACCGACGGGGACTGCCTTGCATATTTCAGATTACCTCAGATATAAACACAATTTTCTAAGGCGCTATTCTATACGATTTTTTTTGAAATTTACATATGTTGTACAGAATTTCATGCTCTTTAATTTGGCATAAGTCGCCAGAGTGGCACAGTAAACACAATTTTCTAAGGCGCTATTCTATACGATTTTTTTGAAATTTACATATGTTGTGCAGAATTTCATGCTCTTTAATTTGGTATAAGTCGCCAGAGTGGCACAGACCTATGAACGACGCAGGCGAGCTTTAAAGAAATTGCGGCGCGCCGTCATTAATACGACTGACGGGGGTTGCCTTGCATATTTCAGATTACCTCAGATATAAACACAATTTTCTAAGGCGCTATTCTATACGATTTTTTTGACATTTACATATGTTGTACAGAATTTCATGCTCTTTAAGTGCCAGAGTGGCACAGACCTATGAACGACGCAGGCGAGCTTTAAACAAATTGCGGCGCGCCGTCATTAATACGACCGACGGGGACTGCCTTGCATATTTCAGATTACCTCAGATATAAACACAATTTTCTAAGGCGCTATTCTATACGATTTTTTTTTTGAAATTTACATATGTTGTACAGAATTTCATGCTCTTTAATTTGGCATAAGTCGCCAGAGTGGCACAGTAAACACAATTTTCTAAGGCGCTATTCTATACGATTTTTTTGAAATTTACATATGTTGTGCAGAATTTCATGCTCTTTAATTTGGTATAAGTCGCCAGAGTGGCACAGACCTATGAACGACGCAGGCGAGCTTTAAACAAATTGCGGCGCGCCGTCATTAATACGACTGACGGGGGTTGCCTTGCATATTTCAGATTACCTCAGATATAAACACAATTTTCTAAGGCGCTATTCTATACGATTTATTTGAAATTTACATATGTTGTACAGAATTTCATGCTCTTTAATTTGCTATAAGTCGCCAGAGTGGCACAGACCTATGAACGACGCAGGCGAGCTTTAAAGAAATTGCGGCGCGCCGTCATTAATACGACTGACGGGGGTTGCCTTGCATATTTCAGATTACCTCAGATATAAACACAATTTTCTAAGGCGCTATTCTATACGATTTTTTTGACATTTACATATGTTGTACAGAATTTCATGCCAGAGTGGCACAGACCTATGAACGACGCAGGCGAGCTTTAAACAAATTGCGGCGCGCCGTCATTAATACGACTGACGGGGGTTGCCTTCCATATTTCAGATTACCTCAGATATAAACACAATTTTCTAAGGCGCTATTCTATACGATTTTTTTGACATTTACATATGTTGTACAGAATTTCATCCCAGAGTGGCACAGACCTATGAACGACGCAGGCGAGGTTTAAACAAATTGCGGCGCGCCGTCATTAATACGACTGACGGGGGTTGCCTTGCATATTTCAGATTACCTCAGATATAAACACAATTTTCTAAGGCGCTATTCTATACGATTTATTTGAAATTTACATATGTTGTACAGAATTTCATGCTCTTTAATTTGGCATAAGTCTTCAGAGTGGCACAGTAAACACAATTTTCTAAGGCGCTATTCTATACGATTTTTTTGAAATTTACATATGTTGTGCAGAATTTCATGCTCTTTAATTTGGTATAAGTCGCCAGAGTGGCACAGACCTATGAACGACGCAGGCGAGCTTTAAACAAATTGCGGCGCGCCGTCATTAATACGACTGACGGGGGTTGCCTTGCATATTTCAGATTACCTCAGATATAAACACAATTTTCTAAGGCGCTATTCTATACGATTTATTTGAAATTTACATATGTTGTACAGAATTTCATGCTCTTTAATTTGCTATAAGTCGCCAGAGTGGCACAGACCTATGAACGACGCAGGCGAGCTTTAAAGAAATTGCGGCGCGCCGTCATTAATACGACTGACGGGGGTTGCCTTGCATATTTCAGATTACCTCAGATATAAACACAATTTTCTAAGGCGCTATTCTATACGATTTTTTTGACATTTACATATGTTGTACAGAATTTCATGCCAGAGTGGCACAGACCTATGAACGACGCAGGCGAGCTTTAAACAAATTGCGGCGCGCCGTCATTAATACGACTGACGGGGGTTGCCTTCCATATTTCAGATTACCTCAGATATAAACACAATTTTCTAAGGCGCTATTCTATACGATTTTTTTGACATTTACATATGTTGTACAGAATTTCATGCCAGAGTGGCACAGACCTATGAACGACGCAGCCGAGCTTTAAACAAATTGCGGCGCGCCGTCATTAATACGACTGACGGGGGTTGCCTTCCATATTTCAGATTACCTCAGATATAAACACAATTTTCTAAGGCGCTATTCTATACGATTTTTTTGACATTTACATATGTTGTACAGAATTTCATCCCAGAGTGGCACAGACCTATGAACGACGCAGGCGAGGTTTAAACAAATTGCGGCGCGCCGTCATTAATACGACTGACGGGGGTTGCCTTGCATATTTCAGATTACCTCAGATATAAACACAATTTTCTAAGGCGCTATTCTATACGATTTATTTGAAATTTACATATGTTGTACAGAATTTCATGCTCTTTAATTTGCTATAAGTCGCCAGAGTGGCACGGACCTATGAACGACGCAGGCGAGCTTTAAAGAAATTGCGGCGCGCCGTCATTAATACGACTGACGGGGGTTGCCTTGCATATTTCAGATTACCCCAGATATAAACACAATTTTCTAAGGCGCTATTCTATACGATTTTTTTGACATTTACATATGTTGTACAGAATTTCATGCCAGAGTGGCACAGACCTATGAACGACGCAGGCGAGCTTTAAAGAAATTGCGGCGCGCCGTCATTAATACGACTCACGGGGCTTGCCTTGCATATTTCAGATTACCTCAGATATAAACACAATTTTCTAAGGCGCTATTCTATACGATGTTTTCGACATTTACATATTGTTGTACAGAATTTCATGCTCTTTAATTTGCTATAAGTCGCCAGAGTGGCACAGACCTATGAACGACGCAGGCGAGCTTTAAAGAAATTGCGGCGCGCCGTCATTAATACGACTGACGGGGGTTGCCTTGCATATTTCAGATTACCTCAGATATAAACACAATTTTCTAAGGCGCTATTCTATACGATTTTTTTGACATTTACATATGTTGTACAGAATTTCATGCCAGAGTGGCACAAACCTATGAAGGACGCAGTCGAGCTTTAAAGAAATTGCGGCGCGCCGTCATTAATACGACTGACGGGGGTTGCCTTGCATATTTCAGATTACCTCAGATATAAACACAATTTTCTAAGGCGCTATTCTATACGATTTTTTTGACATTTACATATGTTGTACAGAATTTCATGCCAGAGTGGCACAGACCTATGAACGACGCAGGCGAGCTTTAAACAAATTGCGGCGCGCCGTCATTAATACGACCGACGGGGACTGCCTTGCATATTTCAGATTACCTCAGATATAAACACAATTTTCTAAGGCGCTATTCTATACGATTTTTTTTGAAATTTACATATGTTGTACAGAATTTCATGCTCTTTAATTTGGCATAAGTCGCCAGAGTGGCACAGTAAACACAATTTTCTAAGGCGCTATTGTATACGATTTTTTTGAAATTTACATATGTTGTGCAGAATTTCATGCTCTTTAATTTGGTATAAGTCGCCAGAGTGGCACAGACCTATGAACGACGCAGGCGAGCTTTAAACAAATTGCGGCGCGCCGTGATTAATACGACTGCCGGGGGTTGCCTTGCATATTTCAGATTACCTCAGATATAAACACAATTTTCTAAGGCGCTATTCTATACGATTTATTTGAAATTTACATATGTTGTACAGAATTTCATGCTCTTTAATTTGCTATAAGTCGCCAGAGTGGCACAGACCTATGAACGACGCAGGCGAGCTTTAAAGAAATTGCGGCGCGCCGTCATTAATACGACTGACGGGGGTTGCCTTGCATATTTCAGATTACCTCAGATATAAACACAATTTTCTAAGGCGCTATTCTATACGATTTTTTTGACATTTACATATGTTGTACAGAATTTCATGCCAGAGTGGCACAGACCTATGAACGACGCAGGCGAGCTTTAAACAAATTGCGGCGCGCCGTCATTAATACGACCGACGGGGACTGCCTTGCATATTTCAGATTACCTCAGATATAAACACAATTTTCTAAGGCGCTATTCTATACGATTTTTTTTGAAATTTACATATGTTGTACAGAATTTCATGCTCTTTAATTTGGCATAAGTCGCCAGAGTGGCACAGTAAACACAATTTTCTAAGGCGCTATTCTATACGATTTTTTTGAAATTTACATATGTTGTGCAGAATTTCATGCTCTTTAATTTGGTATAAGTCGCCAGAGTGGCACAGACCTATGAACGACGCAGGCGAGCTTTAAACAAATTGCGGCGCGCCGTGATTAATACGACTGACGGGGGTTGCCTTGCATATTTCAGATTACCTCAGATATAAACACAATTTTCTAAGGCGCTATTCTATACGATTTATTTGAAATTTACATATGTTGTACAGAATTTCATGCTCTTTAATTTGCTATAAGTCGCCAGAGTGGCACAGACCTATGAACGACGCAGGCGAGCTTTAAAGAAATTGCGGCGCGCCGTCATTAATACGACTGACGGGGGTTGCCTTGCATATTTCAGATTACCTCAGATATAAACACAATTTTCTAAGGCGCTATTCTATACGATTTTTTTGACATTTACATATGTTGTACAGAATTTCATGCCAGAGTGGCACAGACCTATGAACGACGCAGGCGAGCTTTAAACAAATTGCGGCGCGCCGTCATTAATACGACTGACGGGGGTTGCCTTGCATATTTCAGATTACCTCAGATATAAACACAATTTTCTAAGGCGCTATTCTATACGATTTTTTTGACATTTACATATGTTGTACAGAATTTCATGCCAGAGTGGCACAGACCTATGAACGACGCAGGCGAGCTTTAAACAAATTGCGGCGCGCCGTCATTAATACGACTGACGGGGGTTGCCTTGCATATTTCAGATTACCTCAGATATAAACACAATTTTCTAAGGCGCTATTCTATACGATTTTTTTGAAATTTACATATGTTGTACAGAATTTCATGCTCTTTAATTTGGCATTCTATACGATTTTTTTGAAATTTACATATGTTGTGCAGAATTTCATGCTCTTTAATTTGGTATTCGCCAGAGTGGCACAGACCTATGAACGACGCAGGCGAGCTTTAAACAAATTGCGGCGCGCCGTCATTAATACGACTGACGGGGGTTGCCTTGCATATTTCAGATTACCTCAGATATAAACACAATTTTCTAAGGCGCTATTCTATACGATTTTTTTGAAATTTACATATGTTGTACAGAATTTCATGCTCTTTAATTTGCTATAAGTCGCCAGAGTGGCACAGACCTATGAACGACGCAGGCGAGCTTTAAAGAAATTGCGGCGCGCCGTCATTAATACGACTGACGGGGGTTGCCTTGCATATTTCAGATTACCTCAGATATAAACACAATTTTCTAAGGCGCTATTCTATACGATTTTTTTGACATTTACATATGTTGTACAGAATTTCATGCCAGAGTGGCACAGACCTATGAACGACGCAGGCGAGCTTTAAACAAATTGCGGCGCGCCGTCATTAATACGACTGACGGGGGTTGCCTTGCATATTTCAGATTACCTCAGATATAAACACAATTTTCTAAGGCGCTATTCTATACGATTTTTTTTGACATTTACATATGTTGTACAGAATTTCATGCTCTTTAATTTGGCATAAGTCGCCAGAGTGGCACAGTAAACACAATTTTCTAAGGCGCTATTCTATACGATTTTTGAAATTTACATATGTTGTGCAGAATTTCATGCTCTTTAATTTTCGCCAGAGTGGCACAGACCTATGAACGACGCAGGCGAGCTTTAAACAAATTGCGGCGCGCCGTCATTAATACGACTGACGGGGGTTGCCTTGCATATTTCAGATTACCTCAGATATAAACACAATTTTCTAAGGCGCTATTCTATACGATTTTTTTGAAATTTACATATGTTGTACAGAATTTCATGCTCTTTAATTTGCTATAAGTCGCCAGAGTGGCACAGACCTATGAACGACGCAGGCGAGCTTTAAAGAAATTGCGGCGCGCCGTCATTAATACGACTGACGGGGGTTGCCTTGCATATTTCAGATTACCTCAGATATAAACACAATTTTCTAAGGCGCTATTCTATACGATTTTTTTGACATTTACATATGTTGTACAGAATTTCATGCCAGAGTGGCACAGACCTATGAACGACGCAGGCGAGCTTTAAACAAATTGCGGCGCGCCGTCATTAATACGACTGACGGGGGTTGCCTTGCATATTTCAGATTACCTCAGATATAAACACAATTTTCTAAGGCGCTATTCTATACGATTTTTTTGACATTTACATATGTTGTACAGAATTTCATGCCAGAGTGGCACAGACCTATGAACGACGCAGGCGAGCTTTAAACAAATTGCGGCGCGCCGTCATTAATACGACCGACGGGGTCTGCCTTGCATATTTCAGATTACCTCAGATATAAACACAATTTTCTAAGGCGCTATTCTATACGATTTTTTTTGAAATTTACATATGTTGTACAGAATTTCATGCTCTTTAATTTGGCATAAGTCGCCAGAGTGGCACAGTAAACACAATTTTCTAAGGCGCTATTCTATACGATTTTTTTGAAATTTACATATGTTGTGCAGAATTTCATGCTCTTTAATTTGGTATAAGTCGCCAGAGTGGCACAGACCTATGAACGACGCAGGCGAGCTTTAAACAAATTGCGGCGCGCCGTGATTAATACGACTGACGGGGGTTGCCTTGCATATTTCAGATTACCTCAGATATAAACACAATTTTCTAAGGCGCTATTCTATACGATTTATTTGAAATTTACATATGTTGTACAGAATTTCATGCTCTTTAATTTGCTATAAGTCGCCAGAGTGGCACAGACCTATGAACGACGCAGGCGAGCTTTAAAGAAATTGCGGCGCGCCGTCATTAATACGACTGACGGGGGTTGCCTTGCATATTTCAGATTACCTCAGATATAAACACAATTTTCTAAGGCGCTATTCTATACGATTTTTTTGACATTTACATATGTTGTACAGAATTTCATGCCAGAGTGGCACAGACCTATGAACGACGCAGGCGAGCTTTAAACAAATTGCGGCGCGCCGTCATTAATACGACCGACGGGGACTGCCTTGCATATTTCAGATTACCTCAGATATAAACACAATTTTCTAAGGCGCTATTCTATACGATTTTTTTTGAAATTTACATATGTTGTACAGAATTTCATGCTCTTTAATTTGGCATAAGTCGCCAGAGTGGCACAGTAAACACAATTTTCTAAGGCGCTATTCTATACGATTTTTTTGAAATTTACATATGTTGTGCAGAATTTCATGCTCTTTAATTTGGTATAAGTCGCCAGAGTGGCACAGACCTATGAACGACGCAGGCGAGCTTTAAACAAATTGCGGCGCGCCGTGATTAATACGACTGCCGGGGGTTGCCTTGCATATTTCAGATTACCTCAGATATAAACACAATTTTCTAAGGCGCTATTCTATACGATTTATTTGAAATTTACATATGTTGTACAGAATTTCATGCTCTTTAATTTGCTATAAGTCGCCAGAGTGGCACAGACCTATGAACGACGCAGGCGAGCTTTAAAGAAATTGCGGCGCGCCGTCATTAATACGACTGACGGGGGTTGCCTTGCATATTTCAGATTACCTCAGATATAAACACAATTTTCTAAGGCGCTATTCTATACGATTTTTTTGACATTTACATATGTTGTACAGAATTTCATGCCAGAGTGGCACAGACCTATGAACGACGCAGGCGAGCTTTAAACAAATTGCGGCGCGCCGTCATTAATACGACTGACGGGGGTTGCCTTGCATATTTCAGATTACCTCAGATATAAACACAATTTTCTAAGGCGCTATTCTATACGATTTTTTTGAAATTTACATATGTTGTACAGAATTTCATGCTCTTTAATTTGCTATAAGTCGCCAGAGTGGCACAGACCTATGAACGACGCAGGCGAGCTTTAAACAAATTGCGGCGCGCCGTCATTAATACGACTGACGGGGGTTGCCTTGCATATTTCAGATTACCTCAGATATAAACACAATTTTCTAAGGCGCTATTCTATACGATTTTTTTGACATTTACATATGTTGTACAGAATTTCATGCCAGAGTGGCACAGACCTATGAACGACGCAGTCGAGCTTTAAACAAATTGCGGCGCGCCGTCATTAATACGACTGACGGGGGTTGCCTTGCATATTTCAGATTACCTCAGATATAAACACAATTTTCTAAGGCGCTATTCTATACGATTTTTTTGACATTTACATATGTTGTACAGAATTTCATGCCAGAGTGGCACAGACCTATGAACGACGCAGGCGAGCTTTAAACAAATTGCGGCGCGCCGTCATTAATACGACTGACGGGGGTTGCCTTGCATATTTCAGATTACCTCAGATATAAACACAATTTTCTAAGGCGCTATTCTATACGATTTATTTGAAATTTACATATGTTGTACAGAATTTCATGCTCTTTAATTTGCTATAAGTCGCCAGAGTGGCACAGACCTATGAACGACGCAGGCGAGCTTTAAAGAAATTGCGGCGCGCCGTCATTAATACGACTGACGGGGGTTGCCTTGCATATTTCAGATTACCTCAGATATAAACACAATTTTCTAAGGCGCTATTCTATACGATTTTTTTGACATTTACATATGTTGTACAGAATTTCATGCCAGAGTGGCACAGACCTATGAACGACGCAGGCGAGCTTTAAACAAATTGCGGCGCGCCGTCATTAATACGACCGACGGGGACTGCCTTGCATATTTCAGATTACCTCAGATATAAACACAATTTTCTAAGGCGCTATTCTATACGATTTTTTTTGAAATTTACATATGTTGTACAGAATTTCATGCTCTTTAATTTGGCATAAGTCGCCAGAGTGGCACAGTAAACACAATTTTCTAAGGCGCTATTCTATACGATTTTTTTGAAATTTACATATGTTGTGCAGAATTTCATGCTCTTTAATTTGGTATAAGTCGCCAGAGTGGCACAGACCTATGAACGACGCAGGCGAGCTTTAAACAAATTGCGGCGCGCCGTGATTAATACGACTGCCGGGGGTTGCCTTGCATATTTCAGATTACCTCAGATATAAACACAATTTTCTAAGGCGCTATTCTATACGATTTATTTGAAATTTACATATGTTGTACAGAATTTCATGCTCTTTAATTTGCTATAAGTCGCCAGAGTGGCACAGACCTATGAACGACGCAGGCGAGCTTTAAAGAAATTGCGGCGCGCCGTCATTAATACGACTGACGGGGGTTGCCTTGCATATTTCAGATTACCTCAGATATAAACACAATTTTCTAAGGCGCTATTCTATACGATTTTTTTGACATTTACATATGTTGTACAGAATTTCATGCCAGAGTGGCACAGACCTATGAACGACGCAGGCGAGCTTTAAACAAATTGCGGCGCGCCGTCATTAATACGACTGACGGGGTTGCCTTGCATATTTCAGATTACCTCAGATATAAACACAATTTTCTAAGGCGCTATTCTATACGATTTTTTTTGAAATTTACATATGTTGTACAGAATTTCATGCTCTTTAATTTGCTATAAGTCGCCAGAGTGGCACCTATGAACGACGCAGGCGAGCTTTAAAGAAATTGCGGCGCGCCGTCATTAATACGACTGACGGGGGTTGCCTTGCATATTTCAGATTACCTCAGATATAAACACAATTTTCTAAGGCGCTATTCTATACGATTTTTTTGAAATTTACATATGTTGTACAGAATTTCATGCTCTTTAATTTGGTATAAGTCGCCAGAGTGGCACAGACCTATGAACGACGCAGGCGAGCTTTAAACAAATTGCGGCGCGCCGTCATTAATACGACTGACGGGGGTTGCCTTGCATATTTCAGATTACCTCAGATATAAACACAATTTTCTAAGGCGCTATTCTATACGATTTTTTTGAAATTTACATATGTTGTACAGAATTTCTCGCCAGAGTGGCACAGACCTATGAACGACGCAGGCGAGCTTTAAACAAATTGCGGCGCGCCGTCATTAATACGACTGACGGGGGTTGCCTTGCATATTTCAGATTACCTCAGATATAAACACAATTTTCTAAGGCGCTATTCTATACGATTTTTTTGAACATTTACATATGTTGTACAGAATTTCATGCCAGAGTGGCACAGACCTATGAACGACGCAGGCGAGCTTTAAACAAATTGCGGCGCGCCGTCATTAATACGACTGACGGGGGTTGCCTTGCATATTTCAGATTACCTCAGATATAAACACAATTTTCTAAGGCGCTATTCTATACGATTTTTTTGACATTTACATATGTTGTGCAGAATTTCATGCTCTTTAATTTGGTATAAGTCGCCAGAGTGGCACAGACCTATGAACGACGCAGGCGAGCTTTAAACAAATTGCGGCGCGCCGTCATTAATACGACTGACGGGGGTTGCCTTGCATATTTCAGATTACCTCAGATATAAACACAATTTTCTAAGGCGCTATTCTATACGATTTATTTGAAATTTACATATGTTGTACAGAATTTCATGCTCTTTAATTTGCTATAAGTCGCCAGAGTGGCACAGACCTATGAACGACGCAGGCGAGCTTTAAAGAAATTGCGGCGCGCCGTCATTAATACGACTGACGGGGGTTGCCTTGCATATTTCAGATTACCTCAGATATAAACACAATTTTCTAAGGCGCTATTCTATACGATTTTTTTGACATTTACATATGTTGTACAGAATTTCATGCCAGAGTGGCACAGACCTATGAACGACGCAGGCGAGCTTTAAACAAATTGCGGCGCGCCGTCATTAATACGACTGACGGGGGTTGCCTTGCATATTTCAGATTACCTCAGATATAAACACAATTTTCTAAGGCGCTATTCTATACGATTTTTTTGACATTTACATATGTTGTACAGAATTTCATGCTCTTTAATTTGCTATAAGTCGCCAGAGTGGCACAGACCTATGAACGACGCAGGCGAGCTTTAAACAAATTGCGGCGCGCCGTCATTAATACGACTGACGGGGGTTGCCTTGCATATTTCAGATTACCTCAGATATAAACACAATTTTCTAAGGCGCTATTCTATACGATTTTTTTGAAATTTACATATGTTGTACAGAATTTCATGCTCTTTAATTTGCTATAAGTCGCCAGAGTGGCACAGACCTATGAACGACGCAGGCGAGCTTTAAAGAAATTGCGGCGCGCCGTCATTAATACGACTGACGGGGGTTGCCTTGCATATTTCAGATTACCTCAGATATAAACACAATTTTCTAAGGCGCTATTCTATACGATTTTTTTGACATTTACATATGTTGTACAGAATTTCATGCCAGAGTGGCACAGACCTATGAACGACGCAGGCGAGCTTTAAACAAATTGCGGCGCGCCGTCATTAATACGACCGACGGGGACTGCCTTGCATATTTCAGATTACCTCAGATATAAACACAATTTTCTAAGGCGCTATTCTATACGATTTTTTTTGAAATTTACATATGTTGTACAGAATTTCATGCTCTTTAATTTGGCATAAGTCGCCAGAGTGGCACAGTAAACACAATTTTCTAAGGCGCTATTCTATACGATTTTTTTGAAATTTACATATGTTGTGCAGAATTTCATGCTCTTTAATTTGGTATAAGTCGCCAGAGTGGCACAGACCTATGAACGACGCAGGCGAGCTTTAAACAAATTGCGGCGCGCCGTGATTAATACGACTGACCGGGGGTTGCCTTGCATATTTCAGATTACCTCAGATATAAACACAATTTTCTAAGGCGCTATTCTATACGATTTATTTGAAATTTACATATGTTGTACAGAATTTCATGCTCTTTAATTTGCTATAAGTCGCCAGAGTGGCACAGACCTATGAACGACGCAGGCGAGCTTTAAAGAAATTGCGGCGCGCCGTCATTAATACGACTGACGGGGGTTGCCTTGCATATTTCAGATTACCTCAGATATAAACACAATTTTCTAAGGCGCTATTCTATACGATTTTTTTGACATTTACATATGTTGTACAGAATTTCATGCCAGAGTGGCACAGACCTATGAACGACGCAGGCGAGCTTTAAACAAATTGCGGCGCGCCGTCATTAATACGACCGACGGGGACTGCCTTGCATATTTCAGATTACCTCAGATATAAACACAATTTTCTAAGGCGCTATTCTATACGATTTTTTTTGAAATTTACATATGTTGTACAGAATTTCATGCTCTTTAATTTGGCATAAGTCGCCAGAGTGGCACAGTAAACACAATTTTCTAAGGCGCTATTCTATACGATTTTTTTGAAATTTACATATGTTGTGCAGAATTTCATGCTCTTTAATTTGGTATAAGTCGCCAGAGTGGCACAGACCTATGAACGACGCAGGCGAGCTTTAAACAAATTGCGGCGCGCCGTCATTAATACGACTGACGGGGGTTGCCTTGCATATTTCAGATTACCTCAGATATAAACACAATTTTCTAAGGCGCTATTCTATACGATTTATTTGAAATTTACATATGTTGTACAGAATTTCATGCTCTTTAATTTGCTATAAGTCGCCAGAGTGGCACAGACCTATGAACGACGCAGGCGAGCTTTAAAGAAATTGCGGCGCGCCGTCATTAATACGACTGACGGGGGTTGCCTTGCATATTTCAGATTACCTCAGATATAAACACAATTTTCTAAGGCGCTATTCTATACGATTTTTTTGACATTTACATATGTTGTACAGAATTTCATGCCAGAGTGGCACAGACCTATGAACGACGCAGGCGAGCTTTAAACAAATTGCGGCGCGCCGTCATTAATACGACTGACGGGGGTTGCCTTGCATATTTCAGATTACCTCAGATATAAACACAATTTTCTAAGGCGCTATTCTATACGATTTATTTGAAATTTACATATGTTGTACAGAATTTCATGCTCTTTAATTTGCTATAAGTCGCCAGAGTGGCACAGACCTATGAACGACGCAGGCGAGCTTTAAAGAAATTGCGGCGCGCCGTCATTAATACGACTGACGGGGGTTGCCTTGCATATTTCAGATTACCTCAGATATAAACACAATTTTCTAAGGCGCTATTCTATACGATTTTTTTGACATTTACATATGTTGTACAGAATTTCATGCCAGAGTGGCACAGACCTATGAACGACGCAGGCGAGCTTTAAACAAATTGCGGCGCGCCGTCATTAATACGACCGACGGGGACTGCCTTGCATATTTCAGATTACCTCAGATATAAACACAATTTTCTAAGGCGCTATTCTATACGATTTTTTTTGAAATTTACATATGTTGTACAGAATTTCATGCTCTTTAATTTGGCATAAGTCGCCAGAGTGGCACAGTAAACACAATTTTCTAAGGCGCTATTCTATACGATTTTTTTGAAATTTACATATGTTGTGCAGAATTTCATGCTCTTTAATTTGGTATAAGTCGCCAGAGTGGCACAGACCTATGAACGACGCAGGCGAGCTTTAAACAAATTGCGGCGCGCCGTGATTAATACGACTGACGGGGGTTGCCTTGCATATTTCAGATTACCTCAGATATAAACACAATTTTCTAAGGCGCTATTCTATACGATTTATTTGAAATTTACATATGTTGTACAGAATTTCATGCTCTTTAATTTGCTATAAGTCGCCAGAGTGGCACAGACCTATGAACGACGCAGGCGAGCTTTAAAGAAATTGCGGCGCGCCGTCATTAATACGACTGACGGGGGTTGCCTTGCATATTTCAGATTACCTCAGATATAAACACAATTTTCTAAGGCGCTATTCTATACGATTTTTTTGACATTTACATATGTTGTACAGAATTTCATGCCAGAGTGGCACAGACCTATGAACGACGCAGGCGAGCTTTAAACAAATTGCGGCGCGCCGTCATTAATACGACTGACGGGGACTGCCTTGCATATTTCAGATTACCTCAGATATAAACACAATTTTCTAAGGCGCTATTCTATACGATTTTTTTTGAAATTTACATATGTTGTACAGAATTTCATGCTCTTTAATTTGGCATAAGTCGCCAGAGTGGCACAGTAAACACAATTTTCTAAGGCGCTATTCTATACGATTTTTTTGAAATTTACATATGTTGTGCAGAATTTCATGCTCTTTAATTTCAGAGTGGCACAGACCTATGAACGACGCAGGCGAGCTTTAAAACAAATTGCGGCGCGCCGTGATTAATACGACTGACGGGGGTTGCCTTGCATATTTCAGATTACCTCAGATATAAACACAATTTTCTAAGGCGCTATTCTATACGATTTATTTGAAATTTACATATGTTGTACAGAATTTCATGCTCTTTAATTTGCTATAAGTCGCCAGAGTGGCACAGACCTATGAACGACGCAGGCGAGCTTTAAAGAAATTGCGGCGCGCCGTCATTAATACGACTGACGGGGGTTGCCTTGCATATTTCAGATTACCTCAGATATAAACACAATTTTCTAAGGCGCTATTCTATACGATTTTTTTGACATTTACATATGTTGTACAGAATTTCATGCCAGAGTGGCACAGACCTATGAACGACGCAGGCGAGCTTTAAACAAATTGCGGCGCGCCGTCATTAATACGACTGACGGGGGTTGCCTTCCATATTTCAGATTACCTCAGATATAAACACAATTTTCTAAGGCGCTATTCTATACGATTTTTTTGACATTTACATATGTTGTACAGAATTTCATCCCAGAGTGGCACAGACCTATGAACGACGCAGGCGAGCTTTAAACAAATTGCGGCGCGCCGTCATTAATACGACTGACGGGGGTTGCCTTGCATATTTCAGATTACCTCAGATATAAACACAATTTTCTAAGGCGCTATTCTATACGATTTATTTGAAATTTACATATGTTGTACAGAATTTCATGCTCTTTAATTTGCTATAAGTCGCCAGAGTGGCACAGACCTATGAACGACGCAGGCGAGCTTTAAACAAATTGCGGCGCGCCGTCATTAATACGACTGACGGGGGTTGCCTTGCATATTTCAGATTACCTCAGATATAAACACAATTTTCTAAGGCGCTATTCTATACGATTTTTTTGACATTTACATATGTTGTACAGAATTTCATGCCAAGAGTGGCACAGACCTATGAACGACGCAGGCGAGCTTTAAACAAATTGCGGCGCGCCGTCATTAATACGACTGACGGGGACTGCCTTGCATATTTCAGATTACCTCAGATATAAACACAATTTTCTAAGGCGCTATTCTATACGATTTTTTTGAAATTTACATATGTTGTACAGAATTTCATGCTCTTTAATTTGGAACACAATTTTCTAAGGCGCTATTCTATACGATTTTTTTGAAATTTACATATGTTGTGCAGAATTTCATGCTCTTTAATTTGGTATAAGTCGCCAGAGTGGCACAGACCTATGAACGACGCAGGCGAGCTTTAAACAAATTGCGGCGCGCCGTCATTAATACGACTGACGGGGGTTGCCTTGCATATTTCAGATTACCTCAGATATAAACACAATTTTCTAAGGCGCTATTCTATACGATTTATTTGAAATTTACATATGTTGTACAGAATTTCATGCTCTTTAATTTGCTATAAGTCGCCAGAGTGGCACAGACCTATGAACGACGCAGGCGAGCTTTAAAGAAATTGCGGCGCGCCGTCATTAATACGACTGACGGGGGTTGCCTTGCATATTTCAGATTACCTCAGATATAAACACAATTTTCTAAGGCGCTATTCTATACGATTTTTTTGACATTTACATATGTTGTACAGAATTTCATGCCAGAGTGGCACAGACCTATGAACGACGCAGGCGAGCTTTAAACAAATTGCGGCGCGCAGTCATTAATACGACCGACGGGGACTGCCTTGCATATTTCAGATTACCTCAGATATAAACACAATTTTCTAAGGCGCTATTGTATACGATTTTTTTGAAATTTACATATGTTGTACAGAATTTCATGCTCTTTAATTTGGCATAAGTCGCCAGAGTGGCACAGTAAACACAATTTTCTAAGGCGCTATTCTATACGATTTTTTTGAAATTTACATATGTTGTGCAGAATTTCATGCTCTTTAATTTGGTATAAGTCGCCAGAGTGGCACAGACCTATGAACGACGCAGGCGAGCTTTAAACAAATTGCGGCGCGCCGTCATTAATACGACTGACGGGGGTTGCCTTGCATATTTCAGATGACCTCGGATATAAACACAATTTTCTAAGGCGCTATTCTATACGATTTATTTGAAATTTACATATGTTGTACAGAATTTCATGCTCTTTAATTTGCTATAAGTCGCCAGAGTGGCACAGACCTATGAACGACGCAGGCGAGCTTTAAAGAAATTGCGGCGCGCCGTCATTAATACGACTGACGGGGGTTGCCTTGCATATTTCAGATTACCTCAGATATAAACACAATTTTCTAAGGCGCTATTCTATACGATTTTTTTGACATTTACATATGTTGTACAGAATTTCATGCCAGAGTGGCACAGACCTATGAACGACGCAGGCGAGCTTTAAACAAATTGCGGCGCGCCGTCATTAATACGACTGACGGGGGTTGCCTTGCATATTTCAGATTACCTCAGATATAAACACAATTTTCTAAGGCGCTATTCTATACGATTTATTTGAAATTTACATATGTTGTACAGAATTTCATGCTCTTTAATTTGCTATAAGTCGCCAGAGTGGCACAGACCTATGAACGACGCAGGCGAGCTTTAAAGAAATTGCGGCGCGCCGTCATTAATACGACTGACGGGGGTTGCCTTGCATATTTCAGATTACCTCAGATATAAACACAATTTTCTAAGGCGCTATTCTATACGATTTTTTTGACATTTACATATGTTGTACAGAATTTCATGCCAGAGTGGCACAGACCTATGAACGACGCAGGCGAGCTTTAAACAAATTGCGGCGCGCCGTCATTAATACGACTGACGGGGGTTGCCTTCCATATTTCAGATTACCTCAGATATAAACACAATTTTCTAAGGCGCTATTCTATACGATTTTTTTGACATTTACATATGTTGTACAGAATTTCATCCCAGAGTGGCACAGACCTATGAACGACGCAGGCGAGCTTTAAACAAATTGCGGCGCGCCGTCATTAATACGACTGACGGGGGTTGCCTTGCATATTTCAGATTACCTCAGATATAAACACAATTTTCTAAGGCGCTATTCTATACGATTTATTTGAAATTTGCATATGTTGTACAGAATTTCATGCTCTTTAATTTGCTATAAGTCGCCAGAGTGGCACGGACCTATGAACGACGCAGGCGAGCTTTAAAGAAATTGCGGCGCGCCGTCATTAATACGACTGACGGGGGTTGCCTTGCATATTTCAGATTACCTCAGATATAAACACAATTTTCTAAGGCGCTATTCTATACGATTTTTTTGACATTTACATATGTTGTACAGAATTTCATGCCAGAGTGGCACAGACCTATGAACGACGCAGGCGAGCTTTAAACAAATTGCGGCGCGCCGTCATTAATACGACTGACGGGGGTTGCCTTGCATATTTCAGATTACCTCGGATATAAACACAATTTTCTAAGGCGCTATTCTATACGATGTTTTTGACATTTACATATTGTTGTACAGAATTTCATGCTCTTTAATTTGCTATAAGTCGCCAGAGTGGCACAGACCTATGAACGACGCAGGCGAGCTTTAAACAAATTGCGGCCCGCCGTCATTAATACGACTGACGGGGGTTGCCTTGCATATTTCAGATTACCTCAGATATAAACACAATTTTCTAAGGCGCTATTCTATACGATTTTTTTGACATTTACATATGTTGTACAGAATTTCATGCCAGAGTGGCACAGACCTATGAACGACGCAGGCGAGCTTTAAACAAATTGCGGCGCGCCGTCATTAATACGACTGACGGGGGTTGCCTTGCATATTTCAGATTACCTCAGATATAAACACAATTTTCTAAGGCGCTATTGTATACGATTTTTTTGAAATTTACATATGTTGTACAGAATTTCATGCTCTTTAATTTGCTATAAGTCGCCAGAGTGGCACAGACCTATGAACGACGCAGGCGAGCTTTAAACAAATTGCGGCGCGCCGTCATTAATACGACCGACGGGGACTGCCTTGCATATTTCAGATTACCTCAGATATAAACACAATTTTCTAAGGCGCTATTCTATACGATTTTTTTTGAAATTTACATATGTTGTACAGAATTTCATGCTCTTTAATTTGGCATAAGTCGCCAGAGTGGCACAGTAAACACAATTTTCTAAGGCGCTATTCTATACGATTTTTTTGAAATTTACATATGTTGTGCAGAATTTCATGCTCTTTAATTTGGTATAAGTCGCCAGAGTGGCACAGACCTATGAACGACGCAGGCGAGCTTTAAACAAATTGCGGCGCGCCGTCATTAATACGACTGACGGGGGTTGCCTTGCATATTTCAGATTACCTCAGATATAAACACAATTTTCTAAGGCGCTATTCTATACGATTTATTTGAAATTTACATATGTTGTACAGAATTTCATGCTCTTTAATTTGCTATAAGTCGCCAGAGTGGCACAGACCTATGAACGACGCAGGCGAGCTTTAAAGAAATTGCGGCGCGCCGTCATTAATACGACTGACGGGGGTTGCCTTGCATATTTCAGATTACCTCAGATATAAACACAATTTTCTAAGGCGCTATTCTATACGATTTTTTTGACATTTACATATGTTGTACAGAATTTCATGCCAGAGTGGCACAGACCTATGAACGACGCAGGCGAGCTTTAAACAAATTGCGGCGCGCCGTCATTAATACGACCGACGGGGACTGCCTTGCATATTTCAGATTACCTCAGATATAAACACAATTTTCTAAGGCGCTATTCTATACGATTTTTTTTTGAAATTTACATATGTTGTACAGAATTTCATGCTCTTTAATTTGGCATAAGTCGCCAGAGTGGCACAGTAAACACAATTTTCTAAGGCGCTATTCTATACGATTTTTTTGAAATTTACATATGTTGTGCAGAATTTCATGCTCTTTAATTTGGTATAAGTCGCCAGAGTGGCACAGACCTATGAACGACGCAGGCGAGCTTTAAACAAATTGCGGCGCGCCGTCATTAATACGACTGACGGGGGTTGCCTTGCATATTTCAGATTACCTCAGATATAAACACAATTTTCTAAGGCGCTATTCTATACGATTTATTTGAAATTTACATATGTTGTACAGAATTTCATGCTCTTTAATTTGCTATAAGTCGCCAGAGTGGCACAGACCTATGAACGACGCAGGCGAGCTTTAAAGAAATTGCGGCGCGCCGTCATTAATACGACTGACGGGGGTTGCCTTGCATATTTCAGATTACCTCAGATATAAACACAATTTTCTAAGGCGCTATTCTATACGATTTTTTTGACATTTACATATGTTGTACAGAATTTCATGCCAGAGTGGCACAGACCTATGAACGACGCAGGCGAGCTTTAAACAAATTGCGGCGCGCCGTCATTAATACGACTGACGGGGGTTGCCTTGCATATTTCAGATTACCTCAGATATAAACACAATTTTCTAAGGCGCTATTCTATACGATTTTTTTGAAATTTACATATGTTGTACAGAATTTCATGCTCTTTAATTTGCTATAAGTCGCCAGAGTGGCACAGACCTATGAACGACGCAGGCGAGCTTTAAACAAATTGCGGCGCGCCGTCATTAATACGACTGACGGGGGTTGCCTTGCATATTTCAGATTACCTCAGATATAAACACAATTTTCTAAGGCGCTATTCTATACGATTTTTTTGACATTTACATATGTTGTACAGAATTTCATGCCAGAGTGGCACAGACCTATGAACGACGCAGTCGAGCTTTAAACAAATTGCGGCGCGCCGTCATTAATACGACTGACGGGGGTTGCCTTGCATATTTCAGATTACCTCAGATATAAACACAATTTTCTAAGGCGCTATTCTATACGATTTTTTTGACATTTACATATGTTGTACAGAATTTCATCCCAGAGTGGCACAGACCTATGAACGACGCAGGCGAGCTTTAAACAAATTGCGGCGCGCCGTCATTAATACGACTGACGGGGGTTGCCTTGCATATTTCAGATTACCTCAGATATAAACACAATTTTCTAAGGCGCTATTCTATACGATTTTTTTGAAATTTACATATGTTGTACAGAATTTCATGCTCTTTAATTTGCTATAAGTCGCCAGAGTGGCACAGACCTATGAACGACGCAGGCGAGCTTTAAAGAAATTGCGGCGCGCCGTCATTAATACGACTGACGGGGGTTGCCTTGCATATTTCAGATTACCTCAGATATAAACACAATTTTCTAAGGCGCTATTCTATACGATTTTTTTGACATTTACATATGTTGTACAGAATTTCATGCTCTTTAATTTGCTATAAGTCGCCAGAGTGGCACAGACCTATGAACGACGCAGGCGAGCTTTAAACAAATTGCGGCGCGCCGTCATTAATACGACTGACGGGGGTTGCCTTGCATATTTCAGATTACCTCAGATATAAACACAATTTTCTAAGGCGCTATTCTATACGATTTTTTTGAAATTTACATATTGTTGTACAGAATTTCATGCTCTTTAATTTGCTATAAGTCGCCAGAGTGGCACAGACCTATGAACGACGCAGGCGAGCTTTAAAGAAATTGCGGCGCGCCGTCATTAATACGACTGACGGGGGTTGCCTTGCATATTTCAGATTACCTCAGATATAAACACAATTTTCTAAGGCGCTATTCTATACGATTTTTTTGACATTTACATATGTTGTACAGAATTTCATGCCAGAGTGGCACAGACCTATGAACGACGCAGGCGAGCTTTAAAGAAATTGCGGCGCGCCGTCATTAATACGACTGACGGGGGTTGCCTTGCATATTTCAGATTACCTCAGATATAAACACAATTTTCTAAGGCGCTATTCTATACGATTTTTTTGACATTTACATATGTTGTACAGAATTTCATGCTCTTTAATTTGCTATAAGTCGCCAGAGTGGCACAGACCTATGAACGACGCAGGCGAGCTTTAAACAAATTGCGGCGCGCCGTCATTAATACGACTGACGGGGGTTGCCTTGCATATTTCAGATTACCTCAGATATAAACACAATTTTCTAAGGCGCTATTCTATACGATTTTTTTGACATTTACATATGTTGTACAGAATTTCATGCTCTTTAATTTGCTATAAGTCGCCAGAGTGGCACAGACCTATGAACGACGCAGGCGAGCTTTAAAGAAATTGCGGCGCGCCGTCATTAATACGACTGACGGGGGTTGCCTTGCATATTTCAGATTACCTCAGATATAAACACAATTTTCTAAGGCGCTATTCTATACGATTTTTTTGACATTTACATATGTTGTACAGAATTTCATGCCAGAGTGGCACAGACCTATGAACGACGCAGGCGAGCTTTAAACAAATTGCGGCGCGCCGTCATTAATACGACTGACGGGGGTTGCCTTGCATATTTCAGATTACCTCAGATATAAACACAATTTTCTAAGGCGCTATTCTATACGATTTATTTGACATTTACATATGTTGTACAGAATTTCATGCTCTTTAATTTGCTATAAGTCGCCAGAGTGGCACAGACCTATGAACGACGCAGGCGAGCTTTAAACAAATTGCGGCGCGCCGTCATTAATACGACTGACGGGGGTTGCCTTGCATATTTCAGATTACCTCAGATATAAACACAATTTTCTAAGGCGCTATTCTATACGATTTTTTTGACATTTACATATGTTGTACAGAATTTCATGCCAGAGTGGCACAGACCTATGAACGACGCAGTCGAGCTTTAAACAAATTGCGGCGCTCATTAATACGACTGACGGGGGTTGCCTTGCATATTTCAGATTACCTCAGATATAAACACAATTTTCTAAGGCGCTATTCTATACGATTTTTTTGAAATTTACATATGTTGTGCAGAATTTCATGCTCTTTAATTTGGTATAAGTCGCCAGAGTGGCACAGACCTATGAACGACGCAGGGGAGCTTTAAACAAATTGCGGCGCGCCGTCATTAATACGACTGACGGGGGTTGGCTTGCATATTTCAGATTACCTCGGATATAAACACAATTTTCTAAGGCGCTATTCTATACGATGTTTTTGACATTTACATATTGTTGTACAGAATTTCATGCTCTTTAATTTGCTATAAGTCGCCAGAGTGGCACAGACCTATGAACGACGCAGGCGAGCTTTAAGCAAATTGCGGCCCGCCGTCATTAATACGACTGACGGGGGTTGCCTTGCATATTTCAGATTACCTCAGATATAAACACAATTTTCTAAGGCGCTATTCTATACGATTTTTTTGAAATTTACATATGTTGTACAGAATTTCATGCCAGAGTGGCACGGACCTATGAACGACGCAGGCGAGCTTTAAAGAAATTGCGGCGCGCCGTCATTAATACGACTGACGGGGGTTGCCTTGCATATTTCAGATTACCCCAGATATAAACACAATTTTCTAAGGCGCTATTCTATACGATTTTTTTGACATTTACATATGTTGTACAGAATTTCATGCCAGAGTGGCACAGACCTATGAACGACGCAGGCGAGCTTTAAACAAATTGCGGCGCGCCGTCATTAATACGACTGACGGGGGTTGCCTTGCATATTTCAGATTACCTCAGATATAAACACAATTTTCTAAGGCGCTATTCTATACGATTTTTTTGAAATTTACATATGTTGTACAGAATTTCATGCTCTTTAATTTGGCATAAGTCGCCAGAGTGGCACAGTAAACACAATTTTCTAAGGCGCTATTCTATACGATTTTTTTGAAATTTACATATGTTGTGCAGAATTTCATGCTCTTTAATTTGGTATAAGTCGCCAGAGTGGCACAGACCTATGAACGACGCAGGCGAGCTTTAAACAAATTGCGGCGCGCCGTCATTAATACGACTGACGGGGGTTGCCTTGCATATTTCAGATTACCTCGGATATAAACACAATTTTCTAAGGCGCTATTCTATACGATGTTTTTGACATTTACATATTGTTGTACAGAATTTCATGCTCTTTAATTTGCTATAAGTCGCCAGAGTGGCACAGACCTATGAACGACGCAGGCGAGCTTTAAACAAATTGCGGCCCGCCGTCATTAATACGACTGACGGGGGTTGCCTTGCATATATCAGATTACCTCAGATATAAACACAATTATCTCAGGCGCTATTGTATACGATTTTTTTGAAATTTACATATGTTGTACAGAATTTCATGCCAGAGTGGCACCAGACCTATGAACGACGCAGGCGAGCTTTTAAAGAAATTGCGGCGCGCCGTCATTAATACGACTCGACGGGGGTTGCCTTGCATATTTCAGATTACCTCAGATATAAACACAATTTTCTAAGGCGCTATTCTATACGATTTTTTTGAAATTTACATATGTTGTGCAGAATTTCATGCTCTTTAATTTGGTATAAGTCGCCAGAGTGGCACAGACCTATGAACGACGCAGGCGAGCTTTAAACAAATTGCGGCGCGCCGTCATTAATACGACTGACGGGGGTTGCCTTGCATATTTCAGATTACCTCGGATATAAACACAATTTTCTAAGGCGCTATTCTATACGATGTTTTTGACATTTACATATTGTTGTACAGAATTTCATGCTCTTTAATTTGCTATAAGTCGCCAGAGTGGCACAGACCTATGAACGACGCAAGCGAGCTTTAAACAAATTTCGGCCCGCCGTCATTAATACGACTGACGGGGGTTGCCTTGCATATATCAGATCACCTCAGATATAAACACAATTATCTCAGGAGCTATTGTATACGATTTTTTTGAAATTTACATATGTTGTACAGAATTTCATGCTCTTTAATTTGCTATAAGTCGCCAGAGTGGCACAGACCTATGAACGACCATAGCCACTGGAAAGGGAGAGGGCTGTGAAACTCCGCTCTGAAACAATAGAACTTCCGGTTTGATGTTGACCAACCGGAAATTGCAGCATCACGTGATGTTGAACCTGCATGGCTGAGTTCAGATTTCTGTTGTTTTCAATGGAGACACATAGCAACAATATAGAAATTCTCGAACAAAATCATGAAAATAATGTAGTTAATCTTGAACGGGCAACAGTATTAGTTGACGAAGAGCACATTGATGAATTTGAAACTATACTGCATGATTCTTTGGAGGAAATAAATGGAAATAAGGAATTTGTGTGTTCGGAATGCGGGAAGAAGTACAAGACCAAAGGGGGACGAAGACGCCACACTCTTAATAAGCACACTACTTTTGAAAGTTCGTTGTCGAAGAATGATTTAAAACAGATGATGGAAGAAGTTGTCAGTAAAGTCATTTCAGATGGCTGGTATGGAGTCGATATCGAGGAACAATTAAAAGTATTACCGTCTATTTGCTGTGATAAAGACGTATTCGTAAATCGGATTCAGGAGTGCTACAGAAATATGGAGATCAACCCAAACCAAGACACGTTGATGCATTTCTTTTCCTCTAACATTTTCCCTAATATTTCAACCCTTTTTCCTGACCATGATTCTCGATTCTTAAACATTATTATCGTCAATCTACCCGGCAAGTTAGCTTCTCGCATCAAGAAATGTCGTGGCGCTGTAAATGTTTCATTAGTGCAACCATTGACTGATCAGGAAAAGGGTCCACTGAGATACATTACCGGAGCCGTAATAAGCAAGATTTACCGCAAGAGTAAGAAAAGTAAACAAAACGAAAGCACATCCAACACAATGTTACAGAATTTCCTGCTTTCAATGCGTATTCCTACGGAATTAAACGAGTACCTGCTGAAGCAAGATCGAGGAGGCTTATGGAACCCTAGCAACCTTCTTGTTACTCTTATTGAGATAGTGGAAATTATATTCCGAGAAGAGACAAGTAAAACAATGAAAAGTATACCCACTGCTACCATTCTGAACCGCGCATTAGATTCCCCAGACGTAATTTCTCACTGGGACGCTATTGTACACGATTGCTCGACTGAAGTAAGTGAACAGTGCTCGTCCTCGTGCCTAGAAAATATTGTTAAATTGTTTATAACTGTCAGGTCGTTTTCCCACACACGAAACATTATTGAAAAGTATAAGATTTTAGAAAAGGCAGAAAAGAAAATGAAGGGTTTACGAAAAACCTTAAGAAATGCTGCTCAAGAGTAATTTCAGTTTATTTTATTTATACTTTTGTTTACATAATTTGTGTTATACAAAATTTATTTAATTGGATTTATAATATAAACGGAAAAGACAGAGTATGTAGATTACCGTATCACTGTCAGTTACAACTAAACAAATTAAATGTAAATGTAAAAAGACGTTTCATTGAGTTCAAGTACAAGTTAGTAAACAATTACTCTGATTTTGGGCGTTTGGGCAAGGGCTCGTCACTAACTTCCACCCAATGTCCTAGATTTCGTCCATGTACATTTCCTTTTGGTTTTATAGTTCGCTGCATATTAATTGTAATGTCATTGTAACCAAATTCTTGTGCAGTTGGATTATCAGATCTCCTTCCTCTAGCTCTCTGATAACCAAAATACTCCTCCAACACATCCTGCATGAATCGTTCAGTTAGAACATATGAAAACCCTGCACTTAACAAAAATTGAACAATATTTACTAAGGAATTTATAGTAATCTGGTAGCCTTCATAGGTTTGCCAGGAGAGGAACATGGTTTGTTTTTGCTCTTTGGTAAAGCCAGGCCTGTTTGTTACATTTGTTTTCCACTGGTCTAGGTATGGCAAAAACACATCTATCATCCAAGTAAGTCGTTGATCATTTGGGTGTCGGTAGGGCTTCAGGTTGGGGTTTCTCTTGTGTACATGTTCTTTAACAGATCTTGTATTTGCCATGTCAAAGAAATCATTTACCATGCCAATGAATTTGGCAAGCTCTTCTGCCTCGCCATTTGGATGGAAATATTGTAAACCATTAGCCATAGACGTGCTAAAGACTTGAATAGCAAGGTTTACTTTCATCTTTCCAAATGATGAGAGTTTGATGTGGTCGAGAGTGATTTTTGGCAAATGTTGAATGACTCCCTCCTGATCGTGATAATATGCTTGTGCAATAAAGCTCCATAACAAATATTTGTCATTGTTCCACATGCATCTTGTGTGAGTATGTCCAACATCTCTGCCAGACGAGTAAAGGCAGTTTCGTGTAGTTTTGATAAGATGCGGCACATCAGCAAAAAAGTAAATTTTACGTTGTGTTGCAAATAAGTTACATGTGTAGTAAATCACACCAGTATATGAAGGGTCTTGTAGACCTTTATGCAGCTTGAAGAATTTTCTGTTGGGGGAACCACCATCTGCTATTGCTGCAACACACCAAACATTTACCTTGAGCTCCAAGACTGACACAACTTGCCAGAATAGGGTGAAGATCTGGAAAGATGTTGCTACTCCAGATGTAAAAAAATAACACAGAATGAACTTTAAGCGGGTCATCAGCCCTCTTACTAAGAATGCAATAACTGTTGTTGCAACTGGATGTTGCTCATTGTCAAATGAAGAAAAGGTGAGTTCAGGGTCACCAAGGTCTGTAAATCCAACAATTTCGCCACTATTCTTCTCGAAAACTAGGGAAGATTTAATTTTCATTTCATCAAAAGTAACAGCTACATATCTCTCACACCCAGAGTAAGATGACACTTGGTCTTGCAACTGCTGAATTTTAGCATTGTGAATACCAGGCTTGGGCTTAAAAACGTTTTTGTAGTTAATAAGGGTTCTTTCACTGGGTAGTACTAGAACCTCTTGCAGTTCTCTATAGGCAGCTGAACTCTTGGCATGTAATGATAAGCAAAATCGGACAAATTGTGGGTGGTAACGTCTGCCTTTAGGATTGGTAGCACAATGCTTTTTCTGCTGTTCCCAAAACAGCTTCATATGAGGTGACCACCCCATGGAATTTTGGCCAATTATTGATGTGATATCTTTTTCAAGGTTTTCGCTCAATTTTACTCCATAAGTAGATATCTCTTCTTCCATTTGTTTTATTCTTTGTTCCAACTGCTTGCATTCTAGGCGTTGCTTTGAAATTGTGGCTACCAAACGAGGGACAGGGCACGTTGAGAGGGGTGCTTTTTGGGGAAGAGGTGTCCCAGCTAACACACAACGTTGTCACAACGTTGCTAGAATGTTGTAGTTTGGTTAGGTCCGGCCTAACCTTTAGATAACCTTTTCACAACCTTTGGTGAATAATTGGCAATATCGTAACGTTTTAGCGACGTTGTGGCAACGTTGAAATACAACGTTATATTGCGACATTGTCACAACGTTGTGGCAACGTTAAACCAACGTAGCAATACAACGTTATATCATGACGTTCGTGCAACGTTATGGCAACATTCTACCGACATTGTAATACAACGTTATATCACGACGTTCGTGAAACGTTGTGGCAACGTTCTACCGACATTGTAATACAACATTATATCCTGACGTTCGTACAACGTTGTGGAAACGTTCTACCAATGTAGCAATACAACGTTATATTCTGATGTTTGTTTAACGTTGTGGCAACGTGTAGTTTTAACATCGATGGGAATGACGTAATCGTATTCAGACTTATCAAAACAACGTGGTGGCAACAACACAGCGATATAGCAATGCTGTGTTACTCACTCTCGCCATGTTACGTTCGATTTCGCATAAACGATTGAGTAGGATAAGTTTTTAACTCTACGATATCTGAACTTCGCAATAATACGGTATTTTATTAATCTTTTGAATAATTAACAATTAATTAGCTCCTTGTGCTGATCACTGTTCGTATATGAAGTATATCTATTTTCGTTTATTGATTGCTCTTCAGTTCTTGTTTCGTGTGTGTTTGGAGTGCAAGGTTCGTTTGATATAAGTGCTGTATTTCTTGTATTTTGCTAATATGTTTTCTTCCTTCACGATCGAGTCGTGAACGAACAGGCAAAATCAATAATAGTAATGGCATGTTCAGTTGTTAAAGGTTAATGACTAAAACTAAGCAAATTCATTAATCATACAATTAGGTATTTATGCTATATGTAATAAAATAATATAAAATTGAAAACGCTCTTAATTAAGAACGCAAATTCAATCAATATAAAAGCATTTGTGAAAACGTTGTCGAAAGGTCACTGTTTAACGTTGTCACAACGTTGCTGATAAAACGTTGTCAGAACGTTGTCAAAACGTCGCTGTTTCGTAATTTATAACGTTGTCTCAACGTTGCCTGCTGTCTACAAATTTTCGTTGCCACAACGTTAACACGCAACGTTGTCATAACGAAAGTCTAACGTTGTTACAACGTTGTCACAACGTAAATTTGTTAGCTGGGGTGGCAAGAATAGAATTCCCTTTTTTCAGTTCCCTTAAACACTTTGCATTAGCAGCTGAACATGAATTGCAAATTTGAGAGGTAGTTGGGCAAAGCATTTCGCATCTTTCTGTCCGGAAAAATGAAGAAACTTTAAAAGGTAAGTGTTCTACACTAGCATCGGTCAAATCTTCCTGAGCATCCTGGAAAACGGGTATTGTGTGGCGCACAATGATATTCTTTCCCGAGATGTGAGATCCCGTTGGGTCTTCGACGGTTTTCGCTACACAACTTTCTTTGGGAACACCACAACATATTGTAAAGCTCTCGAGGGCATCAAGAAGATAACGTAAACTTAAAAACTTAACAGATTGTTCATTCTGAGTATAGAGAGGATGGCTTTTTATAAGGTCCCAACCAAATATACTGATACGAAACTGTAATGACGAGTAGATTTCGACTTGAAACTTTGGTAAAACATGTTCATTGTCGTACAAAGATAATCTAACTAAAGTTTCTTGCTCTTCGAATTTCCATTGACCTAAGACCATCCGTTTTAAATTGCCGACTACATTCTCAAGGCTCGGATTTGATGCACGTTTTGATTCAGTTTCGGTGTTGTTTATGGCCACGCGTTCAATTTTTCGCCTCGGTTTCGGATCAGGCACATCGTGTGATCTGGAAGGCAAATTCTCACTTGGAATAGCACCGGTGGCAAGAGTAGAACGCTTTGCATCTAGCAAAGAAAAATAAGATGTCTTTGGCTGGTTTTCCCTATGTAAACAGCATATAAATCGTGTAAATTGCAGGCGCCTATACCCGGGCTAGCCAGTTAAAAGCTCTGCAAACAAAGTTTGTCTTGACCAGTATTTTTTGGACAACTATTCATTTCAAAGTTCTGTTTGTTCATGTGCAGGTTATAAATTGAAAACTATAAACTAGCAAAATTGGGGTATCGTGGGAAAATAAATACAGGTAGCCTCAGTGAAGTGCCCGCTGACGTTTTTTGAAAACTATCCGATCCAGGTTCACGTTGGGAAACCGTTCACTCGCTTACATCAGTCTCATATGGATCTGAGTTCGCATTTAAGTGATCGCTTGTGACTTTTAGATCAATCTAACCAAGTATAGCTAGTGTGAACGGCTTTATATTAATAGTAAGCCAGCCAGCCCGGGCCTCACAAATGTCACGTAAACAACTGAAAATCAGTCCGAGCTGGCTCGTTTCATATAAACTTTTACCAATTTATTAGTTTACAATACAAATAATAGCACCTTACGTCTGGTAATGTCTTCTTCTTTGAAGTGAATTTCGCAAATGTGAATGTTGTTTTGACCGATCTGGGATTGAAGATCCGCATCTAGAACTCGTGTTTTGGTGAGAACCTTGATCCATGCGGCTCTTGCGCAAAGTTTCCTTTCCTTTGTGAAGTCGCTGTCGTTGCTTTTCACCGTTGGAATTTTAAAAAATGCGATATTTGGATGTTTCCTGCTATTGCTGCAACCGTAGAAACTGCAATTTTCGCCTGGCATGAAAACTTGCCTATACTATAACACTGCATAGCACAAGGTGCGGCCATATACAAGAACATTCGACTATGCAGGTTCAACGTCACGTGATCTTGAATTTTGCGAACAATAACATAAATCTCGGTCACGCCCACTTTCACAGCCCTCTCCCTTTCCAGTGGCTATGGAACGACGCAGGCGAGCTTTAAACAAATTGCGGTGCGCAGTCATTAATACGACCGACGGGGACTGCCTTGCATATTTCAGATTACCTCAGATATAAACACAATTTCTAAGGCGCTATTGTATACGATTTTTTGGAAATTTACATATGTTGTACAGAATTTCATGCTCTTTAATTTGGCATAAGTCGCCAGAGTGGCACAGTAAACACAATTTTCTAAGGCGCTATTCTATACGATTTTTTTGAAATTTACATATGTTGTGCAGAATTTCATGCTCTTTAATTTGGTATAAGTCGCCAGAGTGGCACAGACCTATGAACGACGCAGGGGAGCTTTAAACAAATTGCGGCGCGCCGTCATTAATACGACTGACGGGGGTTGCCTTGCATATTTCAGATTACCTCGTATATAAACACAATTTTCTAAGGCGCTATTCTATACGATGTTTTTGACATTTACATATTGTTGTACAGAATTTCATGCTCTTTAATTTGCTATAAGTCGCCAGAGTGGCACAGACCTATGAAGGACGCAGGCGAGCTTTAAACAAATTGCGGCGCGCAGTCATTAATACGACCGACGGGGACTGCCTTGCATATTTCAGATTACCTCAGATATAAACACAATTTTCTAAGGCGCTATTCTATACGATTTTTTTGAAATTTACATATGTTGTACAGAATTTCATGCTCTTTAATTTGGCATAAGTCGCCAGAGTGGCACAGTAAACACAATTTTCTAAGGCGCTATTGTATACTGCAGAATTTCATGCTCTTTAATTTGGTATAAGTCGCCAGAGTGGCACAGACCTATGAACGACGCAGGCGAGCTTTAAACAAATTGCGGCGCGCCGTCATTAATACGACTGACGGGGGTTGCCTTGCATATTTCAGATTACCTCGGATATAAACACAATTTTCTAAGGCGCTATTCTATACGATGTTTTTGACATTTACATATTGTTGTACAGAATTTCATGCTCTTTAATTTGCTATAAGTCGCCAGAGTGGCACAGACCTATGAACGACGCAGGCGAGCTTTAAACAAATTGCGGCGCGCCGTCATTAATACGACTGACGGGGGTTGCCTTGCATATATCAGATTAGCTCAGATATGAACACAATTAGCTCAGGCGCTATTCTATACGATTTATTTGAAATTTACATATGTTGTACAGAATTTCATGCTCTTTAATTTGCTATAAGTCGCCAGAGTGGCACAGACCTATGAACGACGCAGGCGAGCTTTAAATAAATTGCGGCGCGCCGTCATTAATACGACTGACGGGGGTTGCCTTGCATATTTCAGATTACCTCAGATATAAACACAATTTTCTAACGCGCTATTCTATACGATTTATTTGAAATTTACATATGTTGTTCAGAATTTCATGCTCTTTAATTTGCTATAAGTCGCCAGAGTGGCACAGACCTATGAACGACGCAGGCGAGCTTTAAATAAATTGCGGCGCGCCGTCATTAATACGACTGACGGCGGTTGCCTTGCATATTTCAGATTACCTCAGATATAAACACAATTTTCTAACGCGCTATTCTATACGATTTTTTTGAAATTTAAATATCTTGTTCAGAATTTCATGCTCTTTAATTTGCTATAAGTCGCCAGAGTGGCACAGACCTATGAACGACGCAGGCGAGCTTTAAAGAAATTGCGGCGCGCCGTCATTAATACGACTGACGGGGGTTGCCTTGCATATTTCATATTACCTCAGATATAAACACAATTTTCTAAGGCGCTATTCTATACGATTTTTTTGAAATTTACATATGTTGTACAGAATTTCATGCTCTTTAATTTGCTATAAGTCGCCAGAGTGGCACAGACCTATGAACGATGCAGGTGAGCTTTAAACAAATTGCGGTGTGCCGTCATTAATACGACTGACGGGGGTTGCCTTGCATATTTCAGATTACCTCAGATATAAACACAATTTTCTAAGGCGCTTTCTGTACGATTTTTTTGAAATTTACATATGTTGTACAGAATTTCATGCTCTTTAATTTGCTATAAGTCGCCAGAGTGGCACAGACCTATGAACGACGCAGGCGAGCTTTAAACAAATTGCGGCGCGCCGTCATTAATACGACTGACGGGGGTTGCCTTGCATATTTCAGATTACCTCAGATATAAACACAAATTTTAAGTGAATATGAACATAACCAGTAGTCAGCTTATGAATGCCCTCTTAGAATTAGGTAAAAACTCCTTATTAAAATATTGTGTTTTAAAAATAAACTTGTCAAATTAGTAAAAAAAGAATGAGATGCAAATTAGTTATAAACAGTGATTGATTACATGTAGTTGCTATTACCTACCACAGCTTTTTTAATATTCTTTTTTGTGTTCCAAAGTTGGCAGACTACATATTTGATAAAAACATACAGACATAATGATCGACAGTTTCGATAAAAAACATATAGACTGCAGTACAGGTAGTTACCACTCATCAACTAAACTTCCATGTTGACAATCAAATTGCTAACAAGATAAATTTATTAAATAATATCAAATGCCCAGCTTTTCAGAAATCAAGAAAAGTTAATACTTGGGGCTTGCGCAGGGGCGTGATAGTAGTTGAATTTGACTAATACATTACATGTACCTGTACAGTATATCCACTTCAACAAAACAGGAGAAAGAACGTTTTAATAGAAACAATGTATCATAATGTAATCTGGTGCATGTATTGTCCTGTGTCGTAAAATACAGACAGTGTTACGAACAAAAGCCCTGGGCCATATTGTTTAATTCCAAGTGCTGAACCATATTGTTTAATTCCAAGTGCATCTTCATTATGAAGTCTTAAAACATCATCTGTGTAAAATATATGGTAGAGAGTCTTAGCAAAAACAAAATCCTTTTGAGCCATACTCCAATGCTAAGTCCATGTTCTTTCTGAAGTCTTGAAATGCTGTATATTTCACTGGCAAAGTTAAATTTGAAAAGCAGCTTTCAGCCATGGGTAGTTCTATTTCACCACTCTTGTCAAACTGGACGACACTCATTGTTTGTGATCAAGGAGGCAACCTATCACTGCCTGTCCAAAAGCAACACAAATCTTCTAGTCCTGCACCATCTATAAAGGAAACTTTTACACACACATATATATCTATACATATACATATATATATATATACATATACATATACATATACATATACATATACATATATATATATATATATATATATATATATATATATATATATATATATATATATATATATATATATATATATGTAATATTTATAAACCGCGCAGGAGGGCTTTATAGGATATAAAACACGAGGCGATAGCCGAGTGTTTTAGAGCCGATAAAGCCCGTACTGCAAGGTTTTTAAATGGCTTCTAAAAAGAATAACTTCATACGTTCATTGGCGTAGTAATTTTGAAAATTAAGCTTATCTCAGCCGTTAAAAACCAGCGAGAAACTTAGAGCGAGTCTATATCACATATATAGATCCGATACGCTCATGATTTTTCCTTGTGTTTTCTCATGAATTATTAATGAATTTTAGAAATATATATATATATATATATATATATATAATCGAAATATAGTAACTTAGGTTAGATATACTGCCGAAACAGAGAACGTAGGAATCTAACGTTTCTCTCTGACGAAGGGCCTTCGCTCGAAACGTTAGATTCCTACCTTCTCTGTTTCGGCAGTATATCTAACCTAAGTTACTTTATTTCGATTGTTGTTTCTACACTGCCTCAGGGGCGGATTTAGACTATGTCAACTAAGTCGCGCGACGAAGTGAAAATTTGACGTGAATATATAATTTTCGTTCGTTGCACGTTGTCAAAAATTTACAAATAAAATCCTGCAAATAAAAAATAATTATCTAGTAGGAAGAAGTATGTTCTATTCTTAAAATGCCTCTCTACAGAGGCTTCAGTTCAGGCCAGAAAAATTTCCCCGTTGGCGTTTTTCCGTTTTCTTTACGCGCGAGGCCTTGAAAGTTCTGATTTCAAAGGCTATGACTGATTTTGAGGGGAAGCAGTGGGATGCACGGGACATAATGGGAGAATCAAGGCTCGGGTTGACAGTCATTTCCAGGCCGCAAATGCGATGCAGGCTCCCGGCTTGATGAATTTGACGAAGGAAAGCAGTTAGTCACTTTTGACGAAGTTGGTTGGTTTTTTAAGATCTTTTAACGTTCCTGATTGGTTAATTTTTTTTTAATTACGACTTACGATTGGCTGAAACTACAATCAGTGACACAATTATTGGGACATTTGCACTGCAAATAATGATTGCGCCCCCTCCCCCCTATTCAATGTTGAATGTGGAAAAAGATGTTTTCCATGTCACCGTACCATTGTTGCGGATTTCTCCTTGAATCACTGCAACATTGAAAGGGGGGAGGGGGGTTAAACGCTTTAATTTATAATATTTTATAATAGTATGGGCTGTTAGTTAACGTGTCCCACGTTTATTTGTCACTGATTGTCTGAACTAAAAAAAGAGCTACTTGTTACGAAAGTTGTCACAATTTAAAGGTTTTTACGTGACACGATACTATTTTTTAGTGATAAATGACTTGCTGTGACATTTTCGAACTGCAGAATGACATTTGCTGACATAAATTTCTAATGCTGTATTTTTGTAAGGAAATTCTTTAAAAAAACGACATTTCCTAAATAGTTTTTCAGTGAAACGCAAGCACCTCTTACAAACGTAACTACACTCTCATGTATTTATTGGTTTTGAAAACGCTAACCACCACAGAAATGAAAGTATGTGTTGTAATTGAATGTGTTACATCTTTCCACCTACATTGTGAATTGTGATGGCGTTATAAATGTCAAAAATATAGAGGCCTGGGCTGAGTAAAGGATAAGGTTACACTCGTCAGTGAAGAGTTTGCGTACGCCATCTCGTTCAGTTGTCTTGATATCTCGCTATTACTGTAACTATCACATTAATTTTTATTTGGCCAAATGGATCTGATATCCAACTACGAAGGCGACTGTTCCTCAGCTGATTGTGACCAAGGCGAGCTGGGTTCGCGTGAAATTCGAAAGGTTTATCTCATTACTTATAGCCAAGCGGGCACCGAGAAATTTCCTACGCGAATGTCCTTTGCTGAAGCAGTTGTCGTGTCTTTTTCTGGTGGTTCAAGCACCAACTCGTATTTGTCAAAGGCGGCAGCGTTGACGAGAGAGAAACGGAGATGATGGCAGTGAGATGGAAAGTGTTTAATTTCAACAGACAGATCCCGCAAGCAGAACAAAAGGAAGTCGCACCTTGTTCAGCGTGCTTCGCTCGTTTAATCCTTGGTTAGAAACATTCAAAGGACCAATATTACTAAACTGACGGATGAACAAGGTTTTACAAATAGTCTTCTACCATTTTGGCACAAGTAACCATGGTCGAAATGCAAGCATAAAGAAGTTAGAACAAGTAACCACAAGTCACCACAAGTAACCACGGCAAAATATATAAATTAGATTATCATTTCTTATTTTTATTTCATCGGTGGTTACTTGTGGTAACTTGTGGTTACTTGTGGTTACTTGTAGCGATTTGTAGATAAATACTTTGTTATTCGCATGCATAAAGTAGTCAGTGAACTGAAATTCTTCATTTCTTTGCTATTCTTGTAGAAAAGCTGTTCCTAAAATTTTAACGTTGTGTAACCTGAGAAGGACGCAAACTACATTATGTAACTAATCCTTCAATTAATTATAATGCTATTGAAGTTCTTAATGAAAACGTCTGTGTGTGATTGCATGTGTGATACCTTGTAACTGAAACATATGGCTTGCTTTCATATTTAACAATTTCATGAGTTCAGCCTGCTACACCTTAGAAAAACAACGGCGGACAGCAGTTTAAGCGTACAAATCCAACAAACAACATGTCATATGAGAAAGAAAGTGTTTATTAATGATGAGTAAGACGGATTTTTATATTAGTATTTGGTACGTCGTCCCTTTGTTTGAAGGACTTCTTTTATTCTGTTTGGCATACTAGCGATTGTTTTGTCTAGACGTAAAGTAATTTTGTCACAAAAACTTGTTATGAGCCATATTTTTGTTTTTATAGCAATTGTTCGGTAAGAATACTTGAATTCATGTCTCAAAAGCACTGCTAAAGCTCGCTGTTCTGCTGTCAAAAACGTGTTATGAGCCATATTTATGAAAAAATACGCTATTATTGACGTCATTTAATTAGTTTTGGAAAAATAATTGATGCACATATCATATACGTGTCCTGTCATTTTTCAAAAAATAATCTTTTGTACTTTTGTAGTTATACTTAAAATAATTAGGCAATTAATAATTAGTAATTTTCAGACAATCAGTGACACAATTATTGGGACATTTGCACTGCAAATAATGATTGCGCCCCCTCCCCCCTATTCAATGTTGAATGTGGAAAAAGATGTTTTCCATGTCACCGTACCATTGTTGCGGATTTCTCCTTGAATCACTGCAACATTGAAAGGGGGGAGGGGGGTTAAACGCTTTAATTTATAATATTTTATAATAGTATGGGCTGTTAGTTAACGTGTCCCACGTTTATTTGTCACTGATTGTAGGCTGAAACGTCATTTTGCAGGATAAGCGCCTTTCTGAGTAATCAGTATGGTTAGCGATCGCTTCTGTGGTTCTACGAGGCCATGCGCATATTCTGCGTCCTTTTTATATTCCCAACACTCAATAGCAAGGATATCTACAAGACCTTTATGATGAAATATTCGTGAAACTTTCATCAAGTGCTTTATGCACTGAAGATGACCTTTTACAGAGGATTGAAAAAGATGTATATCGAAATATCAATTGCGATAATTTTATACAGTGAATCAGTGTGCGCTCTGAGGTCGTCTGAGGTAAGAAACCCTCACTATACTGTATGATTTGAATATCATTATAGTCTTTATGATAATTTATAGATTTACTCTTGGACTAGACTTCGCGTCTGCTTGTATTTGATCTATAACATGTTGAATTGATGCTTTGCAATGAAACGTGTGTTGGACGGACTAGTGTATGCTGGAAATTTGATCTTGCTTGGAGATTTCATGGTTTATTAATATCAGTAATATGATGAATTTTATCTTTGTGAGAGTGAGACTGTAACCTAGCCAGCCAACCTGGCAGTTAAAGCACTCTTTTCATACATTGCTAATTTCTGTTCCTTTAATATTAATTATTACAGTATATAATATATATACACAACATGTCATGTACTGTATGTGTGGTCCTGTATGATTTATACTATATGTGGTGTCATAATAAACTTGATTAGTAAATGATGATTGGTTTCTTCTTTTAATATAAATTTACATGTGTACAGTAGATACAGTACTAAGTGCTGATATCCACATGAACCAATAACTACATGTGCTGTATTACAATTATTATTTACATTTTATTATCTGGCTTAAATACAATATCTGCTTAATTCTAGTATTCAATGTTTATATACTTTCATAGTCTACAAAATTGAAATCATATAAACAGGTAATGACTTAGATTAGTTGGGGGCGCAATGGTTAGGATGACTGGGATAATGTTGAGAGTTGAGCTCCTTTATGTCCATGTCACATTATGGTCATAAATAAAAGCATTCCTTAGCAAGACATTGTCTGCTTGGGTAGATGTGTAAAAGGTGAGTATCTGGCACCTGAAAACCAGACAGCTCATAGTAACATAGATTGGTAATGGTGGGTAGTGGCTTGGATTAGTTGCGACTTAATTAGGATGACTGGGATGATGTAGACCCATTACCCTTGCTCTGGGTTATGCAGAACATTAAATTCAGCTAGACCTTTACTTGTATGTTGGTCAGGCTGTCCATGTTGAATTCACTGACTGCAAGAATATGTTTTTGGTGTCTACAAGGCATGCTGATGAGCTCTGACATAGGGCAAAACCACCATATATTTTTTGAGTTAGTAATTAAATATAATCACATATCTCTACTGTTTGTTGTATTGCCTTCTTTTTAGAAAAAAATAATTACGCACTTACAAACTATTACAATAATTCACTAATCCAAATCCAATTTTGACACTTTTTCAAAAAAAGTATAAAATGTGCTAAAAAATATGTTTTAAAACTTCAGAAATTTTGATTAAAAGTGTTGTCAGAACGCGGGAAATGCCATTTCAGAGACCCAAATTTCAAAATAGATAGTTTGACTAAGTGGGGAAAATTCCTAGATCCGCCCCTGCTGCCTACCCTGCACACTATTTTTATTTCACTATATATATATCAATATATATATATTATATATCTATATATATATATTATATATCTATATCTATATGTAATATTTATAAACCGCGCAGGAGGGCTTTATCGGATATAAAACACGAGGCGATAGCCGAGTGTTTTAGAGCCGATAAAGCCCGTACTGCAAGGTTTTTAAATGGCTTCTAAAAAGAATCACTTCATACGTTCATTGGCGTAGTAATTTTGAAAATTAAGCTTATCTCAGCCGTTAAAAACCAGCGAGAAACTTAGAGCAAGTCTATATCACATATATAGATCCGATACGCTCATTATTTTTCCTTGTGTTTTCCTCATGAATTATTAATGAATTTTAGAAATATATATATATATATATATATATATATATATATAACGCTCACTACCCTTGTGGAAGTTTGAGTCACTACCCTTGTGGAAGTTTGAGCACTCTGGGCCCATGCGCACTTCACGCTATTTGAATGTACTTCACCGATGCTGTCCCACATGCGGTTGTCACCGACAATCGCATGTGTATAAGTAATTGATGAAGTTCATTCAGATTGTTCCAAGCTACACTGATGAGCTGTTGTACAGCGAAACACCGTGTCTGTAGATTGAACTATGTACGCTCCTTCACTTCGGTGTTGTTGAGCACTCTGTGAAGTTGCCGTGGGTACCTATTAGCGATAATGCAACGCTCACTACCCTCACTACACCAGCACTCTGGGCCCATGCGCACTTCACGCTATCTGAATGTACTTCACCGATGCTGTCCCACATGCGGTTGTCACGGACAATCGCATGTGTATAAGTAATTGATGAAATTCATTCAGATTGTTCCAAGCTACACTGATGAGCTGTTGTACAGCGAAACACCGTGTCTGTAGATTGAACTATATATATATATATATATATATATATATATATATATATATATATATATATATATATATATATATACCAGTGTGAAGGTAGCCTCACATTCGGCCTCGGATTCGGCCTCGGATTCAGCCTCGGATTCGCAAAGCGAATATTTCACCTTAAATAATTCCCTCAATAATCAACCGATCGGCACACACGATACACCAAATTAAAGCTTATTATTCTATCTTTCTGGCCGAAGATTAATGGCGTTCGTTTGAACAATTTGTTGGGGGAAAAAGTAACGATTTAATATAAAGTATCCACTTTTTAAGTAAACAAATAGATCAAATTCGCCGGGACGGTTTTGGGGGGAAAAATTCCATGGCTTCCCTTACTTTTTAATGCCTTTGCTATACATCAAAATGAAGCTCATTCTATCGTCTCGCTGGCCCAAGAAAAACTAGAAGTGGCCCAGATCTGGTTCAAGAGTTATTCGCTTTTAAAGCGAGGCGCCCAAACTGTCAATTGCACAGCGAGCCAAATTCACTTGCAGCCGACATGACTCTTTTGGGGGGAAATTTCGATGGCTTCTTTTAATTTTAACCGGCTTTCATATATATCAAAATGAAACTCATTCTATCTTCTTGCTGGCCCAAGAAAAATTAGAAGTGGCCCAGATCTGGTTCAAGAGTTATTCGCTTTTAAAGCGAGGCGCCCAAACTGTCAATTACAGCGCGCCGGAAATAGAAATCTTTATTAACTGTAGTTGCCGACTTAGTCCTTGGGGGGAAAATTTCGATGGCTTCTTTTAATTTTAACCGGCTTTCATATATATCAAAATGAAGCTCATTCTATCTTCTTGCTGGCCCAAGAAAAATTAGAAGTGGCCCAGATCTGGTTCAAGAGTTATTCGCTTTTAAAGCGAGGCGCCCAAATTGTCAATTACACAGCGCGATAAAAATAGAACAATTTATTATTAAAATGGTCGGGATGGTCTTGGGGAAACATTTCGATGGCTTCTTTTAATGTTAACCGGCTTTCATATATATCAAATTGAAGCTCATTCTATATTCTTGCTGGCCCAAGAAAAATTAGAACTGGCCCAGATCTGGTTCAAGAGTTATTCGCTTTTAAAGCGAGGCGCCCAAACTGTCAATTACAGCGCGCCGGAAATAGAAATCTTTATTAACTGTAGTTGCCGACTTAGTCCTTGGGGGGAAAATTTCGATGGCTTCTTTTAATTTTAACCGGCTTTCATATATATCAAAATGAAGCTCATTCTATCTTCTTGCTGGCCCAAGAAAAATTAGAACTGGCCCAGATCTGGTTCAAGAGTTATTCGCTTTTAAAGCGAGGCGCCCAAAGTGTCAATTACACAGCGCGATAAAAAATAGAACACTTTATTATTGAATTCGGCGGGATGGTCTTGGGGGAAAAATTTCGATGGCTTCTTTTAATTTTAACCGGCTTTCATATATATCAAATTGAAGCTCATTCTATCTTCTTGCTGGCCCAAGAAAAATTAGAAGTAGCCCAGATCTGGTTCAAGAGTTATTCGCTTTTAAAGCGAGACGCCCAAACTGTCAATTACACAGCGCGTAAAAATAGAACACTTTATTATTAAAATCGGGATGGTGTTGGGGGAAAACTTTCGATGGCTTCCCTTACTTTTTAATGCCTTTGCTATACATCAAAATGAAGCTCATTCTATCGTCTCACTGGCCCAAGAAAAACTAGAAGTGGCCCAGATCTGGTTCAAGATATATTAGCTTTTAAAATGAGGCGCCCAAATTGTCAATTACACAGCGCGATAAAAATAGAAGAATTTATTATTAAAATCGTCGGGATGGTCTTGGGGGGAAAATTTCGATGGCTTCTTTTAATTTTAACCGGCTTTCATATATATCAAAATGAAACTCGTATTTTCCATATTTCAAGAAACTGTATGGAGCCACCTTAAACATTATTCAGCCAAATCACTTGAAACCTTGTACATGGACATACTTGATAAATCTAAACTACATGGCACAAATTATTGTGTTGCTATGGCAACACGCTAGTTTCCAGTTATCATTTACATAACAATGAGATTATCAGTTTTCAGATTTAAACATCGACCTATTTGACGGAAAACTTATATTTTCTATTGCCAGTAGCTTATAAAATGACATGGCATAAAATGAAGAAAGTCTTTTTTTGCAACAGAAGAACCTGTGAAGATTTATCAAGTGTGTTCATGTACAAAGTTTCAAGTGATTTGGCTGAATAATGTTTAAGTTAAACGTGATTTTCTGATTTGTTATAATGCTGTGTCCAACTAGTGACGTCATCAGGCCATTAGGAAATATGTGAATATATAACTCGAGAATGGGAAGAGATATCGAAAAAGTGTGAACGCCATTCTCCATCATTTTGATAGTTTTTTCAAATAGAGCTAATAAAGTGATAGCCAAATTTCCATTTCATAGACACTTTAATGATATAGCATTATGGATAAATGTCTTGTAATGATGATTTCTAGAATGGGGGAACAAAGAGAAGTAATTGATTTACATAGACAGACATACAAACCGACAGACAGACATAAGAGGCAGACAGACAGACAGACAGACAGACAGACAGTTAACATAGTGTTTTCATATTACATCATATTTTATGATCATTGTAAATAGTGCATGCTGGGATAGCTTTTGTGCTCCCTCCTCGTGTTCGACGTTTTTTGTTAGGATATATATAACATATCATGTAAAGCATTTATATTATATCAAATAAATACATTCAGATGAAATGAGTTCAACAGGTTATGGGCCCAGGAACGCCAAGTTGCAGAGACTGTTATTTGATGGAGATGAAACAAAATTCGAGCTTTGGGAAACGAGACTACTCGGCTACTTTCAAACACTGAAACTGAAGGATACAATTATTCCATCGGATGAAGACCCCAATGTTGCAAAGAACGAAGAATGTTATGCCGAATTGATCCAACTACTGGATGATAAAAGCCTGTCGTTAGTAATGAGAGATGCTGCTGGCGACGGAAGGAAAGCGTTCCAGATTTTACGAGACCACTATGCAAGTCAAGGTAGACCTAGAATAATAGCCCTTTATACTGAGCTCACATCACTTGAGAAAGGAGAAAGCGAAACAGTGACAGACTATATAATAAGAGCAGAAAAGTCGATCACAGCCCTGAAAAACGCTAAAGAGACACTTAGTGACGGACTTGTTATTGCCATGATATTAAAAGGTTTGCCTGACTCATACAAACCCTTAATTGTTCATGTTACCCAAAGTGCGAGTGAAATTACATTTGCTATGTTCAAGTGTCAGCTGAAAAGCTTTGAAGAAACCGAAAAATTTCATCATAAACCTAAGACAGACCAAGTGATGAAAGCTCAGTACCCACCGAACAACCTAACATGCTATGGATGTGGCCTCCAAGGGCATTTTATGAGGGATTGTCCCGATAACACTAAAAATGAGACACCAAAATGGTGTTCATACCACAAGTCAACAACACATAGTGATGGTAACTGTAGAAGACACCAACGAAAGGACCAAGAAGCCACAAAAGTAAAACAAGTCACATCTAGCAACCAATCAGGAGGTACAGAGGATGAACATTCGTTTGTTTTCAAAGTACGAGTTAGCCCCACCAAGCATTCTCAGTACAAAGCTAATGGAATGCTAGTCGATACTGGTGCGACATCCCATATCGTTACGAGAGATATATTAAAACGAGTCGATGGTAATTTCAAGCCGGCAAAGCATTTCATGGAGCTTGCAGACGGAACTCGCAGTAATAATGTGGCTGTCAAGAGGGGAGATGTTGAGGTGATGCTGAAAAATGAAAATGGAAGACATGTGAAGGCTGTACTGAAAGGAGCGCTGTTCATACCGTCCTACCCACAGGACATATTTTCTGTTAAAGCAGCTACTTCAAATGGAGCTGAAGTAAAATTTTCACAAGATCAAAGTGAACTTGTGTACAAAGATGGAACTACATTCATCATTGAAGAACATGAACGCTTATACTCTTTGAACACTGTCCAACAATGTAATGATATCAATAGAAGTAATGATGACAAGGCAAGCCTTGCATGTGATATTTATAAGTGGCATGAGATATTAGGGCATTGTAATTTTGATGACATAGTGAAACTAGAAAGTGAGGTAAGTGGAATGAAAGTTGTAGGGAAGGTAGATAGATCCAAGTTAGAGTGTCACACGTGTATGGAAGGTAAGTTTGCAGAAACTAGAAATAGAGCACCAGATAGTAGAGCTACACAACCCCTAGAATTGGTACATACAGACTTAGCAGGCCCTATTAACCCAGTGTCCAAAAATGGTTTCAAATATTGTATTGCCTTCACTGATGACTTCTCTGGGGTTGTTTTTGTATACTTTCTTAAGAACAAGAGCGATACCTTGTTAGCAACTGAGAAATTTCTTGCCGATTGTGCCCCTTATGGCCAAGTTAAATGCTTGAGATCAGACAATGGCACAGAATTTATGAATAATGATTTTAAGACACTTCTTAGGAAGAAAGGCATTAAGCATGAAACATCCTGCCCATATTCCCCTCACCAGAACGGAACGGCAGAAAGGCATTGGCGCACATTATTTGAAATGGCTAGATGCTTATTATTGGAGAAAGGTGTACCTAAGATGTTGTGGCCATATGCTGTCCAAACCGCTGCCCACATTAGAAATAGGTGCTATAACAATAGGACTAAGAGTACACCCTATTTTACCCTGACAGGGAAGAAGCCAGATCTGTCAAAAATGTGGGTATTTGGTTCACAGTGTTATACCTATGAATATGAACGAAAGAAACTAGATCCTAAGTGTGTGAAAGGAATATTTGTTGGTTATGACAAGAATAGCCCAGCATACCTTGTTTACCACCCAGAGGCTGGTAAAGTCATGAGACACAGATTAGTAAAGTTTATTAAGAACTGTGGTGCCGAACAAGGCACACAGACTGAAACTAGAATGGAGGACATAGGTCTTTCTTCTTCAAATGACCTTCAGAAACAGGATGAAGCTCCCCCTGAATCTGAAGAAACTGTTAATAATTTAGGCTGTGATGAAAGTGAACAGTTGGAAGAAAATGATATTGGTATAGAAAATATCAATGAGATTGGGAATGAACCCAAGGTTTACCCTCAGAGGGAGAGAAAAGCTCCACAGTATTTTGAAGCTGGTAATTCAGCTTATACAATTAATGTTGATTACTGCTATAAAGTTTGTGGTGCACCACAAACATACATAGAAGCCATCAACTCCACCAAAGCTTCAGGGTGGGAGCGTGCAATGAGAGATGAGTTGGAAGCACTTAAAGTGAATGACGCGTTTGAGGTAACTACCTTACCAGAGGGTAAGAATTTAGTGGGGGGGAAATGGGTCTATGCCATAAAAGAGGATGAAAGTGGTTCTGAAACATTAAAGGCTAGGTATGTTGCAAAAGGGTACAGTCAGGTGCATGGTATAGACTATGAAGAAACATTTTCACCAACTGCTAATATTACCTCAGTCAGAATTCGTATGCAACTAGCTGCTCAATACGATCTTACTGTCCATCAGATGGACTTTAAGCAAGAGAATGGAGTTATAAAGATGAACCAGAAGAGATATATTCTGAAAATACTAGATAGATTTGATATGTCTGATTGTAAGCCTCGAACAACCCCAAGTGAGCAAAAATTAGAAAGTACAGAAAGTAGTGAAGCAGTAGACCCAGGGAGGTATAGAGAGATTGTGGGAAGTTTAATCTACTTGATGACATGTACTAGACCTGATATTGGTTGGGTAATTAGCAAACTATCTCAGAAGTTGTCGTGTCCAAAGATGGAAGATTTGGTTACTGCAAAACATGTGTTAAGGTACTTAAAGGGGACCATGGAGTATGAATTGTGTTTTAGGAAGCGTAGCAGTGAGCTTATCTGATAGCTTATAGTGATGCAGATTGGGCATCCTCATTGAAAGATAGGCATAGCACTTCAGGTTACTGTTTTAGCTTAGCTAAGAATGGTGCTCTTATATCTTGGAAGTCTAAGAAACAGCCTACAATCGCTCTTTCCACCTGCGAGGCAGAGTATGTTAGTCTAGCAGCCACTACTCAGGAAAGTCGTTATTTGATGCAGCTATTAAATAGTATAGATAACAAAGTATATGAGTGTACAACAGTATATGAGGATAATCAGGGGGCAATAGCCTTGAGTAAAAATCCTGTACGAAGACAAAGATGTAGACATAATATAGACATTAAATACCATTTTCTTAGAGAAGTAGTTGCAAGTGGAAAGATGGACATTGTGTACTGTCAAACTGAAAACATGGTAGCTGATATCTTAACAAAACCAGCTACACGAATTAAGTTAGACAAGTTTAAACATATTCTGTTTGGTGTCTAAAATGTAAATATGTAATTGGCATTCATTGTTGTTGCGTTTAGTTTGTAAATAGCTTTAGATTAGGAAAACTAGTGGGGGTGTTAACATAGTGTTTTCATATTACGTCATATTTTATGATCATTGTAAATAGTGCATGCTGGGATAGCTTTTGTGCTCCCTCCTCATGTTCGACGTTTTTTGTTACGATATATATAACATATCATGTAAAGCATTTATATTATATCAAATAAATACATTCAGATGAAATGAGTTCAACACAGACAGACAGACAGACGATAAGCTTAATAAGATAAGATAAGCTTAATTTTCAAATTTACTACGCCAATGAACGTATGAAGTGATTCTTTTTAGAAGCCATTTAAAAACCTTGCAGTACGGGCTTTATCGGCTCTAAAACACTCGGCTATCGCCTCGTGTTTTACATCCGATAAAGCCCTCCTGCGCGGTTTATAAATATTACATATATATATATATATATATATATATATACATATATATATATATACATACATATATATATATATATACATATATATATATATATACATATATATATATATACATATATATATATATATACATATATATACATATATATATATATACATATATATATATATACATATATATATATATACATATATATATATATATATATATATATAGCTACACTGATGAGCTGTTGTACAGCGAAACACCGTGTCTGTAGATTGAACTATGTACGCTCCTTCACTTCGGTGTTGTTGAGCAGTCTGTGAAGTTGCCGTGGGTACCTATTAGCGATAATGCAACGCTCACTACCCTTGTGGAAGTTTGAGCACTCTGGGCCCATGCGCACTTCACGCTATCTGAATGTATTTCACCGATGCTGTCCCTACATGCGGTTGTCACCGACGATCGCATGTGTATAAGTAATTGATGAAATTCATTCAGATTGTTCCAAGCTACACTGATGAGCTGTTGTACAGCGAAACACCGTGTCTGTAGATTGAACTATATATATATATATATATATATATATATATATAATTTTCTCAATGGTGATAGAAACCCGTCAAAAAATAACCATTTCGGACTGCCTTCTAACAAAACACCTCCCACTGTTTTGGATATTAAACCTTTCGAAGACGACTTAATAAAACTCATTGAAAACACCAAATTTCGGCATACGAGCAATCCATTTCAGGAATCTTTGGCAAACGATTTGAAGAAAATTAATTCGTCACCTAATATTTTTGTTTTCGCCGACAAAACTAGAAACATTCATGAAACCTCGCTCGACCCATACAACAATCTTTTGCATGACAATATAACAAAAACATATAAACATGGATCAGAGGGCACCACAGAACAGATAGACAATGAACTGAAACACATTTCGAATAACTTGGGAATTGGCGACCGTATGAACACATGAAAAAACGCGAAACATTTATTTCACTCAAAGACCATCAGGATAATTTCGAAAACAACCCAACATGCCGATTAATTAATCCTGCTAAAAGTGAGTCCGGAAAGCTCAGCAAAGTAATTCTTGATAAAATCAACTCTAAGTTAAGGAACATTTTGAACGTAAATCAATGGAGAAACACACAAGAAGTAATCGAATGGTTTGGCAACATTGAAGAGAAAAGCAGACATACCTTCATTTCGTTTGACATTGTTAATTTCTACCCTTCAATTTCTGAAGACCTTCTGGACCAAGCATTATCTTGGGCCAGAAATTTGGCTATCATTACCGAAAGTGACATTTCAATAGTAAAACACGCTAGAAAATCGCTCCTTTTCAACAACGAAAAACCGTGGAGAAAAAAAGACAGCAACAGTTTATTTTATGTTACCATGGGTAGCTATGACGGCACTGAAGTATGCGAACTAGTAGGCCTTTTCATTCTAAACGACCTAGGGAAAAAGTTTGGCAACCAAAATATTGGCCTATATAGAGACGACGGATTGGCAGTACTAAAAAATAAGACCGCACGATTGGCAGACAAAACAAGAAAAGATCTTCACAAAAGTTTCGAACAGTTTGGCTTAAAAATCACGGCAGAAGCAAATTTAATTTCAGTAAACTTTTTAGACGTTACTTTCGACCTAAGCAATGGAAAATACAAACCTTTTTGAAAGCCCAATGACGATCCATTATACATAAACAAGCAATCAAACCACCCACCAAGCATTTTAAGACAGCTACCTACATCAATCAACAAGCGCATTTCCCTCCTCTCGTCTGACGAGCGGACATTCCATGAAACCGCACCAATTTACCAAAATGCATTAAGGCGCAGCAATTTCAACCATGAGCTAAACTACACACAAGAAGCACCACAGCAAACACGCAGAAATAGACACCGCAATATCATCTGGTTTAACCCTCCATTTAACAAAAATGTCAAAACAAACATAGGACGCAACTTTCTTAGCCTTATTGACAAGCACTTTCCACCAGGACACAAGCTTCACAAACTTTTTAACAGAAACACAGTCAAGATTAGCTATAGTTGCATGAACAACGTCAAGTGTATTATCACGAAACATAATTCACGCACAATCAGGAAAAGCAAGCCACGAAGCATAGTTACAAGCAGTTGCAATTGCAGGATTAAGGACAATTGCCCCCTACGTGGGCAATGCATGACAAACAACATAGTATACAAGGCATCTATTTCCATAAGCAACACGAACATCACTAAGCAATACATTGGCATGACAGCAAGTACATTTAAAGAGCGATATCGTAACCATACTAAATCTTTCCAGAATAAAAAGTATTCAAATGAGACGGAACTTTCGAAATACATTTGGAATCTAAAAGAAAAAAAAACAAGTTTCGACATAACCTGGTCTATACTAAAACACTCAATTTCTTACACGAGAAGATCAAAAAGATGCAATCTATGTTTGGACGAAAAACTTTTCATCATGAAGGCAGACAAACAACTCTTACTAAACAAAAGATCAGAAATAGTTTCGACCTGTCGGCACAAAAACAGATTTCGGATCAACAACCTAAATAATCAAAGGAATGCGCGCAACGTTTCGACGCCCACACCCACGCTCCAAACGAATGCGCTGGACGTTTCGACGCCCACACCCACGCCCTAACTAACGCATTTAAGCAGCCCACTAACCGATATTTTTCAGTCGCCTGATGATCCCGTTTAGGGTGAAACCTCTGGTAGCGAAGACTTTAAGGTAAAACTATACTTCATACTTTGTATTTTGCTCTATCTATATATGGTATTGAGCACTCTCTAACATTTCGTGAACCAAAACTCACTTATATATATATATATATATATAAATTTCCATGCAATTTAATTGCATTTTTGTTGCAGATACTTCAAAAAAATAAGCTGGACATTATGGATCCACAATTGGTATTACGTGTAAGTAAAACTGTCTGAAGATGGGGCTAAGATGTCACGATTAACAAACTTTGTTGTGGTTTCCTTCTCAGTCCTAAATAACCGGAAAGATGTTATGTCATCAAAAGGTGTGGTATATGTTATACTTATACACTGTATTAACATTTCTTACATCTATACAATATATTTACAATAATTTGAATAGTAAACGTGTTGTGTTATCTTATATGTACTGTATTGGTGTTATAACGGCATCTATTGACAATTTAATTCTAGGGACTATAATGGTGTAATAAGAGTTTACTAATTAACATCTATTGCTTTTAACAATAGGTAACCACACAGTTGCCATCGTTAAAGGAAAAGAGGACTATGAGTTGCTACAAAGTTCTTGCTCAGTTATATTTGGGCAAGTAAACAACTTGATCAAAAGTAAGAAAATTGTAGTCAATGAGAAAGAAATTGTAGTGGAGGTGTACCTTGGGGGAGATTATAAGGTAATTGTAAAAAAAAACAGTAATTATTTATGGAGTATATATATATACACAATGTATGGTGAATATAACAAAATGATGCAACTCATGGCTAAGGCGAAGACATTCGGCATTACATTAATTCTGTTGTAATGCCAGATTATTTTACTTGTCAAACAGAGATCATCAATGCAGCAATGGGTTAAACACTATTTTAACAAGTATTTTAAAATTATTTTTTCTCTGTATAGTTTCTACTTCTTGTATTGGGGATGAAATCCGCTACATCGGACTATGCTTGTGTGTGGTGCAAAGTACATAAGAAAGACAGGTAAATTATTCCTATAATAAAGTATTTGCAAATGAGAATTTGTTAATCTTGATTGTATTTCTTGGATTGTAGATATGATATGACAAAGTCCAAAGAATTTTATTGGGGTGACCTGGCAAGAACTATTTCTGATATCAAGGAATGTGCTAAGAAAAGAAAATTTGCCTGTGAACATGAACCGTTACTCGATATTCCTCTGTCTAATGTTGTATTAGATGAGCTTCATTTGATGCTGCGTGTTACAGGTATTACATACATTTTTTATTACTTTTAACTGCGACTGTCCACAGCATAACTGATAACATACTGTAACAATGTTCCGTTTAAATTACTGTTATATATAGATAAACTGACCAAAAACCTAGTGACAAATTTTATTTATTTATTTTTTATTTTAATAACTTTGCCATACACATTACAAACATAAATACAGACATTAAGACAATAGGCTAGGTAACTGCAACAGCTAGTGCCAATTACTGCGGCCCCAAAACAAGTTCGATTTAACTGTTACTTTAAAAATACATAACGATATACAACATATATTAAATTTACTACGATATCTACTAAAAGCAACACGATGGTGGGTTCATAAGGCTTCGAGCTGTGTTGCATTTTAAACATATGCTTTTCCATGTTCGTGGGTCGCCTACGTCATATGTGTTGTTAAGTGCGTTAATATAGTAATTAAATAGTAACTTTTGAAGTTTGAGAGTGTGATGTTTTTTGTTGTAATCGTTTTTGGTAGTATGTTCCATGTTCTTGTTGTCCGAACTGTGTATGATTTTTGGTATGTCGAAGTATTACATTTTTTGGTTTGATATTTGTCGTAGTCAGGGTTGGATGATCTTGTTTGTTTGTGATGTTGAGGAGTTGGTAGGGTGGTCTTGTTGAGGATGTTGATGCCATGGTTAGTTTTGTAGAAAAATACAACGTCTAGGTATTCATGCCAGTACGTTAAAGGAAGGAGTTTAGTCGTAAGTAGTCGTTCTTCGTATTTAATGTCACAAAGGAAGGGTAGATCCAGAATGAATTTCGAAGCCCGTCGTTGAACACGTTCAATTCTAGATATTAATTCGACTGACTGCGGAGCCCATACTTGAGATGCATAACCCAGCTGTGAACGGACTAGAGAAAGGTAAAGTTTTCGTCGTATTGGAAAGGACTTAATGTTCTTGGTAGATCTTCTGATATACCCCAGCAGTTTGTTGGCTGTGCTGGTTTGCTGTGCCACTTGCTTAGACCACAGTTAGTAGAACTACATGGTTAGGCTAGTTGTACCACGTGACAAAATATGTTATTCAACCTTGTTTTGACAGGTCACGTGATGCGTTCCTTGCATCAAATTTCAATCGCTATCTAGAATGTGCTAGAATATAGAGAGTTATAGAAAACCTGCGTTCAAAAGTTTGACGATAAAGCGATTATTTCTTAGTTTAATCCGATTTTTTTGCTGGGATAGCAAGTTAAACGCCATGCCGGGCGAAAACTGTGCGTTTTATGGATGTCCTAGCAGCAGAAAGCATGGGCTTTCTTTCTTTAAAATACCGTCAGTGCGCGCCGACGAGAGTGAACACACCACAACATTGAAAACCAATGCAAGAAAGGAATGGTTAAATGTTATCTTGCGGACACGAGATTCGACTCCAGAGCTAAAGAAGCGAATTGAAGCAAGTACTATTTATCTTTGCGAACTACATTTCAAGCCAGAATGTATTTTAACAAGTATGTATTTGTATTTGCATTTTCTGCGACTCATTATACTAACGTATAGAACAAAGGGCCTATTCATGAATATTGCATGAAATTATATATTTTATGATGGTCAGTATAGCTTTATATTGTATCTTATGTTTCTTAAAGATCCAAAAAGAAAAAGTTTGGTTACTGGGAGCATTCCAACCGAGAAATTGCCTCAAAAACCTCACGATGTTCCAACGAAAATACGTCGGACTTTGGTGCGAAATACACAAGAACCCGACGAAAATATGCCATCAACATCGTCTCATCTGATGTCCGAGGAATGTCCAAGCGTCGAATATCTTCGTAATCAGCTTGATAACGAAGCATTATTGCCATGGACGGTGGAAACAACGGCAGACAACGAAGACATACATTTACAGCTACATGATGGGGTCCACAGTATTGCAAAATACACAGTTGTGCTTAATGCAGCCATGGAATTTACCGTGTTTGTTTTCAACTGGCCTATTCCGGACACCCACATAATCTACAGCGAGAGAAAACGGCGTGTAAGGGGGGTTGAAGACTGCAAGACATTGCTAAAGTTGGCAGAGAGTTCGGAAATTTGTGATGGCTTGCCACAAGATGAAAATACTACATCAGTTGTAGTCGACCCAACATCTGATCTCGATTTGTCTGGATTCCCTGAGTCTACAGTTGTTCGGCATTCTGTCCCAAAGTGCATTTCGGAAAGCAATTTTCAAACCAGTGTAACATTTCGGTCTCCTGGATGTGAAGTTACCATGGTTACTGACAGCTCTACAAACGAACCTTGTAACCCCTGTGTGAAAGCCCTTTCTACTCTTGAGAAAGCTGCAAGGAGAAAAAAGAAAACAACATCAGCCCCAGCCAAAAGTAAAGCTCCACTTGCATCCTGCAGTTCTGAGAAGTTAGTGGCAACTGTGAAAGCATCAAGACTGGAATGTAAACAGTTAGAAGGCAGAATAAAAGAGCTTGAGGCAAAAATAAAGGATGACGGTGTGGGAATTAGTGGTACTTTAGAGAACGATATATTGAAGATCATGGGTGGTCAGAATCTCGAAGCAACCCCACATATGAAGTTCTTTTGGGAGCAGCAAATGAAGCTACTAAAAAGTGAGAAATTTGGACGGCGTTACCATCCCCAAATAATTCGGTTTGCTCTCTCTTTGCACGGAAAATCACCAGCTGCATACCGCGAGCTCAGGGACAGTGGTGCTCTCATTCTTCCAAGCGAACGTGTCTTAAGAGACTATAAAAACTATTTTAAACCTAAGGCCGGCATTAACATTGAGAACATTGACAATCTCCGAGAGAAGGCGTCATCACTCTCTGGAATCCAGCGCTATGTAGTTGTTGTGATGGACGAGATGAAAATCCAGTCCAACCTTGTATTCGACAAGCACTCTGGAGATTTAATTGGCTTTGTGGATCTTGGTGACCCAATGACCAACTATGCAAGTCTTGGTGAGGAAGATGTCATGGCAACCCATGCCTTGGCATTTCTGGTAAGAGGGATGTGCAGTGACCTCAAGCATGTCATTGCATATTATTTCACTGGAAATGTTACCTCTTACCAGTTAATGTCTCTCTTCTGGAAAGTTGTTGGTGTTCTGGAGTTGTCCTTAAACCTCTGGATCTGTGCAGCTGTCAATGATGGAGCATCACCAAACCGCAAGTTCTTCGATCTTCATGCAAAGTTTGTCAGTGATTTGAACTGTGATGTGGTTCACAAGGTGCACAACATCTTTGCCATGTCACGGTTCATCTACTTCTTTGCTGATGCTTGTCACCTCATCAAGACTGCTCAGAACTGTTTATACAACTCTGGCTCAGGTTCGCGTAGTCGATTGATGTGGAATAATGGGCAGTATCTACTGTTCAGGCACATCGCAGATCTGTTCTACAGTGATCAAGAGTTTGCTTTGCACACCTTACCAAAGCTTTCTCTTGATCACATTGTACTTACATCGTACAGCAAGATGAAAGTGAAGTTGGCAACCCAAGTGCTAAGTCGGTCGGTTGCTATTGCGTTGGAGGAAAGTGGGAATGAAGATGTCACTGCTACGGCCCAATTTTGTAGGTTGATGAATGATTTCTTTGACTGTACAAATGTAAGGTCTTTGACTGAACATGTCAGGAAAAGAAATCAACTCATCAAACCCTATGAATCTCAAGATGATGAAAGATTCACTTGGTTGAAGGATGTCTTCTTGAAGTTCCTCGATGATTGGAAAGAGAGCACCATGGTACGAGAGGGGAATTATTCTGCTGATGACAGAGGAAGAATGTTCCTTTCCCTTCAAACCTACAAAGGTTTGAAAATTTGTGTTTATTCACATATTGAGGCCATTCAGTTTTTGCTTGCCGAAGGGTTTCAATATGTCCTCAGTGAAAGATTTATGCAAGATGTGCTAGAGGACTACTTTGGGCATCAGCGAGCTAAAGGTGGACACTCAGACAACCCCACAGCCCAGCAGTTTGGCTACAACGACCTCACCATTGCTGCACAGAGAGACATTGCACCTGTTCTGAGAGGGAATGTTGGCGGCAGGTATGAGAAAAAGAAGTGGTATCAGGTTAGCGATGAACCAGTGAAGAAAAGAAGAAAACCAAAGAAGTGACATTATTATAGTTACTGAACTGGGGGTTAATAACTGTTGAACTATGTCGAATTGATACAACAAACTTCAGGTTTTTTAAATTAATCTACCTGATTTGTAATGTAGAATTGTCTGGTAGATTGATTCTAAAGAGCTAAAGGTTTTTGCAATGACTGTTGTGTTTACTTCTTGTGGATTTTATGGAATCCTTGTCTTCAGCCTGCCCCCCCCCCCCCTCCTGTAATATCCCCTCCCAGTAATAAGAATTCAAACAATTTGATTATATTTACACATTGTAATGTGAACAAAATTTACATATAGTTTTATAGAAAAATAAATAAGCTCCCCCCCTTTTAAATAGGCACCCTCTCTAATAAGCCCCACATCCAAAGGTCATCCAAATTTCTTTTTCAATTGCAATATTCCATTGAACCGATATGCAATTGGCAACTTTAGTATAGTAATCTGATCTGTAGTAGGTGTGGCCTGCATGGCAGATAGTCTACCTGTTCGCCAGGAAAAGCAGAGATCTTGCTCTATTTAGTTTCCACATATCACATGTAGACTAATTGCCATGCATGCTAAGGAAGTAAGGTATATAACTTAGCAGCTGCAAATGGTCTTTGTATATAAGGAACTGTGTTGCAAAAGAAAACAATTATTTGTACTTTAGTCTGTCTAATTATTGAATGGCAGACAATTCAATTTGGTGGGTATTTATATGTGTATAATAGGTTAAAAAACATTCAAAATTATATAGTTATCGGTAAATAATTTATGTACAAATCTGGCTGTTGTAAGAATTACTGTAAAGCTGTTTTTCACATGTTACAACCAATGCAATATACAGCTATTCCAGACTAGTCAAATGTACATTATGAGAATGGTGGGAATACAAATAAAGTATTTATACTCCCATGAGGCTACTATGATTATTCCCATCATTCATATAGCACTCATATTGTACATTTGACTCTTGTCTACGACAACCTTAAATGAAATAGTTGTATAGAGTGGAAGTCAATATATCAAATATTATTTACATTGTCCATACTGTCCATACTGCATACAGTTTATGTTGCTGGATCAGCTGATCTTTTTAAGTCCTTTCTTAATGCTTTTCCCCTGGTTTTCTTCTCTATAATTTTATGTTTGTTAAGATAGTCCCTTGCGTAGGAAAATGACTTGACCTTCAAATACAGTTTTATAACATTTTCCAAACACAATTTTTGTGTTGGACTAGTTGTGTTCACACCAGCAGAGAGAACAATATTCTCCCATAGTGACTTGACCATAGGGGATTCTAATGTTGAATTGCATATAATTTCAACTGGAATGTTTCTCAATGTCAGCTTCGACTCACAAACATGTTTTCGAAAAGCTTTTTCAGCTTCTTCCAAAATACCCACTAAATTTCCTGATGGATTAACAAGCCCACCTCTGGTACGAGAAGAAATAAAGCTTGACATGTCAGATGACTTCATGCTTTGCAACAACAGGTTTAGTTCCTCGTTGTGTTCCCCACTCTTACGTTTACTTGTCTGGAAAAGTTTCGACACTACGTAGCCTGCAATATACGACAAGGGTCCACGTTCAGCTTGGTCAAGGCATTGAACATTTGTCTGCGAAGCTTGAGATGTCTGACCAGTTTCCATACGGCTTGTTCGTCCATGGTTTATGTTGTAAAAACCAACAAGGTGGTCAGGTATGTGAATCATAATAAGGTTCGCAGCTTTGTAGTCCTTGCAGTTTAACAATTGAGTGGACTGTGGCATTAATGCAAAGAATGATTCGACCAATTGATCTTGGCTTTTCTTTCGGCAAAATTTCGCATACAACGGAAATAGTGCATCAAACAAAGCTTGAGAACACGACGCAGTCTTTACGCTGTCGTTCACTTCAGCGCCATAGAATTTCTCTCGTATAATTTGTGCCTTTATTGTTTCCACAATCGACGCAACTGTATCGAGGCAGAAAAGATCTAATTCTGACGATGTCTGCTGGGCTGTGATTTCACTGTGCTTTGCGTTTGTATGCCTGGTTAAACCGCCTTTCGACTTGCACACTTTCTCACATTGCGAACAGGGAAACGATTTCTCACCATGTATTTCGCTCAAAGCGTCGTTGAATTCGTCCTGTATCTCTTCTCCTTCGGCCTGAGTGATAGCAACAGTGACTTCTAGGTTGTAAAAATCATATTCTGGATCGTCTAAGTAAACCTCAGACTCGCTTTCGCTTGATTGTTCCATTTCGTCTGTAATATTTTGATACAATCGTCGAACACGCGAATGTCCTCCGCGGGGGTTTTAGTGTGATAATACTTGTAATTTGATCTTCTTGCTAGCTAAAATCTCATTGGAGGTCCAATAGAAGCACGATGGTTGCCATAATCTTTAAAAAATATTCTTTCAACAGGAAAACGGGTTCAAAAATCACTTAAATTTCGCAAAATACTCTATATCGCCATTGTTTATATAGTATCGCTCCTTATGTGATGCAGGGATCGCATCACGTGACATTTTTTTGTCGGTTCTCAACATAATTTCAGAGAGCCTTTGAAGTTTGCCGACTAGCCTAACCATGTAGTTCTACTAACTGTGCTTAGACCAAGTCAGGTTTCCTGTCGTCCATACTCCCAGGTCACGTCCACAATCTGTATTCTCCAACATGGTATCTTTTAATTGGTATGGATACTCAATTCTGGTAATTTTTCTAGTTATATGAATGGTTTTGCATTTAGATATGTTTAGATGGAGACCGGCTTTGGAAGAAGAGATTTCGAAGTTGGAGAGGTCATTTTGCAGGGATGCTGCGTCTGCTTCTAAGTTGATTTCTTTGAAGATCTTAGTGTCATCGGCGAATGCTGCTAGGTTAGAGTTTACGACAGAGTTAGATAGATTATTGGTGTATAATAAAAAAAGTAACGGTCCAAGAATGGAACCTTGAGGTACCCCAGAAGTCACAGGTAGCGGTGTAGATGTTGCACCGAGTACGGTAGTTTGTTGACGACGATCTTTTAAGTAAGAGCCGAACCACGTCAGAATGCTACCTCCGAAACCAAAGTCGCGAAGACGAAGTAGAAGGCGCCGATGACTAACCTTGTCAAACGCCTTTGACATATCGAGGTAAATCACATCAATCTGTTTCCCAAGATCTAACTGACTGCCTATGTTATCTAGAACCTCAACAAGTTGGGTGACACAAGATTTACCGGAGATAAAGCCATGTTGAGAAGGGTTAATTTGGTTGAAAACATGATCTTTAATGATGTCAAATACTAAACGTTCCAGTAGTTTGGAAATAAGAGAAAGAAGGGAAATCGGCCGATAGTTTTCTGCATGTTCTTTATTTCCTTTCTTGTGTATGGGAACAACATTAGCAAGTTTCCAATCACGTGGTAGTATTCCAGTTTGTAAGGACTTGTTGAACAGAGTGCAGAGCGATGGACTAATCTGAATTGCGGTTTCTTTCAGTAGACGTGCTGAAATTTGGTCTTCTCCATGGGCTTTGTTGTTATCGAGGTTCCTTAGTGCTGATAAAACTGTTTCTTCAGTCAGAATAATTTCATTTAAAAATGGTTCGCATGGTTGTTCTACAGTGTTAGTGTTTTTATTAATATTCGAATCAGTGGTGAAGATTGATGTAAAATATCTGTTGAAAAGAGTTGCTATCTCGGTAGCATTCTCTGCATGCGAAGGAACGTTTTCGTTTAATTTTACTGATATTTTCTCAGGAACATTGCGACACTTGGATTTCAATTTGAACAACGACCAGAAACGTTTAGGATTGTGTCCAACATCATTGCAGATGGAGTTAATGTAGTTAGATCGACGTTCGTTGATCATCTGCTTGATTGTAGCTCTAAGTATTTTGAACTTTTGTCGGAGGTGATCACTTGGTTTGAAAGATTTCTTTAGTCGCAGTCTTATGGAGTTTTTCTTTTTGATGTAGTGAAGTATTTCACCATTGATCCATGGTAAATTATTTCGATTCCGTAGTTTTTTAGTTGGTATATGTTCATTAACTGCACCAAAAAATGTATCTTTCTAATTCAACCAGTCTTGGTTAATATCACCGTCTAATGATATCAACTTAGATAAATTCAGAGATTCGAGAGAAGATCGCAGAGCATCAAAATTGCCACGATTGTAGTCATATACAGTTCTGTGAATTTTTGGTAAAGCTTTAGGAGATGCCAATATGTCGAAGATGATAATACTGTGATCGGTGAGAATTTCTGCTTCTGTAGGAGAACATATTTCTTGTATAGTTACCAAATCGGGATTGTTGGTAAGAACAAGATCAAGTACGTTATCACCTCTAGTTGGTGTTTTGTTTAGTTGATACAGGAAGAAGTCGTTTAACACTTCTGTGAAAGCAATTTCGTTGGCGCCAATCGTCTCTTCCGGGGCATTCCAGGACGTGCGGCATGTTAAAATCACCTGCAAGGACAACATTTTCGTGACGGCTGCAGACATCGCCAAGGAAGATATTAAAGTTGTTTAACCAAATTTGATCAACGTTTGGTGGACGATAACATGAACATAACAGAAAAGTAATGTTTGAAGCTGTTGTTACATCAGCTGAGTCTACCTCTAGGTCATAATTATGTTGTACTTCTCGTACAGATTTAAATGAGTCCGTCTTTATAGCTCGTAATACTCCACCACCTCGGGTTTCGCGATCTTTTCTGAAAATAGTGTAGCCCGAGTGAAGAATTTCCGAGTCTTCGATGTTTTTACTCAGCCAGGTTTCATTAACGCAAATAATATCACTATCTTCACAATAAACCAAATTCTGGAAGCGTTCAATGTTGCATACTGTTTGGTTGTTGATATTTAGCTTGTCTAAACTCATCAGGCTTCGGGCGTTCAGAGCAATACATTTTAATGTTCCATTTTCCCGAGACAATATTGTACGCCCAGCAGTTCCTGGTCCAGGGTTAGTTTCAACGTCGCCCGATGAACAAATTACGATGACTGAGTAAGATGCGTAAAGAAAAAAACGGCATCCAATGGCAAATGCAGTGGAATGGGACAGAAAAGAAAATTTAAATAAACGTCCCATGGAAAAAGTGAACACCCATTTGGAGAGTCTCGTGAAAACAATCTGCAGCTGTAGGATTTCCTTCAACGTCTGGGAAAAAATGGATGCCGATGGCAAAGGCAGTGGGCTCTATGATTTCACTAGTTTAATGGGGTCCGATAAAAAGCTACTTATTCAAAAGTTGCCGATGAAGCTACCTGGTGTCATTAATGCTGGCACCAGTGACATAATTGTCAAACTCTGGCAGGTACCGGTACTGTATATATTGCATGATTAAATACACAGCTTGTCATTGAAAAATTTTAAAAGGTATGCTAATTGTTGCTGGTCCTAAATTTCTCTAGGAGTTCAATGTTCTGTACAATTTAATGGGAACACAGAATCCAAATGAGGAACAGATTTCACAATACTTCACCAAGGTATGTTTTGGTCAGAAAAATAGGGAATATTATACAATTATACATAATTAAATCAACTTGATGAAATGAGTGTTTTGAAATTCACTATTAAAGTCCCATTCCCTCACCTTCTTCGAACTTAATTTACCAAGTAGCTCAATTGGTGCATATATTTTAATGAATTTTATGATTTTCACTTTTTAGTCTGTCAGCTGGATTAAACTCTTTACATCCCTCGGTGGAAAGAGCTTGCGGTACGAGAAAGCTAGGATAACGCCATATATGCATGCCATGGTTTACCATGTACCAAGATTTATGCAGATGCATAATGGAATAAAAAAGTTTACAGGACAAGGTATAGAAGTATGATTTCAAAGATATACATGTATAATCTAAATTTGCATGCTCATTAGTTTGTTTGTTTATCTTGGTGTACTGTAGGTGTGGAGAAACTAAGTGACGATTGCAGGAGGATTCACCTACAAAGGTCAAATAAATGGGATGCCCCGAAAGATGTTCTTGTTGTGGGAAAACGAGTGGGGCACTTACTGCAATTGGAAAGAGTAAGAAGAAATTATACAAAACAAAACAGTGACTACTGGAATGATGGGATTAAGGAGTCACGAGCCACGGACATCGCATTTCTACAGTAATAACAGAAGAAGCCCATGATATTGATGTAGACAGCTTTACAGCTGACCAAATGAAACAAAAATTGAAGGATATGGGTGTAAAGACACGGCTTCGGTGTGTGAAGAAACTAAAGGAACTTCTCCTTACAACATTAGGAAATAAAGAAAACCAACCATCAAACATTTAAGCCATCTACATGTATCTGTTCTAAGGTCCAGTTCATATGGAGGCAAGTTACAGTACCAGGTCAGCTGAGTTACTCAGCATGTGACAAGTTCCTTGTTAGTATAACAAGTACTATTTTTCCCATCATACTGTTCATAGGCAGGTAACTCACTGTATAGTCAGAACTTGGGACTGGCAGCCCATAATCTCTGCAAATGTGGAATAAACATTCCCTACTGTAAAACTCATAAGTTGGGTAACTCGGCCAACCAGGTAACTCGCCTCCATATACTGTAAACAGGTCCTTAATATTTATTTTCAATTACAAAATTAGGTTGTACACAATGTAAATAAATAATATATTTAACCTTTTACAATGTTATTTACAGGTGAGTGCAGTTGAGTGTTTAACAACATAAATCAGTGATAATTGAAACATTCAAAGCAAAATAATTTCTTTATAAATAACACTTTCAAGTTAACATTGTCAGAATAATAATTCTTGTTCTTGTTTAAAATGTGCTGACAATAAGCTAACAGTTTATTTTTTAACTTGACCTTGAAAACATGTCGCTTGACGACAAGTATGTTTGATTGTTACAATCATTGATGTCTAATTATATCATTAAACACTGAACACACTCCCTACATTACAGTAAGTTGTAAATACAAATTGTATAGCTTTATTAATAAGTTGCAAATAATTAAGATATTTAGTATGATTTAAAATAAATAAGTTATTTACAGGTAGTATGGTTTAAATTACATAGTTTTAACAATAAGTGAGTGCTAAATTAAGTTATTTTCTATAATATACACGTACTGTAAGTAGAAATGTAAATAAAATATTAAGTTATTTATTTTCTATTGACAAAGTCAAAGATTTTCTGCTGTGCATGCCTTTCGAATAACAGTCAGACAGACATTTTCTATTGGAAATCTTCGTGCTTCAACTAAGCTGCCATTTCTTTTAACAAACGTTTTTGGTGACCATGACAAAATGGGCTTTACCTTCAAAGGGAAGTCAATGGCAACCCCATCACCATCTTGATTAAGGTGGTACCACCAGTTTCCTGGCAAAAACTTTAGTCTGGCAAGTTCGTCTTTTTCAAGTAAAAGATGGCCACGATGCCTGGAAGCAATTCCTCGACCACTTGAAACAAACCTCCAGATGTCTAGGTCCATACTTATATATACTGGAGTTGACCGTTGGCTTCTTAGGGCATTTGACACTCCACAACATATCTTTAGGCAAGCATCTTGTAGCCTTTCATCGATTATATGTGGTCTTTCATAGGTTCTAAAATTGGACAACAATCAATTATTGTGGAAATTATTATTGTTAAAATGATCACCAGTCATTTCTGTTAATTTACACTTGCAAAGATCCAGAATCTGAATATCTTGTCTAAGCCTATACATACCTCAATGAATCTGGAGTTAGATTTGTTGAAGGTTCCCAGCTTGAACACTCTAGAGGCCATCCTTTCCACTTTATCAAGTATTCGTAGTCCTAGAAACAAGCAAGTGAATGTGTTTAATGGACAACATCTACATTTAAAACGTGGTTAACTTGTTAACAGAAGTCATACCATGAGGCATGCCACTTAGACTTAGACAAGTCGAACAATTTGAAAGGTATATACTTACATAAGGAATTCTGCGCCTTGTTATGGTCCTTTCGACTTAAAAAAACGCACCCTTCTTCTTTGTTTTCGGTGTACTGTCGTATAACACAACCGAAGAAAATTAATTAAGCTGAACATAATCAATCTCTTTAGCACGATTCGAAGCAGTGCTGGCCGCCATGTTGTTAAACATACACGAGGGATCTCGTTAGGCGGAATAGTGATCTTAGGGGATATAAGGGTTCTCAGGGGATTTTGAAGAAAGGCTGCTGAGCAAATAGCGCCGGCTCAAATGTCCGTAATTTCTGGCCATGGTGCACGTAGGCTATGCCAAGCTGCATTGATACGAGTAGCCCGAGCGAACGCCAATAGTATGCGTCTTGTTTAACGTAAAAAGTATGTGTATTATTAAAAAAAGGTATTGTGTTGATGTCCATGAAACTCGCAGCTTTTGATGATTTAAAGGACATGCGCCTATATACGAATATAAGCGCAGGAGTCTTTATCCGAGATGCGCTTATATGCGGCATGCATCTAATTACCGTCGTTTGCACCTAAGAAAAACACCGCCCGTCAAAACATGTTTAAAATATGTTTGAAAGTTAACCGTTTTTAAATGGACACCGTGGCGTGTGATTGGCAAGACGTGATTGGCTAAGAGCACAAACATGTGCGTATCGAAGGGAAACATAATATGTTTCCCAAGAAGAAACTGTTATTTTTGACGTTGACATTAAAACAAGTTTTGACGGGCGCGGTGTTTCCACTTTCAGACTTGATCCAAGTCTAACTTTAAAGGTGCAAGCGACTGTACCGCTTAATCTTCATTCGACGCATGTATCGACTTCGTTATCAAATGTTTGTGGGATTTTTAAACTGATTTTAAAGACCATTTAATAAAGTTTGGAAAATGTATTTGTTCTTACTGTTTCCAAAAACCGTCAAATGAAATTTTACCGTCGTCCGACCAGAACTATATTCGTTCAGAAAATTATGTTTAGCTCAAATGAAGAGATATGTAATCTTGCCAAAAACAGTCAGCCATATTGTTCGCATACACCGGCTTTTAAAAATATGTAAACACTTTATTGACCACGCCATCGGCAATGACTACACATATGAGTGATACTGAAAAAGCCAGTATTATGAAGTTAAGTACTATCTATAAAAGACTAGAATCGTTCGAATTTAATTCATCGTATCGTACAGATGTTTAAATCAAAACGAAAAACAATTCCGAAATTTTCCTTGTATCTTTATTCCTTTGTTTGTGATAAAAGTAAAATCTATTGTCAAAAATGAAGATTCGCAGCATGGACTAGAAAAACAAACATGTTATGTTTTCCGCCAAAGCATTGCTAATCCGTTTTCATTCCTTTATATACAGTTGAAATTGACACCGTGAGACCACTGAAATATTAGTTGTTCATTTGCCGCTGCGAACAATTTTTACGTACGATTGCAGACAATTTTTTTATGTTTTCCGGCAGAATTAATTTAACACGTGTCCATTTTTGGGGAACATATAAAGATTACGTAAAAGTAAACTAATTTAACGCAAATAATAGACTTTTATATGTCACATATTAAAGAAAATGTCGTACCTTATATAAAATAATGTAATTATTCATCTCAAATATAACATGATAAAACAAAATACAAATGTCGATAGAGTAACAAATATGCCACAATAGCAATGTCAAAAATCCGCTTTTTCTGCATTGGTTGATACTGTCAAGTACCATTATTATGTCCATGTATATATATTTATTTATATTTATGTTACTTACCGTTTGTGGGTCGCACCATTTCAATATCGGCGGCTTGCACAACTGGTTCATGTTCTATAGAAAACACAAAATATTCAGACTATAATTACACAGATAACGCAAATATATACAATTGATATGAATATGCATTTATGTAAGTAAAGTATGCTTTGTAAAGTATGCTTACCTGGTGCGTTGGCATCTGGTGCCTGATCCTCGCTAATTTCTATTTAATTTAAGGGGGGGGGGAAGGCAATAGTATTTTAGTGTCAATTTTCCTGTCCCTTCGTCTATCCTCTATATTTTTCTTTTGGCCCCTCTAACCCGTAATACATACCATTTGTTGGTGTGGACATCTCGAATAACAATACCGAGAGAAAGTTTGCGATTTTAAGTTTAAATGTCGACTGTTCAAAGAAAAAAACACGTCCTCAGGATCGAGCACTTGGCAGGTTTATATTCAGCTCAACCAATCACGTTTAGCCAGTCTCACGGTGATTTGTTCCACGTTCCCAATGTTGCGGCGTCATTAATTTATAACATTGCTTGTTTACTGTTTTAGCTATACCAGTAAACACTTTAAGAATTTATATCATTTCATTCCTAGTTTTTCTATCAAAATGAAGGTAAGGGCCGTAAGACCGATAGTTGAATATATCATATTTACATACTATACACATACAGACATATTAAAAGATAATAAATGTTGTTTTTCTTTTAATAGTGATATAACAAGAAATCTAAGCGAGTATATAACTTTGATGTCGTTCACATTGCTGCTGCAATGTTACGAGTCGAAGGTAATCCCAATGAATCATGGAGATCGAATGATTCATTTTGGGCAAAGGTTGCTGCTACGATCAATGGTAAGGACGATATACTGGTTAGAAAGAACTTGTACATGCTCTGGCGAGAGAATCGAAAAAATTTGAGGAACCATTATTCGTCGCAACAAGAATTAAATAGTGAAAAGAATAAACGATTCATGGTAAGTTCCAATTTGATCCATCTATGGATGTGAATATATAATTATATTATAATTATTTCTTAACCATTCAAGTACAGGCAATCGCTAATCTAACATTTTTGAATTTTGTCCCTACTTTGAGCAATTTTGTTGTTTTCACCTTGTCATCACTGGCGTAGGCGACGGGGGGTGGTCGCCCCCCAATGGTCTCCAAGACCGTTCTCGTGAAAAGTTTAAATCTGTGGAGAAACTTGTAGGGGGGGGAGGGTACAGTTGCTTTAAGGCCAAGTGAGTAGACTAGTAATGTGTTATATATTTAGCAGGCATGCATATGCTATAAATTACAACTATACAAAATGCCGCCAACTTGTTTTTATATTTACAACTTGTTTATAAATAAATCTAAAGATATTCTGATGCGTATCATTCTACGTTCTGGTTTGATTTAAACAAAATTATGTAATTTATGGCTTTCAGATTACTCTTAAATGCATGCCTCAAAATGCAGGAAATAGTGTTTCAGAGACCCTAGAAATGCAAAATTTTCCGGGAGCCCGCGGACCCCCCTAGGAGATAGAGGTTCTTGCCCCCCAAACCGAAGACCCTGGCTACGCCACTGAGTGAAAATTTCGTTAGAAAGAGATAATTTATGAATTGTGTTTTTTGGTAATAAAGCGTTGAGAAACATTTTAATAAAGCCGACACAGTGGCGCTTGTCTAGAGGCACTTAACTGGCTTCATTGTCAAAATTGATGTAAACAGCTTTATACTGCTGACGTAGACAACTCTTGACTTTAAAGGGGTACTAGCACCAAAAATCGCGTGTCGATTTTTTTACGTAAAATTAAACTTTAGCAACAATAACTAATTTGATATATGTATATTGAAGCGAGGGGATTGTTGCGTTAATATTAAAGCTATCCGCCGGAATATCCGCTATCCTGTATCCGCTATCCGCAGTTCGCTATCCGGAATCCAGTATATACATTTTAAATCTTAAATTTACCGACCGATTTATAGCCAGACGTATTTCCCCGCCATTGTTTCTCCCTATTCGGATATTCGATTCCCTATTTCGATGACTATTTGGATTCATTCATTCCTTGTTTGTTTTTTCGCTTATTTGCTTTTCGATCGTTAAATAGAGTCGCTTAAATCACTTAGCTTATAAACAGAACCATTCTCAGATAACGATTGATCGGATTGAATTCACCGATTGACCGATAGCTCTACATGTACGAACGCGAGCCATTTCTGTGACGTATTACCTTTTTATCCTATCACACCCAGTGAACTCGACGTATTACCAAAACCGATGATGCGCGGCATGGCCCAAAATAAACATGTCATGTTTTCCGCCAAAACATTAACGAATCCGTGTGCATTCGTTAGCCTTTGAAATTGACACCGTGAGATCACTGCAATATGATTGGTCCATTTGCTGCTTTTGAATTCTCTAGCCAAAAAGGTTTAGGGATGCAGATGGATTCGTCAATGTTTTGGACAGAAATCATGACGCGTTTTCTTGGGGCCATGCCGCGCATCATCGGTTTTGGTAATAAGTTGAAATCAGATACCTATAACGCTAACGTCCAGTCATTCGTGGGGCGAAGTGAGGCAAAGTTCTAGGCCCCTGCGCGGTTTGCAGGTAGGTTTCAGTCTCCCACAAAATGTTTTTTACATGGCCACCGGTCTTGACCGGACTGCGAAGGCTCGAAAAGGTTTGAAAAATTATTTATTGATTTATTTTATCACGCTTTGCTAAACGTGCATTTTAAATTTTGATTGTTGTGCTATGCTGCCGAACTAATTGTGCAGTGATTGTTTAATTTGTTGCTATAGTAAAAGTCATTGTCTTTTCAAAACGTGCACGAAGTTTGTCAGACGTCAGTAAAGAAATTAAATCATATATTAGAGTTTCGTCACTCCGAAGAGGATACAAAAAATCAACACAAACTTAGTATAGAATATGCCGTTTAATAGTATCAGTTTCGTCAGTGTCCTTTTGTTTAAAACGTATTCCGCATTCGTACAGAAAACAACAACTAGCCATGAGTAAACGTGAAAAATAAACAATCTAGTTGTCAGTTATTTCTTAAAATATCATGTCGTTTAACACATTCGAACAAAAAATTAAAGGAGCAGAAATAAGAAAATAACATTAGATGTATATTATGAAATATCAAGTATCAATACGTCTTCAAAGTCGTACAAGAATAGCTTTCTCACTCTTGTTCTCACCTTTTCAGCTGGCTGTTTTCATCCTTAGCCATCAAAAGGACGTCTGTTTTCTCAGCCCATTTTCATCCCTAGCTTGAATTTACTGTATAGTTTTGGACTGCTATACAGTAAATAAAACAACAACAGCACTACACAACAACAGGAAACCATTAAATGCACGCTTAGTCTGATAAATAATTTTTTCAAACCTTTTTTCGAGCCTTCGCAGTTCTGCTCAAGACGGGCCGCGGCCGTGTAAAAAACATTTTGTGGTAGACGGCCTACCTGCAAACCGCGCAGGGGCCTGGAACTTTTTGCCTCACTTTTGGTTTAGGTGTTAGCGTTCCAGGTATCACTGGCCGTGATTTTAACTTACATCGAGTTCACTTACATCGAGTTGTTTTTACTAGAAATACATAAACGCAACAAACCCCTCACCTGCTGTAACGGTATTCCCCCCCCCCCCACCCCACCCCCTTCCCCAATGTTCAAAGAAAAATTTCCAGTTGAAAATAATTATATAACAGTTGTTGAAGAAAGAAGAGTTGATTTAATATACTCTCGTGGTCAGGTTGTAAAACATATTTTGTTTAAAGGGGTATTTTAACAAGCTTTTAAATGGCTTCCATGTACATGTTTGATGGGAAATAAACAACGTTTATAGCGACATGAAGCAAAATACAGATTTTGATTCGAAAATACATACTGAAAATATGAAAAACATGGCACGTCCTATAGAAAAACTCGATCTAGACCGGCGGACATGTTGGCGAAATAAACTGTAATAACTTTAAAACCGCAATTGAAACAAAGCAAAAATATGCAGTATTAATCGGACTGTCAAGGTGAAACAAATAGCAAATATTTATATTGACGAAAAAACATGGAAAACGTTAACGTTTGTCACGTACTCACGTTTTAAGAAAACAGCTGACATTCTCAGTGAGATTTTTTTTAGACTTGTCTTAAACCTTGCCGTTTCTCTCGCTATCATGCACTACACTTTCCCGTTGCCTTCTCTCTCTAGTGTACTTGTTTACCTTTTTTTCTGACTGCCTCAGTTTGTTCGCTTCGGTTTTCTTTGCTATTAAAGACAGTAATAACTTCCCTCCCCGCTGTTTCGTTGTCGTTGCGACAGTTTTGTATACTTTTCATCGAGTTTCCATCAACGCTTTTCCTTCGAGTTAATAGTTCTTGTCGCTTTCCTTAAAGTTTCCTTGTTTTATTGAGCTGCATATTCTCCTTCCCGATAGAGACAAATAATAGTATTTTTGCATGTATATACTTCCATATTGTTTCCAGTGCCCTACAATCTTCACCGCGGTCATCATGGTCCGTCCACACACATTCGTTGTCCACTGCAACGACGGCTCTCTCTCAGCCTTTGATATCGTACAATTGTTATCAGAATACGAGTTCACATAGCTACCAAATATATCAGCATGCACTAGCTAAGGCATATATATATATATATATATATACAAACGAGCACGTGTGATTTTGTTCACAGAATGTCGGAAAGTGCTCAATACCATAAAGGTAGAGCGAATATAGTATAGTTTAAGTGGGCTTACCTCAAAATGTTGAGTGTCGCAACTGACAGTTGCGACACTCAACATTTTGAGGTAAGCCCACTTAAATATCCAGATCGCTCAAATTGATTCGCATTGTAACACGCGTGTGAAGAGGACTCAACGCATGTCGGGATTAGCACCCTCACCGGGCTCCAGGCCTTCAGCCCTACCCCCGGGCTGGGGGTTAATGTGTTATTACAAAAAGAGTCATTTTCATAGGTTTATTCTCGGATCGCACGTAAAAAATGGCCTAGGCTAGATCAGATTTTATGCACGTGTTTGCTTTTTTATTATTTCGGATAGAGTGGATACCATCACAATTTGTTAATTTACCGTAAAGTTCCGAAAGTAGCCGGGGAGGGCGAATTTTTTTTTTGAGCCAGGTTCATTGCGCATTCAATTGTGCGCAAGGAAATGACGTGACTTGCGCGTTCTGTGAAGACTGGTGCCTAGCAGAGTGACGCGTCTCGAAATGGCGGAATGGCCGCCGAATGGCGGAATTGTTTCTCAGCATTCGGGTTTCTCAGTTATCTGTTTCGCTTTGACACTGAACGCTAGAAAGTAGCATTGTGTTGACAGAAAGAGACGCAAAACTGTGGAAAGCAGAGGTAAGATACCTTTTCATTGCTTTATATGAAGAAACCGCTATGACGTTTAATCTGTTTTAAATTATATTATAAATAGTAAAATAGATGTAGTGTGATTACTGTGATAAGCTTTTATAATTGTATATTGCCTTTGATAAAAAGTATACAATGTAGTCCAATACATAAGCAAATTGTCTATCGAGCATTTGTCAAAGGACAAGAACATTGAACCAGAAAAGTTAAGAGATATAAGTAAAACAAATACAATACAGTATTTAGACACATGTCACACATCACTACACTTCACACAAATTGGAACCCAGTCTCTGCATCACAAAATTATTGTTAGCAACCTTAAGTTTTAATATAATTAATTGACAAGGAATATGCTCAAATGTAATGTTTAAGTTACAAAGTCCTAATTGTTACCATTTCCCAGCATTTTGTTGTGGTACACATGCATTCTTACTTAAAGAATGTTTGCGTTTTTTTGTGGATTTTTTTCTGTCTTTCATAATATAACGGTCCGACATGTCCCTTGATTTGATTCGTGTTATAGAAGTTGGTCTTCCCTGACTTGCTTTTCGCATGCCACGAGTTGTTGAAACCTTCCGTCGACCTGCAGCTGTAGCTTGAACCTTGATTCTTTTGCCATACCTTTGTTTTATTCCATACGATTTTGATATGCTATTGCCTAAAATATTTCCGAAATTATGGAAGGCTGCTGCCAATTTATTATTTGGGTTCATTCCACTGGTTTTGTCCACCATAGTCAGATACCGATTGCAGAATTTTTTTATGCCACCATTAAGATTGTTATCATTTTCCATAATTCGTTCATTTATGTCGTCAAATACTCTTTTTAGATTTTCTGTTACTTCATTGTTAAAATTATGTTCAATAATTGTATTAGTTTGTGATGTGGCGATGTTTTGGGGTTGTAATGGGGGTTCACCTTCTTCTACCGACGGAAAAGAACTTTCTGCACTATGAGAACCTTCTTTCTCATCTTTCTGGTGAAGACTGGCATAAAAATCAGTTTGTTTGGCATTTTTGCCCAAAGCAACTGTGGCAAATTTTTGTCTTCCAGAGGCATCCAAGGAAGTAATAAAACTTAAACATGGGATCTTGTACTTTAAAACCACAGCTGCCTGATGCTTGCATGGCCTTCCAGTACATCCAACAGGGCATTCACATGTTCCAATAGTAACATCAACTAGGTACCATTTGGTTGAAAGAGATCCACTTCTGACCTTAAAAATATTTTGGGATTCAGTTGGTTGAACATAACTTAAGTCAACATTTCCGCATGAAAGTTTTTTATAACGTTTTGCAATGAAATGACCATATCTGTTGTGGGAAATTGACAGAAGCCTGTTCTTATAGTAGGATTCAAGTGCAATTGTGATGAAGTCGAACACTTGTACTGTGTTGTAAGCCTTGACCCTGTCAAACACGATTTCCTTTAATATTCTAATTCCACTCTCTGCATAATTTTGAGTATGATTTCCCCTAGTCATCAAGTTTTGCCGGTAAGCTAAAGACCATTCTTTCTTTCTCTTCATATGGGTTGTTATTCGTGATGTAAATTGCTTGTATTTTTTTTCTGTTTTGTTGTTCAGCAAAATTTGATATCTTTCTGATAATTGATGCCCATTCTTTGCAAAAACCAAGTCCTTTACTAGTTTTAGTAGTGGGTACCTGTCACATTTGTTAATAGAATTTTTGCTATCCCAGAGCCATGTCCACTGTGCTTGTAAGAAATGAAAAATACAAAGCAAAAGCACAGGAGTTGTCCAAACATTATGAAGGGCTGCCCTTTCAGCAGCACTATCGTCAGTCAAGAAAATATTTGGCCCGTTCTTGCCATTGCCATAGAAAGCATGGTCAGGAATGACATCTTTTAGTGTTTCCATGGCTGCTGTAATTGTTTCTTCACTTTCTCCTGATGTCAAAACCACTCCCAAAGGTAAACCTCCTGCTGCAGTACCTGTTGATAGCATGAAAAGGGGATTGTTATGTCTTTCCAGATTAGACGTAGCATCACAGAATGCCATTTCACCACTCTGTTTAATGTATTTGTGCACTCTGGACATTAGTGGTGTGCAGATAGCTAGGATAAAGGGCTGTATGGTCGTTTTATTATTTGAAGATGAAGAGTTGCAGTCATATATCTGAAGCTTAGCACAACCTCCCTCATCTTTATATTCACTGTTGTATTTATCTACTCTGTTTTGAAGCTCTTCAAACATTCCAAGTCCACGACTAGCACCATGCTCGTCATGTCTCCATTTTTCGTGCAGTCTATATATAGAAATCCCATATCAGGATTGTACTTTCTGTCCGCTGCAAGTGTTTCATAGTCTAAGGAATCCTCATTTGCCCTAAGCTCCAGTTTCTCTTCAATAATTCGTTTTACTGAGCTGGGATTGTGTCCCTCCTTGAAGTAATTTATTGCCAATGTTGTTGAGTCAGTTGCCGGGTCCCTGAAACTTAAGGCTGCTGCAGAAGCTGTTGGATGGTTGTGATCGTATATGACATTAAGTTTGCATGGGTGTGTTGCAACTTCAGGATTTTTGTGTAGTGCTGTTTTTGTTTTTGCTAGTATTGTCAAATAAAGTTTTGCAGGACACCCTGTATCTTTGTGGCGTCGTGGCAGATCTTTGAGTGTAGAGGCTGGTATATTTTTATGTCTGGCATATCCTGTGTTATGTTGGCAGCGTGACGTAAAACGGTAAAGTACTCGTTCTCCGACTACCTTTCGTTTTCTTTCTTGACGAAGAGTTGTTTTGGAATGTTCTTCAAATTGATGTACCCAATCAACAGCATCTTTTTCAGTTTAAATGTTAATGTATGCTGAAAAAGTAAAATTTAGTTTTGGAGCCCCAAGAAATGTGTGTGTTGGCAAATTTTGAAATTCAGTTATCCTGTAGCTATAATTTGGTGGGAAAAGACATTGTGCTTCACTAGGCATACACATCAAACCATTTTGGTTGGTGCTACAGTTCAGTTCGAGACTAGGTGGTGAATCTCCAGGAGAATCAGACTCTTTAGCTGTAGTACTACTACTTGGTGGTGGTGAATCTCCAGGAGAATCAGACTCTTTAGCTGTGGTACTTGGTGGTGAATCTCCAGGAGAATCAGACTCTTTAGCTGTAGTACTACTACTTGGTGGTGAATCTCCAGGAGAATCAGACTCTTTAGCTGTAGTACTACTACTTGGTGGTGGTGAATCTCCAGGAGAATCAGACTCTTTAGCTGTGGTACTTGGTGGTGAATTTCGAGGAGAATCAGACACTTTAGCTTGTAGTACTTGAGAGTCATCAGACTCACTTACTAGATCAGTTATACATCTGTTAATCAAGTCAAAAAAAGGTGAAGTACATTAATGCATAATTATATAATTATTATTTTTTTATTTGCATTTTTAAATGGTTAAAGTTGCCCAAAGGCCCTAAAATACTAGTCATGATTTATTATACTGTATCGTGGAATTCTGAAAGACATACAATGTAAACGTATTAAGATACCACCATTTGCGGCCGTTCAAGCGTTTTAATAGTGTTTAGCGAATAACTAGTTGTTTTCGAGTTTTGAAACAAACGTTGTCCAATGACAACTACAGTATACATTTGACAGATCAAATCAATGACGAATAGGGGGTGTAACTTTTCATTGTTATTGCTTCCGTTTCAAGTTTGAACGTTGCATTGATATTTTCTCACGGGCCACGGCAAACATGGAATACAAAATAAATGTGTTTGGCAGGTAATATCGAAGTGAACAGACCCTTATCAGATGATCTGCGTTCGCTGATCATTCCAATTCTCACAATTAAGCCAAATGATTGATTTGATCTGTCAAACGTATAGTTGTCATTGGACAACGTTTGTCTCAAAACTTGAAAACAACTAGTTATTCACTAAATGCTTTAACGCAAATGGTAGTATTAAGTTCAAGACATTAGAATTGCACACAATTATTTTTCTTGTTTGTCCTTTTAGATTATACATGTACATGTAATCTAACACTAAAAACATACGTGTACAGCTGATTTTCTATGTCTAGCATCATTCTCTTGCGAAACATTGGTATATCATTCTATAAATAAAAGCATATTCTCAATAAATTACCTGTTGTTTATATCACGTTAGGAAAGAAAAAAAACACTGTTGTTGTAAATCTGAAAACAGTACCTGTGAAAATCCAAGTGGTATATTTTCTGCAATATGTGTGGCATACTGTAACACAATTTCAAGTATGTTTGTTAGGAGTGAAAAGAAATGGGTCCATTGCACAAAAAATATAACCGTGTGAAGTACATGTATCAGACAGTTTTATTCTTACAATGTATATTACAATGTTTATTAAAACTCACCTGGCAGACAAAAACACCACAGTCATCATGATTTTTTTGATTAGGAATACTCTGCAGGGGGAAAAAGGAGCAAAAGGGTGCTGGTTGTATGAAATTAACTTCAATATTTGGTAGTTTGTGTGAGATGTGGCTTTCTGTCTGCAATTCTCAACATGTCTTAAAGTATTTGTTAACTGCAGAAGGAAATGGAAGATAATTGCTGTACGGTACAGTACCTCTAGAGGAGGGACCAAAAACTGCCAGTCATTAAAGTTTAGAGAACATTTCGTCTTGAAAAACGTTTCTTCTTGTAAAAACAAACTGCAACAAAGTGAAGCAGACATCTTTTTAACAATGCATCCAAATAATGATTTTGAAAGGTTAGGGTTTTTAGTGTTTCAGATTGCCTGAAAATACTACAATGTAAATTGATAGGGGGAGGGAAACCTACAGCATATTTTGCTGTGTCCACCAATTACAAAATAATACTTGCCACATTCGCTTGAACCATTCTTTGCTTGTACCTAAAGAAGTTCCCAGTGAATCCAGATAAAACATACTTTTTCTTTGGGGGAATGTCACCTGTATATTTGTTGAGAAAGTATACAATCATGTACAATGTGATTATAGCATTTTATCATTATGCTAACCAGTATTTAACTCCCCTCTTTCCATCAAAGAATCAACTATTATCAGGGCTGTTGGAAATCATTATTACAGACTGTACATGTACAGTAGATTCCCTTAGACTGACATAATTATAATGATCAGTAAAATGGTTTGAAAAATAATATATTTTTACCAGTAAAGTCCAGTGATTACTTGAAATATTGACTGGGACTAAAATAGTGTCTTGAGTAAGAATGTCAATGTCCTGCAATACACCACAACAGATGTAATATCTATAATTGTACTTGTCATATTTTTTAAAGGGGGCTAGGGTGCTTAAGGGAGGGAGGAGCTTATTGAATTTTACATGCCAGAAATTTTACATGTCTAAAATGAACTCTAGTGATCCGAGTTTCTATTAATGGAGTTATTGTAGACATTTAAAAAAATACATGTTTTATGTGGAGGGGATTAAGGAGAGGGTTTGTTCAATTTTTCACTTTATGGGGGGGGGGGGGGGGGGCTTATACAGTGTCACAAATGTACCTTTGTCCAGCGGTTTAACTTCCTCTTTTGATAACCATCCTTCACTATCAACTGAAGCAAGTGATTTGAATAACGCTTAACCTTGAAACCCTGTGAAAATCAGTGCAATTATCAGCAAATATTTATTACAATTATTACAATTAAACTTTTGGTGAGAAAATTTAGAAAGGATTTTCAACATTATTGTTTGAAATCTTAAGTTAGCCATTGGACATAATATGGGCAAATGGATAAAATATTGAGTAAATAATTACCTTACTCCTGAGTGTCTTCTCCATGTTTTCCAGATAGCAATCTATGGCCTAGTAGACAATAAAGATGAAATCAAATAATGATTACATACTGCCTTCAGATTTTGTAATTGTTTGGAAATTTTTGTTTATTAAACCACAGTTGTTTGCTATTTCTATAATTCTCATGCTCTTGCCATTATAAACCTATACAAGATATATCAGATATGTTAGGCTTATAATACAACTGATTTAAAACTCTTCTGACCACTGCAGTTTGTACAAATACATATACTATAATCATTTATCAAGTACCAGTGAGTTGAGCCATCTGTTTCCTTTCAAAGTTTCAGAATTCCTGTTGGTAGATGTCGCTAATCTGTCACACTAAAAAGGTACAGTAATTGTTGTGCACCTATCAATGTTAAGCCCCAGGGTGGGTGGGTGGGTGGGGGGGGGGGGGGGCAACCCACGGGATATCGACTGATCAACATATCCCAACACAGGGAAATTTGACTTCCTTGACAAGCTCAAGGGACAGGATTTTTGACACATAAAATGATCTTAATACTATATTTTAGCACTTAGGGAGGGGTATTTTGACCAACAATGCTATTCTACTGAGGGGAATTTGACAATTTCCCTGTGGGTTGCCTGCCCCCCCCCCCCCCGGGCTTAACATTGATAGGTGCATTACAGTATACATGTATGTGCAGTATATTATTCACGTGTGTTACTATTTCTGTAAGCCTAGGAGTTAATGGGTTAAAGGGATGCATACTAAAGTGTGTAGGTGGTTGTCATTGTCAGTTTACCCATTTGAGGTGGATGAAATAGATGGAAGTAAATCATTACATGCGCTCAACTTCTAATGAAACCCCTGCATGTGCTTGGAAAACTATTCACTACCACTTTCCACTTGTCATGAAACAGTAAATAATTGTTACACACAATTCTATCTGTAGTCTACTATAATTTATACCTACATGTAAAACCTCTGTATTTCTAGACTACTGTACCAGTACTTGTTTAAAAAAAAACGAGGTAGGTATATTCACCATACCTGCAACTGTTCTGCCAAAGAGAATTGCCTGTAGGTATTGAAAGGCTTGGCTATTGTTGGTTTCACTTTGGGTAAAGGGCCATATTCCGGATTTAGGTACTTTGTCATCTCATTACAGGTAGCTGTTGGGGTTTCCTGTCATGAGAGGAAGTGTTAGATACAGTACAATTTATGTAGACTCAAAACTGATGCTTTCCCAAATTCATAATCTTTAAATGGGCACATTTTACAATCCTATGTAGTACCACACATGTATTAATTTACCTCTATTAAGGCTTTACAATCAACCTGCTCATAAAACAGCATAAAGGGCCATGTCTTATTCTTCCTTGCAATGGATACCTTTAATTAATCAATTGAAAATGGTTTCTGTATTGTAAAATTCAGCAAAATTGTGTTGCAATGTGTGTCAAAAATTGTTTTTGAATTTTACCTGTGTATCATTAACTTCATACCATTTTCCTTTTGCAGGCAAAGAAGCAAAGTAGTGTCCATTTTTAGGACCAATGGACATGTAATGGAGTATGGCCTTAAGTTTATAGAACTTCCTCTCCTAGTTGTGAAATAAAAATTTAAGTTATTAAGTAGAAAGAGCACATGTACCATACCAGTATGAAGTGGCACTCAGGAGTGAAAGAGCTAACTATTGACAGTTCTTATATAACTTTGTAATGCAACCCTCCTTACTGATTGATTCGAAAGAATCACTTGCTCTTCAAGTTCAAAAGGAATACTTTCAATGGAGGCAGGGTTTCTGTAATAAATTCAATAAACATTTACAAATTTATTCCAACAATAAAAATAAAATTGGTAATAAAAAATTCTTATACTATAGATGTAATACAGTATACTGTATAAGGAATCCAGTTTAGACTTAACAAGTCAACCTGGAAAACTGGGCCTTTGATTGACTTATCAATAATTATTTCTAGTCAAAAAACTGAAAAAAGCACAAGGCCTTCCTTGGATTTAAACTCCCCCATGTGGTGTAACTCGACTTCTGATTTAACAGTTTGGTCTTGAATTGTCAATGAATTTGAACTTCTTGGGACACACAGTACAATAAAAACAATATTATATTTACAACTTACCCAATGTAAAAAACAAAGACAGGAGGTGTTTTAGTTATTGACATTTTCTTCTCTGCTGTTTCATTACTTTTGCATCTGAGGGGGGAAAATCAACACCAAAATAAGGTTAAGCATGAAAAAAATTGCTGCACTATTTTCTAATAATAATATAGGTGGTGAATGGAAGAAGATTGGTGCATTATACTGTACCTGTCACAAAAATATCCCACTACAATCTCTGGCTTTCTTGTGGCATTTAATGCAGCAGTAACTGTTGTGAGTTTCTCAGCCTGCAGTATAAAAAATATTTAAATTAATCAATCAATAAAGTATAGAGGAGTTTTAAAATATACCAGGCTGCTTGAGGCTGGTGGCAATAAATAAAACTGCTGGGCTGCAAGGTTATATTGTTCTCAAGTACATTGTGTGGGGGGTGTGGGGGGGGGGGGGGGGGGGGGGGGGGAGTGGGGTGTTACAGATGTCTGTGCCATTTCAATAAGATAGGCTTGGTCTTGATCTCAAAATATGGGAACTGGTCTAACCAGAATACCAACTAAGACTGCCTCAGGCCCTCAGGGAATGCTGAAGAGGGCATAGGGTGGCTGCACACACTCAGTCCTCTCCAAGGCCAGTGTGTGTGTGAAATCTGGCAAGAAGGAAAGAGCAGGTGAGACACTGTATAGACAGACTATAGATTGTACTCTTGGATGGCAACTAAATTTCAGATTCTTTTTGTTAAATATTATCTCCTGCTTACATGTGGATGCAATATCAAACTGTCTTCTATGACTGATGATGTTCTCAGATTACCACAAGTTTGGCATTTCACTAAAGTAAAGATAGTACATTTTAATATAGTTAATATATAAATTACAGTGCATCTAAATACTGTTAAGCACCCTAGGGGCATATTAATTTTAGACCCCCTGGGGGGTTAAATTATTTGATTTTCTGGTGATGAAGTGACTATAGACCAAAAAGAACCCTGTTTTACAGGGGGTTAGGGGGGGGAACTTATAGGGGGGGGGGGGGCTGTGAGGGAGCTTACTAGAATGGGAGGTGGCCTTAATTGAGGATGATGGCTTCCAGATTCTTACTGTAAACATACTATTTTTTTGTACCTGTAAATGTTTGGTGAATTCCAGTTGGCCTAAAAAATAGATAAATCAGTGATGAGAAAAAATAATTATTTTAGGGATTTTTGCCAGGGTTCAGAATAAAGGCACCAAGATTTGTCCTTGATCAAATAGTGTCACAGAACCAACTTTTGACTACATAAAATAGATATCTCTCTAAAATAATATATTTACCTGGGATGTTGTGCAGCCAATGTAGCAGACGTATATACCTTAGTCATCACATAGTGGATGATACCCATGAATAATTCGTTTGGATCCCCAGGCATTGAAGGACGAAATCCCGATCCAAAAGCTACCATGTTTTAAAAATACCATTAACTGCATGGGCACGTTATAAAGTAAAGCGGAATATTTTGCTTTTATGTGTTTATCTGATAGACTACCTGAAATATTCAAGACGATTTCCGAAGGGACGATTATGGAAGCCGAATTTCTCTTCAAAATATCTTTTATTAATGTATTCACAGTGCATACACCACAGAAACATCCGACGTGTCCTATCAGATGAGAACACAAAATACATATGTTTAATTAAATTTACGTTCTTACAGAATGAACAACGGAAAATATGGTAATTATTTATAAGATGATTTTCACTTAGTGACACTTACCATGAGCTGACTCTGCCGCACGACATAGCCAAGCAGCGATTTTTTCGCAGTGTGCAACACACTGAAGACGCGAGTTCACATAACAGTTGTTCGCAATATTGCGTAAACCGCGAAATTGCGAAATTGCCATTTCAAAAAACTGAAAAGAGCGACAAACGAATCACTGAACTAGAAAATCTTTAAGAAATCGAATCTATTTCCCCGGTAAAATTAAAGCGTATTTCCCGCTGTTGCGATTTCTTTATTTCCTGTTTGCACCAGTCTCCACAGAACGCGCAAGTTACATCATTTCCTTGCGCACAATTGAATGCGCAATGAACCTGGCTCAAAAAAAAAATTCGCCCGGGGAGGCTATTTAATACGGATTTTGGAACCACAATGCTACTTACAGGGGGTGGCTACTTTCAAGGGGCGGCTATTTTTGGGGTGAAAATTGCGTTGGAAAGAGAGAATTTATCAATTGTGCTTTTTGGTGTAATAGCTTTGAGAAACTTTTAAAGCAAACACAGTAGCGCTTGTCTAGAGTCAATGAAGTCTGAAATGACTTCATTGTCAAAATTGATGCAAACAACTTATGCAGGTTTAGGGGCAGGTTTAGAGGTGGGGTCGCGGGTTGGGAATTATTTCCTTTAAAATACACGATTATTGTTAATTCTATTCAGTTAATTCTAAATTAACGACAATCAGCATATATCTCTCATATAGAATTCAATATTATCCTGAATTGTGAAGTGGTCTAGAATTCAGGATCTGACCCTGAATATTAAAGAAATTACCAACCTAAGCCCCTAGCCTAACCCTCATCCCACCTCTGAACTAACACTAACCCCGAGCAACCATAAATATAACCAATTCCCCCGGTTGCCTCAAACCTAACCACAACCATCCTAGAAGAAAGCGGCTCCACTTCTCACACCCCGAATGGCAACCAACAAATGTAATAACATGCGTTCTTTTGCACGTAAAATTAGAACAATGAAAGCATTAATTATTAACATAAAGGAATTGAAAAGTAATGCTCTCGGACTATCTTACTTATTCAACTGAAAAATATTCGAAGCCTAAATTCCAGAAAAAAATCCAGACGAATTTCAACAAATATTGATTAAACATTCATTTCTTTTGAATTTCCCTTATGAATTATTAATGAATTTTACAATTATATATAAATATCGGCTTTTATTAATCTTTGGCTTTGCATATTAACGCGTATCCAAAAAAACTTACTGTGGTTGAAAAGTTACTTAGTTGTTATATCTATAATTGCAGACTGTAGTTGACGGAACTGAAATTTCAAATTGTTTTGAAAGCCTGAATGATGAATTAGTAAGTTTAACTTGATTTTCTATACTTCTCTCGTAAAATGATTGTTTAAATTTTTGCAATAAGTTAGTTAATTATAAATATTTTAGTTTAATTTGCATGTTACTTTTTTATGTTATAAGGATCTTCAGAGCAGTGAAGATGATAGATTCGAGCAGCAACTAGACGATGTGATCTGGGAGAATAACGTAAGTTATAAAATTGGCCAATTTATTTATTGGTATCACCCACTGACCTGTATATAAATTACTTGAACAAAAATGTGTCCCAAAATGACCACTGACTTGTATATAAATTTCCTGGCAAAGAAATTGTCCCAAAATTATGGAATAACAAAGATGACATTGCATGGAGTACTTTGTTCATGGTATAGACCACTGATGCGTGTTAAAACTACGAAATGTTTTTAAACTTTGACATTTTTCAAATGAGATGAACGCATAACAAAACATAATTTACCACAACGTTTTTGAATTGAAAAACTTATGACATAGATTCAGAAAAGGATTTCAACGCTACGTTTGATTAATGAACTAAAAGCAAACGTTTATCAGGTCTGTGCTGATGTAAAAAATCTTCTGAAAAGCTTGTTAAAATAACTTTTTACTTTCAAATTGAGCCAAAAGTGATAAATCTGTCATAAAAAATTTGATCAGTGGTCAATACTATGAGCAAAGTACTCCAATTTTCACCTTGCTTACTGGTGGATAACTTCTGGGGATAATTTTTTAATTCAATGCTTGCGTGACCCTGATTCGAACCCTTTTGGTTAAGTAGAACGATATATACTTCTTGCAAAATACACGTTTACAATAAGTATAATATTCCAGATGGTTATTCTGTTACATATTTCTTAGGGAGTCGGTGCGACAATACCAGTTGATGATGATTCAAGGGAAAACCTGTACAGGCACATGCAGAAAAAAGGTTTGAAAACAAATAGTAAGCATGTAGGTAACAAACGTAATGCGTGTTGATAACAAAGATAGTAATATTCAGATACTATGCGAAGATTTTCCCCCTTTAGACAAAGATGTAGTAACTTTTTCAGAACAATCTAAGAATTCGGTCGAGTGTGTCGCCGCAAGAAGGAACTATGACCAAAATGCATACTCTCGATGGCTGCCTTAAACAAAAATCAATAAAAAAAGACGAAGGTCGTAAAAAAGATATTACCCGAGAGGAATACAAGTGTAACAAACACGAAGGAAAAGAAGTAGAATTCAACTGCCTGAACGGAAACGAAGAACAAGGAAAGGATGAAGAACAAGGAAAACAAATAAATTACCAGAACCAAGAAACACAAACGATAGATGAAGATGGAGATGAATATAGAGATGAAGATGAAGATGAAGATGAAGATGAAGATGAAGATGAAGATGGAGATGGAGATGGAGATGGAGATCGAAATGGAGATGGAGATGAACATGAACATGGAGATGGAGATGTTGATGAAGATGAAGATGAACATGGAGATGGAGATGGAGATGGAGATGAACATGGAGAGGAAGATGGAGAGGAAGATGGAGAGGAAGAGGATGATGAAAAGGATGATGAAAAGGAAGAGAAAGAGGAAGAGGAAGATAGAGATGATAATGGAGATGGAAGTGGAAGTGTTTGTGAAGATGAATACAAAGACCAAGATGAAGACCAAGCTGAAGAACAAGATGAAGATGAAAATGAAAACGAAGATGAAAAGGAAGACAAAGTTGGTGAAGTTGAAGGTGAATATGAAGTAGATAATGATAAAGATATAGATATAGATGGAGATGGGGATGTATATGAAAACCAAGATGAAGGTGAAGATAAAGCTGAAGGCGAAGGTGAAGATGTAGAACAAGATAGATTGATGGAGTTGGTGAAAGAAGAAGAACAAGATGAATATATAGAGTTCAAGGCAGATAAAGATGAAGAACAACATGGATATCTAGATCAAAAGGAAGATCAAGAACAACATGAATATATAGACTTCGATGAAGACGATGACGAAGAACATGAATATATGAAGTTCGAGAAATTTGATGAAGAACGACACGAATATATGGAATTCCAAGCAGTTGAAGAACATGATGACCATAAAGATTGCAAAAAATATAAAAAACAAATGAAATTCAGAGATCAAGATGAAGATGAAGAACAAATGAAAGTTATACATGAAAAGGAAAACAAACAACAATATGAACAACAGGATAACAAAGACTACAAATTATATAGAAAACGCACAATAGTTGAAAAAGGCGGAGACGATAATGTAACTCGCATATTGCATAAAATGGAACGATCGGCAACGGAATCGACAGAAAAACCTTCAGAACCAATTATGAAGTCCAGAGTGTCTACCCGAGAAAGGCGATTGCCCAAAGTGTATACACCTAATAGTAACATGAACGAAGTTTACTGTTTCTGTCAACAAGAAGACTGTGGATGGTATATCATTTGCAACTTCACAAAGGGTAAATGCTTGAAATACTATCACCCACAATGTGTAGGTTTGAAATGGATTAAAACACGTGAAGATGCAGCCGAGTACAGTAACTGCCCAGATGGAAAATCGTATAGATGTCCAATGTGTTCCATTGAAAGTGAAGTGAAAAGAAATGCTGATAGTCCAAAGGGACGTAGAGACAAATATGCACAGTACAATGACAATTGTAATAGATTCTGCAAAAAGGAAAAACAGTGTGAATATGAAACCAACAAAAACAGAGGAAATCAGAAAAACCGTACAAACTACCAAAAAACCGCAGGAAAAGGGGAATATATTTACTACGTAGAGGATGAAATAAAACAAAAATATGCAGAACATGAGGAATATAAAGAACAAGAAAAATTTTCATATACAGAACAAATGGAAGATGATGAGCACAATGAATGTATAGTTGACCACAAATATAAATACCAGAAATACGAAGGACAGGCAAAAGTAGAAGAGAGTGACGAGTATAATGAATGGTTAGAATATGAAGAACATAGTAGTAATAAACATGAAGTATTAAAGAAATACCAAATGGTTTTCCGTGTTTGGATACTCTGATCCAAACACGCGGGAAATTGCGAGACTGGAGAAAGGCGTAACAAAACACGAGCCGTAGGCGAGTGTTTTTAGCTTTTCGAAAGTCGAGCAATTTCCCAAGTGTTTGGATAAGAGTCTCCAAACACGGAAAAAACCATTTGGTATTTCTTTTATAAAATAATCACAAGTGAATATGATATACTGTCGGACATTTTCAAAAAATCGTTTCGGCAGGAATTTTCCGTGTTTGGATACTCTGATCCACACACGGCAATTGTCCAATCAGGGCTCGCGTAGTATACATGTTATTTTATAAACCACAATGAGCAAGAGCAAGATGAGAACAAAACATGTTAAAGTGATGTGTTATATGAAGACAATAGCAAACATACATTCAGTGCAGGCAGAACACCGAAAACTACAGGTACACGGATTAAACAAAGATCTCGTCTTGTTTCTGACCTTTTGAACAACTTTGAAGTTACGGATGATGCCGATTCAGATCAAAATGCGTCACATAATTCAATTGATTCACAGTCATCTATACGCATGTCAACAATGGCAAGTAGTAAAGGGAGGGATGTACATTTTCTTGATAAAGACACGACAATGGACACAGGAGACAACCACATACAAGATAATCTAGAATCGAGTGACAACGAAGATGTGTTTAATGTGGAAGATGTAGACGATATAGAACATACGGCAGCAGATTGCGAACATATCGATAATGCGACTTCTAAATTTATCAATATAAATAATAAGAATAAGTTGCCAGTTTCACATGAAACAATTAGTAGAATGATGGACTGCCCAAATCTACCAAAGAAAGCTTTTTTCCTTGAAGATATACCATCTGAAGCATATTTTCAATTAAGTGACGAAGAGTGGAACAGAATCAAACCTACAATGTTACAGCCAAATACAATGCAATCGTCATGGACGGACATAATGGCACCGCATATGGCGAAGTCTAATGATTTTTGTACATTTAAGTTTAAACGGCATTACCTGCAAAAAGAAGGGTCACGTAAAAGAACAACGTTATTTGTTTTCACAGCATCTGGAAAATGTATTTTTTAAGACTGTCCGTGTGCTTTTAAGTTGACTATGAAGAGAGATGACTTTATGACTAAACTGATAACTGTGTCATACCAAGGAGCAGTGAAACACGCAGCTGGCGAGAGGCATTCCTGTTTTTTACAAAACGATGAGAGGAAAACAATGGTTGATGAATTTCATAAAGGAACTGAAAAACCCTCTAAGGTGTATCAAGAACTTAAAGAGAAACTATCGAGCAATGCCAAAGCATCTGGAAATAGATCTGGCTGCGGAGTTCAATCTACAACAATAAGAAAGATTTCCAGTGAGGCGATGCAAAAGTGCCAAATGGATAAGGACATAGTGCGATCACTTGACAAAGTCCGAAACGTTTTAATAGAAACTGAAAGTTCGCGCGAGATACCACCTAAAGTTTTACAAGGATTTGTTCACATGATTTGCTTCTTTCCTTTAATTGTTTATATGCGGACAGAAGATCAGATACGGCTTTGGCATGAGCTATCAAGAAAAGATATTGCTTACTTGGACGCAACAGGGACCATCATAGGAAACCATGAAGGAAAGAGAGTTTTGTATTATCCATTGGTGCTTTGTCACCCAAGTGAAGGAAATCCGCCTTTGTCAATAGCAGAAATGATAACAAGCGACCACAGCGCCTCAAACATACGAACTTTTCTGGAAAGAATAAAGCGAGACGAATCGAAAGTGTTCAACGGTCGTGTTACAATTCCTCGTCAACTAAACACCGACTACTCCAAAGCAATAATTCTAGCTGGACTTAGAGAATTTAACAATGAGTCTTTGGAAACGTTTCTCAACCGAGCATTCCGCATATTGCACAAACTCGCAAAGGAACAAGACTTTACACTCATGATCCCGCATGTAGGATGTAGCCATTTCATGCATATTGTCCACAAGAATGTAATGTCGATATTGCGTGCTAAAAAAATGCAAGTAACAAAAACGAACAAGACAAAAATACTGATGTATGGTACCGGTTTAACATGTACTGCGTGTCTCTCTTAGTCAACGCACGCACCTTAGATGAGTTTGATTCGATATTGGAAGATGTTACAATATGTTTGCTCAGTGTAAACCAAAACAATATGCAAAGAATGTCGTTTCACCGCATTTGGGGGAGGATTCACAACATGGAAAATAAAGAATTTGATCTGGCTTCTTTTCAAAAAGCTGTTAAAGTTGAAATAGACCTGGCAAGTGATACGGAGGGATCGGTTTCTATAAAAAACAATCCGTTCAACAAACATTTCAATGATATAATTCAAGCCTTAGAAAAAAAGATATTACATGCAAATAGCTGTAATACTATTAAACCAAACAGAAGCTATTGTCCTAAATTTTTCCGATTTATTCAATCTCATCTGCCAGAAATGCCGTTGTGGTCTGGAGTATTGTTAGGATCACTCGCCCGTTATAAAAGTAACGAAATAGAAGACCGTAACGAACTAAAAGACTATCCATACCTGTCATTTACCTCGGCGAACGCCAAGTCTGAAGGTTATATCGAAGGTGCTATGCGACATCTTAAACAAGAAGATTTTCCAGGAAAAAACCGGCTTAGAGCAGATGCTTTTGTATCACAAAATTAGAAGCGAATTAGAAGAAGAGTAAATTATTTTGCTGACAGAATACACAGTAATCTACGACCTAAGAAAAAGAGATCGTACAAGAAAAAGGCAAACGATAAAAGTTGTGCGTCTAAGAGTGTGTCGTGTGATAAACAAGATAAGAAACAATCACAGGATAGCTACCACATGGCGTGAGAAACGTGGGGAAAAAAGGATCCAGACACCCCTAAACAAAATCCAAAAATCGGTCAGTTCCAACAATCGCCAGTGATACCACTTAGTAAAACAGCAGACATTAAATCAAGGAGACAGATTAGAAATAAAAAAGTGTCAAAGCGATCATCTGGCTTTTTCATTTTTCTTCGAAAAAATAAACGTAAACTACTAAGAAAGTATCGAGATATGTCAGTTGTAACAAAAGTAGCGGCGTCAATGTGGCACGACCTGCCAGAAGAAAAGAAAAAATCGTTTGTTAGAATGGCAGTAAATGAAACCGATATTAAAATAAATACAGAAACAGAACAAACGACAGGAATTTTAGGTAATGATTCGAAGGCAGGTGCAACAAATAACATGACAAATTTTGAAAATACTGAAGATGAAATTGTCTATGGTCATATGGGGTTGCAAAACAAAGGCAATGATTGTTGGCTTAATAGTCTTTTACAGTGCATCAACTCTTTACCTGTCAAAGTATTACTAACAGCATACAAAAGAAATGTTACACCTGTTATGTCTGCCCTTATACACACACTGAAAAAGCTTGATGACAACGTCAATCAAACTTTATTATATCCAGGGAAGTTACACGAAGCTTTTCAACGCCAGTTCCATTACACTGCAGGGGCACAAAACGATATTCATGAAAGCTTCACATGTTTATGTTCCGGAGGTGGAAGAACTAACAATGTTTTTGAAAATCATTTTAAAGGAGAATTTCAGTATAGCAATACCTGTTCCGAATGCAATAAGGTTGTGTATTGTACCCCAGAGGCATTTACAAGCATATTTTTGCCATTGGTAAATGACATTAAATGTTTACAAAAATGTGTATCAGACAATCTAAAAGAGAGCATTATGATCAAATGTACTACGTGTAAAAAAGAAACAATTCACGTAAGGAAAGGAAGTTTTGTGGTTTTACCAGACACATTACTAATAGTTTTTAAGCGATTTGAGAATCGTGGTGGATCTTACAGGAAGAAACACTCGAATGTTCTACTTGCATCTGACATTCAAGTAACAGCAGAACGCCCGTTTCAATATCGTCTAAGAGCGTGTGCATTACACCATGGAGTTCACCTTCAAAGTGGCCATTACACAGCATTGAAATATGAAGATAACAATGTTATAGAGATCGATGACACCAATGTGAGAAATGTTTCAAAGATTTGGAAAAATTTTTCGTCAAAGACAGTCTATCTGGCATTTTATTGCAAGAAAGGTAGCACAGATGATCTTACCAATAGCAAAAGAAAGCACAGCGAAGTTGACCCACAGAAAGCTTCTGGAAAATCCGAAAACGAAAATAAGAAAACAGCTACTCAGACAGAAAAATCACAAACCCCAAAACGGCGAAATGTTAACGGAGAAAACGCGCACAACACATTGGGACATTTCGTGCAGGGATGAGACTATTTTGTAAGTTTGCAGAAACTGGTTATGAGCTAAAGGGTAGAGATTTTAAAACAATCGAATTTCCAGTTACAAATACCAGCTACAAATTGGAGAACCAGGGCTGGCTAAATGACAGTATTGTTGATGCTTACTTATCACTTCTGGCACAAACATCCTCAGAAATGGGTATAGCAATGTTCGCGTTCAGCTGTCAATTTTTCTCTCAATTACGTCGAGTAATATCCCGTAAGAATGAAAACAGTTTTTTGAGAATAATATCTAGATTTTATAAAAATGAAGTTTTCGAATCATACGATTGCCTTGTGATACCAGTTAACTCGGCAGACGGAAATCATTGGTGTGTTGTATACATTGATATATGGAAACAAACAATTTACTATTATGATGCAATGTATAAACGTGTACAGAATTTAACAACGGTTAAACTAATCAAATTTTATTTTGATCAGCTCTACGAATTCAAGTCGTATGGGGTAGAATTTGAATCTAGGCGTTTCGTGATTTCATTCGACGTTTTCTGGGAAAATGAATTTTATACGCAAAATGATAATTCGAGCTGTGGGGTGTACATACTTATGTACATAAGTTTCAAACTTGGATTACTGAATGTCGATCCACTGAAAGATGAAATTGAAGAGATAAGAACATTTATTGCCAAAGAATTATTAGAACATGAAAAACATGTACCTAGCACAGAAATGTATCTATTACAGAAAGGTACAAAAAAATGCAGTGTCCCCACGTACTACAAACAACAGGTGGGTGAACGTGTGGTTCTAAGATGCAAAGCTCATGGAGGAGAACCAAAACAATTTTTGTGGATATTTTGCAATACAATTGTATGTTCAGAGCAGACGTACATATTTAAATTAAGTCACAACCAAGTTGGAACATATATGTGTCAGGTCACATATGAAGACGGTGTAGTTGTTACGTCATCAAAATGTAAAGTAGAATGTGTAACACCTACAAATCTTAATCACGACATAGACCACATTCTTGAGGTATTGAAACAAAAAATTGTTTCTATAAGTGACACTTGAAGTGGTAGATAACTATCGGGTATTTACCGGCATCTCTATTTAACGAAATCAACGGAATCGACGGAATCAACGGAATCTGCCGGAAATTTGGTTAATCGCTTACTAACAAATGGTTAATAAAATACATTTATTTACGTTTATTAGCTGAGACAAACTGATCTGTCGTCGATACTTCAAGTAAGGTTATTGGATTCGACATATTACGTACATATATACGCGTAATTGTTGAAAGAGATTTTATATTTTTGATTGCTATGATTGCGCAAATATACGTGTCTCATTTTAAATTTACTAAGTGTTAAGTTGGACAACCTGTGGGTTGATTAACAGAAAAAGATTTTCGATTTTTAACTAAGGATCATAGCAAAACAACCTTTTGAAGCTTGGTTAAATGTAAATAAAAAAATCAGGGGTCTTCATTTTAATTCATTTATAAAGATATAAATACACAAGTGCTCTGTCTGTTGAACTCATTCTTTGAATCATAAACACGGGTATTTTTATCAAGACGATTACATTTAGCGTTTTCCGCACGTAGAAGGTACTATTGCGTCATGGATTGCACAAATGCAACAAATAAATTGTTGATTGGATATTCCACACAGACAACTGATAGTTATATTGGATTTTAACCATACAGTTGCCTAAGTGAACTAAAGCTCAAAGCTTCAACATATATATGAATTAGATCATATTAAACATTACGCATGTTTTTGACTATGCTATAAAACACATATTTGAAAATATTGTGCAATTTTTTTAAATATAAATCTTATATCCCTAATCCCCTAGTAAATAAAGGCATGTAAGAAAGACGGCCACAGTACCCCTCAAAATTAGGTCTTCCTGGAGGAGTTTGGGTTTTGGTCGAGTATCGAGGGTTGCAAGCCGAGGGTCGTAAAATACGCCAAAATTTACGCACATAATTTCCTACTAGCGGCACAAATAATATTTAGGCGGAAGATATACATGTTTTGGACATTTCATGCGCGCGGCAAAGATGTTTACTCGGCACTGATGACAGGAAATATTTAGTAAATTTGTCTACAAAATTTTATTACAAAATTTATTTGTTGCATTTGTGCAATCATGACGCAATAGTATACCTTCTACGTGCGAAAAACGCTAAATGTAATCGTCTTAATAAAAATACCCGTGTTTATGATTCAAAGAATGAGTTCAACAGACAGAGAGAACTTGTATATATATATCTTTATAAATGAAGACCCCTGATTTTTTTATTTACATTTAACCAAGCTTCAAAAGGTGGTTTTGCTATGATCCTTAATTAAAAATCGAAAATCTTTTTCTGTTAATCAACCCACAGGTTGTGTCCGACTTAACAGTTAGTAAATTTAAAATGAGACACGTATATTTGTGCAATCATAGCAATCAAAAATATAAAATCTCTTTCAACAATTACGCGTATATATGTACGTAATATGTCTAATCCAATAACCTTACTTGAAGTATCGACGACAGATCAGTTTCAGTCTCAGCTAATAAACGTAAATAAATGTATTTTATTAACCGTTTGTTAGTAAGCGATTAACCAAATTTCCGGCAGATTCCGTTGATTCCGTTAAATAGAGATGCCGGGTATTTACTGTAAGGAATAAAATATTTATTCCGAAATTTAAATCGCATAATCACCTGTAGGAGATGGGGTTTTTTATTGCGCAACTGGCAGCTGATATGACACAACGCGGCCTGTAAGGAATATTACTTGCGCAACAGGATGACACAGATTGACCAAATACACTGAATTGTTGTGTTGCCGTTGCAGCGGATATGTACGACTTGGCGCGACGAATGTGTCAGTATGTATACAAAAGTTGCGAACATCTTATTTCAATTTCAATTATTATTCAATAAACAGAGTTCAAAACCTCATTAAGAATTCATGAAGCCAAAACAAAGGAAATCCATCTTTAATGAGTGTCTTTATATGTGATATAGTAAGATCATTCAACATATGGACAGTCTCTAGGGGCACGTTTTTGAAGCGGTTCATTAAACTCACAGCATGTGTTTTATCAGGTCAAAACTACTCGGGCTGCGCCCTCATGGTTTTAAATCTGGTAAAACACTGCTGCTCGTTTATCAAACTATACATAATATAAGATGTTCACCGTATTTTTTTAAATTTACATTTAAATTATACAAACGATTCAGTTAAAGATGGCCGACCAGACTCATTTGCTGCTTTGCCTTTGGCATAAAAAGGTAAGCATGAACTTAATTCAACAATGAACTTATTCACCAACAGCAGTAATTGCGTAATCCATAATGCGATTTAAGTTTGTTACTGTGGATAGACTACAATGCATTGCGAATTTAAGATGGCGCAGCTATTGTTAAATTAACGTGATTTTTTTACTTTAATCAGATTGTAACAAGGAAATACAGAACTACAAAGATAAACAACACTACAAGAGACCTAAATATTTAAAAGTGGCACAAATCACAACAAACGAACCAAATATATCTACGGAATTCAAGTAATAGTGAAGAATGAATTTTAAAGAAAACAAGAACCCCAATGTAAACAATTCCAAATTATCTAGCAATTAAAACCGTACAGGTTTGTTTACCGCATTATAAATAATTATGTGTTGGTATAACCTACATATTGCTTATCGGTTTTGCAATTAAATAATAAACCAAGACATGCAATTGGACAGGCTTGCATGTCAACTCCGTATGTAGTATCCCCGCCTCTAATATAAACAATTGTATTATTTTTTTCAATAAAATGAACCATACTGTATGATATTAACAGCTAAAATTGTTTTATAGAAGTCAAGAATCGCTCGTTAAGGAAGAGGCATAACATAAAAGAAAGAAAGAAGAAAGAATGACGTCTATTTACATCAATAATACAAGCGTAATCAAAATGACAACATCCACTACAAGAACAACACTAGCTTATATAAGTACATAATAATTATGTAATTGCAACCTTTCTGCATTTGACGTCCTGTTTCCATTCTATATATGCATTAAGCTGGTACTTAACCACAGCGAAATACGATATCTATTCTTGATTACACCACACGACAAGCCTGAATAATAATAATAGAGACAAAGCTGAACTTGGATTTCAACTATATAGATGACAGAGTGGATTAAGAAAACATATCGATTCCGGCAGTTCAGGGCAACATGGATTTTATAAATGGCATTTTTTTATACTGTGAAATAGTACATCAAGCAAAAGAGTTGATTGAGTATTAAGTTTAGAATACATTCAGCATGTAACGTCAATTTCTTCTCGATTTGTCTTTTGAATTCCTTTCAATTTCAGTCGTTCATTGTCTTCGCATTTGCATATTTTGAACATAATTTTGAACAAGCAAGTGCGGAAAATGACGTATTCTACACTTATTAAAAGGGTCTATATATATATATATTTATTATTTTTAATCAAAGGATATCCTTATTTAGTATATAGCATGCTATCGGATATGAGCTTTTGCGTAATCTGATTGGTTCCCTACTACTAGGCTATCAGCTCATATCCTACTAGTAGAGGAAAAACAAGATGGCAGCATGTTTTTTTAAACTGCCGAAAAGAGTTGAAATTGACGGATTTTCATACAGAAAAACATCAACACCCTCAAACCAATGTATAAAAAAACAACATTGTGTAAAAATACATTAACAAATACACAATTTAGCATGTCAAATCGGAAAATTCACCTAAAAGTGACGTCTTTTTACTTCAGAAACACGACTAAATTAGCGGGTTGATATTAATTTGTTGCCAAACAAAGAAACTCACGGTTAAAATCAAGCTGACAACACACATTTCGTAGGAGATCACCAGTAAAGAGACTTTTTTTATTTAGATAAGCATTTGGAGTAGTAAAAAGCATGTTATTTTTCAAAAACAACCATATTTAGATAAGCATTTGGAGTAGTAAAAAGCATGTTATTTTTCAAAAACAACCAACTAAGTAATTTAGTTTCACTGCCGAAGGTGTTTCAGTTTCATTTTTGCATGAAATCAAAACCTTTTCATGACAGCAACGCTAATATAAACAACTGACCCACCTTTTGACTTCATAAAGGTACCTTTCAATCTTTTTTGTTGATCTGCTTAAGACATTTTTTGCCTCTCGAGCAACATTTATGCAACATTTCACTGAAGCTGTTTACCGAACAGCTCAGCGAGAAACTCTGTGTGAATGCATCATTACGCATGGCGGAAGTATTAGTTGCCTGTTGCCTATGCTGGAAGTTTGTCGTTTCAAACATTTCGCTGTAATTTTGTCTCTTGTACATTGTCTCTGTTTCAAACATTTCGCTGTTGCATTGTCTGTTTCAAACATTTTGCTGTAATTTTGTCTCTTGTTATTCGCTCTCGTCGTATACGAACTAATAGCCAACTCGGCGAAGCGCCTCGTTGGCTATGAGCTCATATACGACTCGAGCTCCAGATCTGGTTCAAGAGTTATTCGCTTTTAAAGCGAGACGCCCAAACTGTCAATTACACAGCGCCTAAAAATAGAACACTTTATTATTAAAATCGGGATGGTGTTGGGGGGAAAATTTCGATGGCTTCTTTTAATTTTAACCGGCTTTCATATATATCAAATTGAAGCTCATTCTATCTTCTTGCTGGCCCAAGAAAAATTAGAAGTGGCCCAGATCTGGTTCAAGAATTATTCGCTTTTAAAGCGAGACCCCCAAACTGTCAATTACACAGCGCGATAAAAATAGAACACTTTATTATTGAATTCGGCGGGATAGTCTTGGAGGAAAGATTTCGATGGCTTCTTTTAATTTTAACCGGCTTTCATATATATCAAAATGAAGCTCATTCTATCGTCTCGCTGGCCTAAGAAAAACTAGAAGTGGCCCAGATCTGGCTTAAGATATATTAGCTTTTAAAGAGCGACGCCAAAACTGTCAATTGCACAGCGGGCCCAATTCACTAGTAGGCGACACAGTCCTTGGGGGGAAATTTCGATGGCTTCTGTTATTTATTAATGGCTTTCATATATATCAAATTGAAGCTCATTCTATCATCTAGCTGGCCCAGGAAAAACTAGAAGTGGCCCAGATTTGGCAAAAAATATTGCTGAAGAATATTTTTTTCCCAGGACGCAACTGTGTGGAAATTTTTTTCCCCATTTTAGCTTCGGCAAGATCTTTTTTTTCCAGCATTTTAGTTTAGTTTTATCCACCACTGATACGGGTAAATAAGCAATTCTTCAGAGCTTTTAATAAATAGGCCCTGTCTATACGTTGCATTTAAATGTGCAAGTCTGGCAGACGAAAGTAACGTGCGTTGTAATTTTATACGATGATTGTATATTTTCGCTGAAGCTCGAAATTATACATTGGAATAATTGTTAGGGGGTTCGGGGGATGGCCCCCCGGAAAATTTTGAAATTTAGAGTCTCGGAAATGCCATTTCCTGCATTCTGAGATGCGATTTTTAACATTCTGAGGGGTGATTTTTAAATTCTTGTAGGGTTTTTGAAAAAAAACCTCAGATTGTAGCCATAGTTTATATTTTTTGGGCACCTCAGTTTGGGTGCCCAAACCAGTGTACCGGCGTCTCAAACCCCCTCGATACGGCCCTGCTGAACAACTGCATTGAGCCAAAACAAATCTAATCTAATCATCTAATCTAATCTAATCTAATCTAATCATCTAATCTAATCTAATAATCTAATCTAATCATCTAATCTGTCTAATCGAATCGAATCATCTAAACTAATCATCTAATCTGATCTAATCTAATCTATTCATCTAAGGTAATCATTGAATCTAATAATCTAATCTAATCATCTAATCTAATCATCTAATCTAATCATTTACTCTATCTAATCATCTAATCTAATCATCTAATCTAATAGATAAGATTAGATGATTAGATTAGATGATTAGATTCAATGATTAGATTAGATGGTTATATTATATTAGATGATTAGATTAGATGATTAGATTAGATGATTAGATTAGATGATTAGATTAGATGATTACATTAGATGATTACATTAGATGATTACATTAGATGATTACATTAGATGAATAGATTAAATGAGATGATTAGATTAGATGATAAGATTAGATGATTAGATTAGATGATTCAGTTCCATTAGATGATTAGATTAGATGATTAGATTAGATTAGATTAGATTAGATTAGATTAGAATGGAATCATCTAATCTAATCACCTAATCAAGTCATCTAATCTAATCATCTAATCAAGTCATCTAATCTAATCATCTAATCTAATATTCTAATCTAATCATCTAATCTAATCATCTAATCTAATCTAATCTAATCATCTAATCTAATCATCTAATCTAATCATCTAATCTAATCATCTAATCTAATAATTGAATCAAATAATCTAATCTAATAATCTAATAATCTAATCTAATCTAATAATCTAATCTAATCATCTAATCTAATCTAATCATCTAATCTAATAATTGAATCAAATAATCTAATCTAATAATCTAATCTAATTATCTAATCTTATCTATTAGATTAGATGATTAGATTAGATGATTAGATTAGATGATTAGATTAGATGATTAGATTAGATTAGATGATTAGATTAGAATCGAATCATCTAATCTATTAATCTAATCTAATTATCTAATCTAATCTAATCATCTAATCATCTAATCTAATCATCTAATCTAATCATCTAATCTAATCATCTAATCTAATCATCTAATCTAATCTAATCTAATCTAATCTAATCATCTAATCTAATCATTGAATCAAATAATCTAATCTAATAATCTAATCTAATCATCTAATCTTATCTATCTATCTAATCGAATCTAATCATCTAATGTAATCATCTAATCTATTAATCTAATCTAATCTAATTATCTAATCTAATCTAATCATCTAATCTAATCATCTAATCTAATCATCTAATCTGATGATCTAATCTATCTAATCTAATCATCTAATCTAATCATCTAATCTAATCTAATCATCTAACCTAATCTAATCATCTAATCTAATCATCTAATGTAATCATCTAATCAAATCATCTAATCTAATCATCTAATGTAATAATCTAATCTAATCATCTAATTAATCTAATCTAATCTAATCTATTCATCTAATCTAATCTAATCTAATCATTCAATCAAATCGTCTAATCTATTAATCTAATCTAATTATCTAATCTAATCTAATCATAAAATCCACGGGCTACCAACGGGCTACCGTCGGGTTATCACGGCTTACCGAATTATTTTAGTCAGAATAAACTCAATTTATCGAAGCGGTACGTTTAAGCAAAGTTTACTGTCTCTTATTTAAACAAAATTATATAAACAAAATCCAAACAATAGAAATTCCACTTCAACGGGTCAGTAGTCACACAATATTGGGAAACAAAATTCCATCTACCACGGCCTCCAGGACTTTATTTTTGTCCAGTATGTTTGAGAGCTTAATTGTGGCTGTCGCGGAAGTCCTTCCCTGTCAACATTGTCATCGTTACTTTCTTGCTCTGCGTCTACGTCTTCATTGCTTTCGTGATCTTTCAATGCTTTTGACACGGGACACGAACAAGGCAGCACCTGGACGTTGACCATTTTGCGCAATTGGTCCAAATATTTTGGTACATTCTTGTATCTTGATAACAAGGCGTTCAGGTCAAAGACTTCTCTTCGCTGTCCGATTATCAACATCCAAGCATCTATGTGCGGATCTGCTGCGCTCCAAAACTCCTCCTTTCGATCTCTCTTTCTCTCAGCCTTCTTTTTCCTCGAGATAAATGACAATGCGTGAGTTCGGTCAACATCTTTCAAGTCACAGTGCCAGCGAAGAACGTCGGCTACCTTGCTGACATAGGTGGCGCTGTTTAACTCCCACGAACTTGGTGTCATGACGCGCGGCCAGATTGGTTCCCGGTTGCCGTCTCTTTCGTTTTCCAGCGCTTCATGATCTGTTTGGCCAAAGTGTTCTTCAGGAGCGTCGTTATCGGGTGTGTTACACCAGAACGTTGCCGTCTGTGGCTCGTCGTTTCTTTGACGTCCGCACTGGGGAGGTTCTTCATTGTCTTCGTCGTCCGTATTCTCCTCAGAAACGAGAGGTTGAATAAGCGTTGTCGACAGTCTGTCGTCCTCTTCCAGTGGAAGATCGTCATTTTGTGTCTTTTCCTCGTCGTCTGCCTCTTCGGATGTGATTATGAATGGCTGGAGGAGAGTGCTCGACAACAGAAGGTTTTCGTACGACTCTTCGTCGGAACTTAAAAGCACATCGTGTTTTGTGCGTCTTTTTCTGGCGAGTCGTCGATGGTTTAATTCGATTTCGAAACTTCTGTGGATGACGTCCGTTTCTGCAGCTGGAGAAATGGATTCTTCGAGATCAGCGTGAGAAATGTGCTGCATTGTGTTGCTGTCAAAGAGATCTTCTCCTTGGTCGTTGTTGATCGTAATATCACGGGAGTTTTCTTGCTCGTACCAGACCTCGTCAGCGTTAACCAGATCGTGATGTAGGTTGATTTCGTTTGCCATCCACGCAACACAGTCCATGGCATGATCGAAGATCCAACGATCGACTCCTGGTTGCGTTTCAGGCAAGGAGGTTGTTGTAAACACAACGATTCTTCTCTTTACATTTTCGTCGTCTTTGCCAAAGTGTGGAACTTGGTTTGTCGTAATGTAAAATGGACTATTGTTCATCACGCATCTCGCCTCCCCGTGCTTCACGGCTGTTACCATCCAGCCGCCTTGAAGAATCGTTTTCGCTAGGTCGGTGTCCAGTGTTGCCGGTGACCATTCGTCCACGAATACCAGCTGAGTTGTTTCGGTGATCATGGCCGCACTAAACTGGCGCTCGTTTGTGATGGACGCGATGAAACTGGAGGGAATGATACGATGAAAGATTGACGCCCATGACGTCTTACCGGAGTCTTTAGGTCCAGCCACGACCAACTTTCTGACCTTGTGGGGCATCCTTGCGGCCAGCAAGCACTGGTAGAGCATGTTTAAAAAATTGACTCGAACTGCGACTTCGCTGAACGAATTTAAAATACCGTCGCGAAAAAAATCTGGCTGTGGTGGAGTCGAGCTATCGTACGGGATGAAAGAAAGCCCTTGGAGACACTTTTCCAGGATGAGATTGTGGAATCGGACATGGGATGAAAGTCCTCGTAGGTATTTCAAAACAAATCCCGTCGGATACTTCGATGACATCCACGTTGAAGGAAATCTGGCTGATGATTTGGCACGCTGGGTGCGACAGAATCTTCTCCAGTACTTGAAATGCTTAATGATCATTTCGCGAATCGGCTCGTTAGTTAGTAATTTGTGAAGGTAACTTCTGACGTCCATCATTTTGATATAGGTCATGGTCGCCTCGGGTGGTTTAACGTAGACGTCTGAACGAAACAACGCATGGTCGCACATCTTCATGACTTTCTCTATCTTCTTAATCGTTGCACTAACTTCGCTCGGAGAGGAGAGGCACGGTTTTGGCAGAGTCGCGTTCGTTGTCCAGTTTCCATTTGCGACAAGGCCATCTGCCATCAACATGGCAATAGCCTTGTTTAATTTTCCCAGAAATTCCACTTCGTTAACAACCATCACACGAAAGGCCTTTCTCGGAAAGTGCCTGGGCTGGCTTGGTTGTTCCACCGCACTATCTTCATTGGACGATCTGCGTGCTGACTCAGCGTAACAATATGCATTGGATTCGTCGACCATTTGCTGCACCGCTGCATGATCATGGTCTTTAACCACTTGAAAGAGTTGTTTGGCAGCAGTTTCCGCGGCAGCGTTCGCCTCGTTAGTTGCTCTTGTATTGATGCGTTTCACTTCCGGTTCGACGTCTTGGTTATGCAAAGCGGCAAACAAGGCATTCTCGCTACACGCTTCTGTCTCCCGGTATACCACAAAGTACGCTATCGCAGGATACATTTTACTGGGACCGGCGATACTGTTCGTCTGCCGTTTCCTCTGCGGATGTTTCGGGTTGGACGTTACATTGGTGATACAGGAGGGGAAAAATTGGACACCACATATTTCTGACAGTGCTTCGTCGAGTTCCAAGCGTTTGGAAACTATTTGTTTCGCCGCCAGTTCGGTGTCTTCCTCGCTCACCCTCCACGTACATCGACATCCGACGGCCTGAAGGTCGTTGGAAATCTGTTAAGGCAAAGGAAAGTGCGACATTTATTTGTTTGAGATTCGACGTTCTGTGATAAACCTAAAAATGCAGCAAAATATACCAAGGAAATATGACTTACCAAAGTTAAAACATTAGCACGAAGCGAATTCTGTAGTCTTTTCGAGTCTAACTGCTTTCGAGGACGTCTTGGTAACATTCTTTGCTCTTCTTACATCGCAATATCACAATATCACAGGCAAATTCCTTACAGTTGAAGTGCGAAATTTATATGTTTTTACCCGAAGTGTAATTTGCATAAATGTATGAACAATCGGAACCAAATAATTTACTTTGGTCATTATCATTATCATTATCATCCACTCCATCATTGACTCGTTTTTCTCAAGAATGGCGGCCGGTTTGGTGTTTACCGGCGCTCGTATATTTTCGCTTATATTAGTGATAATAGTAGGAAATCACCTCTTAAGTATAACCAGAGAGGTTAACATAGAGTTTAACAATGATATCATAGCAAATAGTTCCGAAATCAATCGCATCTATCTTGGAATATCATCAGTACGACGAACATGCAAGTCGCCAAGGTCGAACGGCAAGAAAAAAAGATTCTTAGCGAGCAAGATTCCCTACAACACAAATGGATTCAGTTACTTCAACATCGAACGAAGGCTTCTGATTAGTGGAAACATCTCTTTAAATCCTGGTCCAACAAGTAAAAAGCAAGTGAAGAATGTGAAATGACCGTGTGTTGAATGTGAGAGAAATGTTCGGAGCAATCAAGATGCCATTGCTTGTGCTTCATGTCATGCCTGGTTTCATGCAAAATGTATAAAGTTATCCAAAGTCAGCTTCCTTTACTACCTAAATCATCCTTACGACGACTGGACATGTTGCACTTGTGCACTACCAAGTCTAAACGAATCATTGTTTGATGAAGGTACTGGGAATACCTCAGCTGTGGTTAATGGAAGCGAATCAGATATCAGTGACACTTCGACAGATTCCTCAACACCAATCCAGTGATTCAAAGATAACATTAATGGATACTACAAAAAAAATCTGCAGATCGCCCATCTCAACATTAACAGTATTATCGGTAAGGCAGATGAAGTTGTTGTCTTATTAAACGAATGCCAGTTTGATATTTTATTTATCAGTGAAACCAAGATTGACAAGTCTGTATCAACTAAGATGTTCTCTCACCCGCAGTATCGAGTTATTAGAAGAGATAGAAAAAAAGGTGCCAGTGGAATTTTGGTTTACATACGAAACAATGTGACTGCTTATAGACGTACCAGTCTTGAACCAAAAGACGTCGAATCAATTTGTTTGGATGTTAAAGGTAACGAGAATTTATGGTTTATTTTGTGTGCATGCTACCGATCACCCAACAAATGCAAGATTACAGACTTTATTAACTCGTGTACAGTGGCAGCTGAGCAAATGTATAATAAACGAAAGGAAGTTATCTACATTGGTGATTTTAACATTGATATGCTCAAAACTAAGCAAGATAATACAAACGAGATTTTGACGTTTTGTGACCAGTTTTGCTTGAACAACCTCATTACCGAACCAACAAGAGTTACCAGGTCTACGGAGAGTTTAATTGACATTATCCTTGTCTCCCATTCAGACAGATTTTCGAAAAGTGGTAATCTGAAATTGGGTATTAGTGATCACGATTTGATATATACCATTAGAAAGCAAAAGTTACCTAAGCCAAAATCGAAACGAATTGAATTCAGAACCATGAAAACTTTCGATGAGTCGGCATTCCTATCCGACCTGAGAAATATCCCATAGGACAGTGCTTATGTGTTCGATAATGTGGACGACATTAGCTCGCATTGGGGGAACCTCTTTGTACAAGTGATAGACAAACATGCTCCTGTGAAGCAAATACAACTCCGTGCCAATCAACTTCCATGCATAACACCTCAAATTCAAAAGGAAATTAGAAGAAGGAATCGATTATATAAGAAATGCCGTAAAGGTAAAGATGAAATTGCATGGTTAGATTATAAAAGTCAACGAAACAAAGTAACAAAACTTAAACGTAACGCCATCAAAGATTACTTTACGAATGCCGCGGTGTCTTCAAAACATTCTGTTGGCGAATTTTGGAAGAAGGTAAAGCCTTTATTGCCGAATAGCAAAAGTAAAGGTTCGAGTAATGATAACATTACCTTGATTGAGAATGGGAAAATGATTGAAAATTCCGCATCTGTATTTAACACATATTTCACGACTTCCCTCATCGATAAAGGTACTTTATCAAAGAATGAAGATGATTTTGTTAATCATCCCAGTGTAACATCAATTAAAGAGCAGGAATTTAATTTGGACTTCCAGTTTAATCCTGTTAGTAGTGCCTACATCTCTAGTCTCTTACAAAATATTGATGTAAAGAAAAGTTGTGGACCAGACGGCATTACACCCAGACTGGTTAAAATAGCAAGTCCAGTAATCGTAGATCCTATTACAAAACTGTTTAACCATTGCATTTCATCCTCGACATGGCCGAAAGAATGGAAATTAGCAAATGTTTCGCCAGTTTTTAAAGCTAAAGAAGAATCTGACAAATGTAATTATCGTTCTATTAATATCTTATCAATTATACCTAAATTATTTGAAAAACTAAAGTTTGATCAATGTTCTCACCAACGTTTTCAATGAACATGTCAGGTTTTCTAAGGAACCACTCTTCTTGTTCTGCGTTAATCAAAATTACTGATGACTGGCGTCATGCTCGTGATGAAAAACAGGAAGTGGGAATCGTTGCAATCGATTTATCCAAAGCGTTCGATTCGGTCTGCCACTCAGGGGCGGATTTAGCATACATCAGACCAGTCACGCGACTGACGTAAAAAATCACAAGAATAATTGCGCAATAAGACAATATTTTAATCTCAAGAGTCTTCTAGAAAATGTTATGGTGCGACTGCTTTGGCTTGGCCTTCAGTGATCGCAGAGATTGGGTTTTATCTTAGTTTGCGAGTCAGCAAACACCGGGCAGAGATGACAGGTGGTCAGCGTTTGCTTTGAGAGTTTTGCTGGATCTGCACCATGGCAACCACTATTTTGCTGGATTTGCCTCAAACCTGATTGGCTCTCGCGTTGATTTCAAGCGTTTTGCTGGATCTGCACCATGGCAACCACTTTTTGCTGGATTTGCCTCAAACCTGATTGGCTCTCGCGTTGATTTCAAGCGTTTTGCTGGATCTGCACCATGGCTTGCTGAAAATTGGATTGCTGAGTCAGCTGAGATACTGAGTAATTAGATTTATATTCATCGTCATCGAAGCTTCTCACTTCTCACAGCTGTGTTTCAGTCATGAGTTCTGTAAGCGTTTTCGAATGGGTTTTAGCTGCTTACACAGTCATCGATTTGTTTCAACCGAGTAACATTTAATAGACGCGATTGGAAGCATTTCGAGCTTCTCAATTTTGGCGCGGAGTCATTTATTGCCCCACTGCTGTAAGGTAAGACTGGTAAGTGAAGGTCGTCTTCTTTCATTTCAAATCTACAAACAGTCTAGTGTCGAATATATGTGTTTTGTCCAGTCTCAGTATCGTATTATTTATCATTTTGCGTCCTAGTGAAGTCTGAGTTCAGACGTATATTTATTCAGCAGGCGGCATTAGCATATTTCACGCTTGCCGGGAGCTTTTATATGAATTTGAAACTCAAAGGATCAATGGATCCTTAAGCCCAGGTTTAGTTCAACGTTAAATTGGATCTTTCTTTTCATGATTTTGAAATGAATACTGTTTTCAAAGTATTGTTAGTCTCGCTATCTTGCTCTGATGAGATATATTTTAACGGCGTGTTCGTGAAATATGATCTCAGGTAGTCAGGTTGTCGGTAGATGACATATAATTTATTAAATTAATCTTTGAGACAATGAATAATTGCATGGGTGTTCGCTCCTGTCTCGTTTAGCTAACTAATATTATAGTTAGGTTTGTAAATATATAATTCTGTATAATTTTCTCAATAAAGTTTAAGAAACATCCAATTTGGACAAAATATTTTGCAATAATGATAAAATGTGCCATTAAAAATATGTTTTAAAAGTTTCAAAATTTTGCTCAAATGTGCTGTCAGATCGCGGGAAATGCCATTTTAGAGACCCCAATTTCAAAAAATTTCCGGGGGGCATGCCCCCGCACCCCCCTAGATCTGTGGACCATAAGTTTGACTGACATTTTCAAAATCCTAAATCCGCCCCTGCCACTCTCTGCTCCTTGCGAAGATGAAAGCCTATGGTGTGAAAGATTCCGCCTTACAATTGATAAAGTTGTATTTGTCAGACCGAAAGCAGAGAGTTCGGTGCAACGGATTATACTCGGACTGGCTTCCCATTCTAAGTGGAGTACCTCAAGGCAGTCTACTTGGACCCCTCCTATCCAACATCATGATAAATGATATTAATTTTTTAATTAGTACTACTTCATTACGTCTCTATGCCGACGATACGACAGATTACTCATCGCATATAAATCCAATAACACTGGAGCATAACATCAACCAGGATTTGGAAGTGCTATGCGGGTGGTTTCGAGAAAATTGTCTTGGAATTAATACATCGAAAACACAAGCAATGATAATTGGTAAATCTGGATATAATTATAACTTTACTGTTGGAACCGACTCGATTGAGTTAGGTGATACGTTGAGAATACTTGGAGTGAACCTGGACGATGGTCTTAATTTCAAATTACATATTAATTCAATGGTAAAGAAGGCATACGCTAAAATTGGAGCACTACGAAGAATTAGGCGGTTCATACAGCCAGATATTGCAGTTCGTCTTTATAAAGCCTACATTCTGCCACATTTAGAGTATTGCAGCCCAATACTGGTTGGCATTGGTAAAACTCAAGTGAAAAAGCTGGAAGCAGTAAATCACTATGCTATCAAATCTTTGTTAAACCTTCCGCATTCAACCGATTATGAAACAGCTCTTAACTTAATCAATATGCGAACACTTGAACACAGACGATATGTTCAATCTTTGTCTGTATTTTTTAAAAGTTTTAAACAAAATGGACCTAATTATATTTCAGATTTTTTTACACCACGTACGACATCTTATAATCTACGAAATAGTAAGTTTAAAGTAAGGCAACCATCGTACAATACTAGTTATCTCCATAATTCATTTAGTTATATTGTTTTACATTTATGGAACAATTTACCAGTTGACATTAAAGAGACAGATTCTTTAGCGATTTTTAAAAAGAAATTGCATAATGTTGTTTTATCCAAAGCAGCATGCTTGTGTAGCAGCTGCTCGTAATTTTTAGTCTGCCATATATTGTCAGTAATTTATTTTATTCGAGTACTAGTTTTTATTATCACCTGTATATAGTTAGATTATTCCTGTTCTGTTTTGTCGAGCGTTTTTAACATGAGCTATTAGCTCGGGAGATTGGGCGACCACTCCCTACGCTTTCGACGGTAAATAAATTATTACTATTACTATTATTACTATCATTATCATCATCATTATCATCATTATCATTATCATTATTATCATTATTATCATTATTATCATTGGTACTTTCGAGGTTGGCGAAAACACGAATTATTTTTTGAATTAGTTCTAGAAAACGTACACTAAACTTAGCAAGGTGCAGGTGCATAGTAGTTGCTGAGAGGTACAACAAAAGCACGAGGAATTTATGACCTTGTGTAAAAGACATGTATTTTTATTGAAATAATTCGGACGATATGCGTTGGTGTATAGTTTGTAAAAGCCGAATAATATAAAGTATGTATAATAACTAATGCCGAACTGATGTGGATATGAAGCGAAGGTACTAGGCAAAATCTGATGACAAACTGTAGTTCTCGCATAAGAAATGAAGGAAAAATCCTATTATAATACATTTCTTATTAACGTCATTTTCTCGGTCTTTACAGGAAGTAATTTTTTCTCAGAGGCGAAATAATCAAGCTTGCTGGAAAACTATCATGGTATAGCCTATAGGTATAGCCTATTGGTATAGCCAAATTAGAGTGCCGACTCAAAGTGGTTTAATACAATTCCAAGCCGACGCCGCGGTGTAGACCCAATTTACACTTAACCCACCTAACTAAGGCCTGAGCCAAACGACGATCTTTTGTTTAAGTTCATTTGGACTAACTCCAACTCATGAAAAGTTCGACGTTTGGCCCCGGTCTTAGACTGACTAAGCCCACTTTAGACCCACTTTAACACTAGCTTGCGTGCAGACTTCACCCGTTTCCGTGTCAAGTCTGCACGCAGCTGGCTACTTTAACACTTAACTCTACAAATACACCCCCTTTCCGTATCTTCAGATAGGCCGTTTTTAATTTTGCATGATTCCCAAAAAACACAAACCATGTCATTATATCCACCATAATGTTGTTAGAAATAATCAAATGTAAAAAAAAATTCTAACGTTCAAAACACCCGTAACGCATCTTCGAATTAGCCCATCTTAGACTGACTCTTAACCCTCCTTAACTGACTTTACCCAATTTAGACTGACTTAACCCACCTTAAAGATGGGTTTCTGCCTACGGTGACTTTTATACTTTTATTTCGATCGAGTCCAACAAATTAAATTCAACTGAAAATCAAAAAATTTACAGTGTGCGCACATGGGGTCACAAGTTTTTGTTATAGACTTAGTTTGGTTTCACTGTAAAACAATTATCTATTATAAGGATAGCCTGCGTAGCAGATGGTCGTTTGGGGGGAGGGGGTTTAGAGGGAGGCCGAAAGCCAGAGAGGCGGGAAACCCGCGAGGCGGAAAGGGTTTTCTGCCTTGCGCGTTTCCCGCCTCTCGGGCTTTCGGCCTCCCTCTCAAAACCCCCTCCTGCCAAACGACCGTCTGCTACGCAGGCTATTATAAGGAAAGAATAAAAAATAGCAACATTATATTAGTGAGACTATATGTCGCCTTAGATTATCGGCATGCCTTGTAAAATTATTATTGTTGAAAGAAAACGTTAATCTTCACGTGTCCGCTTTTCCGCTTAATAGAGGTGTCTGCTTAATAGAGGTTACAACTATAGGATTTTATTAAAATAATTGTCGGGACTTTAGATAGGTGTTTGCCACTTAATAGAGGTCTCCATTAATAGAGGTTCGACTGTATAGCAAATATATCATAGAAATAAAAATGGGAACAATTATCATATCAATGCCAATGGTAAACAGGAAAGTGTTCTCTTTACTTTGTACTTTGACACGCAATTCTTAATTCACTTAATTCCTTTGACACTTGCAAAGAAAAGGCAGATTCTTGTTAGCCAAGCTGTGTGAAAACCCTTCTTTAAAAATATCTATTTTATTTCATAATTACGTTCTTAGTCAATATCAATAACAATTCATAGGTAAACTAAAACATCTAAGAATAAAGGTGCTCTATGCAAAAAGGACGTAATCCGTGCATCTACAACAAAGACGGACCTTTATAAATCCGGAGACATGAGATTTTTGTTTATGGTGTCATAAGACCATCAGGCGTTGCGTTTCATGGTACACAGAAGACGCGATGTTTTACGTTTTTGGTCACGAAACGTAACGAATTCATTGTTTTCCCGCATTACTTACTTAATTACTGTGAAAAACAAAATATAACGTGTTCCTTATTTAAAAACATTTATGTCACTGCAACACACCCACATGCAATGTATTAAAAAGCACGAACATGCACGATCGATGTGTAGCATTGCGCCTAACCTAAAGTTTATGTTACCGCACGAGACAATTATTAGCGACGATTAATTTGCAATGTTTTATACCCAAATATTACGGTGGATAAAGTATATAGCACGTTAAACGTGATATAACATTGTACGTACCTTAGGCCGTGGATAAAATTCGAATCTGTGAAAAGAGGGATTGCCAAAAAGTAACTCGTCTATTGTCTTCGTTTCCAGCGCTTACCAAATAGTCTTGTACTCACTCGACCGAGTTAGTTTGCGTTAACTTATACACCAAGTATTATAATTAACAATTCATCGTTTGTTTGAAAATAGAACAAGTAACTTGTTTGTGTCTTTGATTAATGTGAATTGAACTTTGTTTTACTGTTAATGAAACATATCAATCAATGTTTCACTTTAAAGTTCGGCACTACCGGGCACAACTAAGAGAACTGACAAGGAGCACAGACAATGTGTACAAACATGTATTGCCTTTTTACTTGCTAAGCTACTGTTTATTCGCATATATTATAGATTTTTTTTACAGAAGGGAGTTTAAGCATGGAAAATTCACACAGCTTTGGCTACGAATCTGCCTTTTCTTTTCAAGTGTCAAAGGAATTAAGAATTGCGTGTCAAAGCACAACGTAACGAGAACACTTCCCTGTTTACCACTGGCATAATAATTGTTCCTATTTTTATTTATTTTGATGATATATTTGCAAATTATTTGATATTCAACTAAACTCAATCAAAATAAAAGTATAAAAGTAACGTTAGGCAGTAGTAACCATAACCCAAGTTGGGATTCTATAGTTTAACAAGAACTTGTCGTGTTGTGTTTTGTTTTAGACGTTAATGTGGCATATATCTTTGGTTGAATGTATACTATATGTTCATATGTTGCATATTTGTTCTTAAAGTAATTCGGAAAAAACGAAGGCAATTAAATGACAATGCAACTTATAATCCACAGCAAAACGTGTTTTGCATCTTGTAGTCTTCTACTCTAGATTAAATATTATCAGACAGAATTGCACAATAGTCAATCATATATATATATATATAGTCATACCGCATGTTTGCGCGCATTTGAATATTTCTGTAGACTAAATATAGTTCATGCAATTCGCATGCTACAAATAAGTGAATTACAGCAGTTTCAGGTGATTCGCGCCCACCGGATGTAAACGTTCTTGGCGCCGATAGTTGTTTTTAACATAAAGGAGTTATTAGGAAATCACGCAAAATAACAAAACCACCGACACCACCGATGTCCGAAAGAACATCAAAACCGTTTTAAACCAATATTAGTGAGATATAAATAGGAATAGGCTGTTTAATCAGATAATATATACTAAATATCGTTGAAACGCGTGATTTGGTAACCACTCCTTTATGTCAAAAACAACTATCGCCGCCAAGAACTTTTATATCCTGTGGGTGCGAATCACCTGAAACTGCTGTAACTAGTTTTTGTTGCTGCGCAATTCACGGTTCACTAACAATATCACCAACGAGTACTTCATAACTTCATTTCTGAATTTTGAACGATGTACGATGTGTGTGGTTTAAAACAACGCGCCTTGGCGCCTATATAATTTACATCTGGCCTGTTTGAAATTGAAAACCCGACTTATGCTGTTTTGCGTGCGTGGCATTCCTAAAGGAGTAAGGGCCCAGAGGCAAGCTCATTGTAGCACACGTGTGTGTTGGCCAATCAACTATCAAGCGGTGTGCCTTAGAAGCGCCGCTTGCTTTTGCTCTATATTCGTCCAATTGGGCCAAACCTAAATTAGCGCATGCGCAATCGTTCATTTTAAGCTCTGAAGGCAAGCGGCCCTTGCCTTGATTAATAATCAAGAAATAATCTAAACTCTTAAGCAGGGTGTATCAAGATAAGTCTTCTTAATCCACTTGACTCTTTCTAGACAAAACATCTAGAACAATCACGCAAACACTAACACTAACACTAACAAGTGTTATGCAACCACGACATTAAAATCGCGTATAAACAGTGTTCCGTTGGTGAAGGCAGAAGATTTAGTTTGAGTCCTTGAGAGACTGACTTTGTTCAGAGATTGGTCCAGAAATTTTTTACTCAGTAAAAATATTTAGGCAAGCGCCGCTTGCCTACGCTTACATGACCGGACGCCACTGAATAAATAATTTTTGATACAATAAGCAAGTTTCTGTCCAGCAGAATCATTCATTTACACTCAACTAATAACGTCAAAAACATGTTTGCTTTAGTCGCAAAAATAAACCAGTCCACAAAGAAAAGCGCAAAATATTAACCCGTCGACCTGTCGACATAGAAAGCTCAGAACACTAAACCTGTCGACCTGTCGACATAGAAAGCGCAACTGAACATTAAACCTGTCGACCTGTCGACTAAGAAAAGCGAAAAATATTAACCTGTCGACACGCGACTTCAACACTTTACTTGTTGATTGAATCGTGACGTGTCGCTAGTTGTGACGCAGCTGGTGAGTTCTTACAAGGTACATAAGCCTTATAATATATAATACATATAATACAGATTATAATCTGTCTTCTCCGAATGTTTTCTCGAGAAATAAACCACTGTAGTAGATTGAAATTATACTGGAAGAAAGATAATTCATCTGGCCACAACATACATACAGTTTAACCCAACAAATAGCTTAGTTTTCCTAAAAAAAGAAAAATACCGAACGTGGGCAAATCATAGCGGGCGCTGTTTGGATTTCGTGATGAATGATAAGCTGTCTTCTCCGAATGTTTTCTCGAGAAATAAATCACTGTAGTAGCTTGAAATTATACTGGAAGAAAGATAATTTATCTGGCTACAACATACGTACAGTTTACCCCACCAAATACGTTAGTTTTTCTAAAAAAAAGTAAAATACCGAACAGGTTCAAATCATAATAGCGGCCGCTATTTCGTGTTTCTTGCTCGTAGGTATTATAATATAAAATACATATAATACAGATTATAATCTGTCTTCTTCGAATGTTTTCTCGAGAAATAAACCACTGTAGTAGATTGAAATTATACTGGAAGAAAGATAATTCATCTGGCCACAACATACGTACAGTTTAACCCACCAAATAGCTTAGTTTTCCTAAAAAAAGAAAAATACCGAACGTGGGCAAATCATAGCGGGTGCTGTTTGCATTTCGTGATGAATTAGAAGCTGTCTTCTCCGAATGTTTTCTGAGAAATAAATCACTGTGGTAGCTTGAAATTATACTGGAAGAAAGATAATTCATATGGCTACAACATACTTACAGTTTATCCCACCAAATACGTTAGTTTTTCTAAAAAAAAGTAAAATACAGAACAGGTTCAAATCAGAATAGCGGCCGCTATTTCATGTTTCTTGCTCGTACGTATTATAATTTAAACTAGAAGTTACTATCGCAAGTGAAATGCTGCCTATAGCCATCAATCTGACAATCTCCCTGCAAAATAATGAATCGTGTAGAAATTCTGTATATCGCCTTGTGTGAGTTGTGTCTGAAGTTTTCGCAGTGAGTTTTCGGGCCTTGCCACAAATTTGCAGCCCAGTTTGCAGGCTAGCAATGAACGGCGATCTTTGTGCGCATGTGCATACATACGAAATTTGGTTGTGTTGTGGGAAATACTTAGTCACTTTATATTACCTTGAGTCCAATACTAGTAAACGATGAAAATTTCGGTCTTGGGAAGGTTTATCCAACTCCTGGAAAGTTTAAATTTTTCACGCCGAAGATTTACGCCAAGGACATCAGTAAATCATTCTGCGCTAGTCATGAACACGAAAACTAGTATTGTATCCTATTGTATGCTAAAAGATCGACCATGATGTGCGCCAGCTTGGCGCAAAATCGGCAAGTTTGTAGGCGATTGAGGCGAAGACGATTTATAATAAGACGAAGGGCCCTCACTCGAAAGGTCAAAGTTATGCCATGCTCAGCTAGTTACGTTAGATAAAGCTCCCAAGACGGAAACTTTTATTAATATAAGTGTTGTGTATAAACTAATCCCCTGGGATTCGAAAGACAAAGGGATTTTCGCTATCGGTTGCTATCGCAAACAGAAAATCTGTTGTCGATCAAAGTCACCAACTTCAACATGGCGACGGTGTTAGTCAGACGTATTATACTAGCACACACTTGAAATTTCTCTCGACCTCATCATTTCTTTTTAAATTTGTAGCTCTTACTTTCATAAAATTGAACTTTTCTTGGCAAAATGGCAAAGAGGAATGGAGGTATTATTTTTTTCATGTTTTAACTTTTTATTTTCAAAGTGATTATTTATCCGGCACCGCCGGTCTCATATTTCATATGTAAACATGTGTTAAGATAAAATGCTTTTTTGAGTTCCGGTGCCGGATAGAGATGTTTTATTTTTTCGACAACTTTAGTAAAAAAAACCTAAAAGTATATGTAGGTGGCTCGTTAAAACAGAAATTTATTATCTTGCACTAGTCTTAGACTTAGCTAAAATCAATGACAATGATCTTAATGCTTGTTCATTGGTAATTTTTAGAACTACCAGAAATCAGCTGCTACATGTATGTGCATTCAGTGTCCCCAGTGAAGAAATCAAATGGAACATCATATATCAACTGTGATATCCAGAGAGAGTCCTCGGTAGTGAGAGCTGTTTGCTTCGCTACTGAAAAACATCAAAGTCTGGAAGCCATGGCAGTGCAAAAATCCCCAGTGAAGATCCGAAACTATACAATCAGCAGGAAGTATGGGCGAGAGGACATAGTTATTCGTAAGAAAACAAGCATTGTCCCTGCCGAAGCAACATTCGATTATTTAAGTACGGACAAAAACATTACCATTGCATCCTTATCACAAGTTGCCGCTGACCAACTAGTACGTGTAAAAGGAACTGTAAAGGACCTAACTGCAGTGAAGAATGTCATATTCGATAAAAATCCTGTGAGAAAACAACAATGTTATATTGTTGATCCCTCCGGATTTATAAAGCTCATAATTTGGGGAAGCCATGTCGATACAGTTGAAGAGGGAGGGCCTTACAACTTTGACAAAGTGAGAGTAAAGGTAACAAAAGATGAGAAGTATATTAATACTCCGAAAAGTGAATGTGAATGCACGATAACATCGGCTGATCCCTTCAGTGAAAGTTTGCCTGATGTGGAAGCGATTTCAGCAACAACTGAGATTACAGCCAACATCCTTGGTGTAACAAGCACCACAAAGAGTATGTGTTGTCTTTCGTGTGGTAAGAAGGTGGCCATAAAAGGCAAGTTGGCATTTTGTGAAAACTGCAAAATATCCCAAAAGCCTGGGTCATGCAAGATGCAGTGGTACGTAAGAATCTATTTTGAAAAAGTTGGGGTACCCGAGCAGAGGCTTCGTTTAACAGCTTTCAATGATGTCTCAAATAAGTTATTGGCAATTTGTGATCTTCCGCAAACATCGTCAGAAGAAGAGCTAACCGAAAGCATCTTAGAGTTGGATTCCGTTGTTATCTCCTATGACGAGCAAACAAACAAGTTCATTGATATTGATGTTGTTGACATTTAGGCAAAGTGTAACTATTACAAACTAACTATTACATATGTTATGTTCCATAATTGGTAAACAGTTATAAACTTATAAACTACCAGTTATAAATTATGCATGAGGATTGTGCTAACACAAATCTTCATCAGGACCAGTGTTAATGGGTCAAATAGCACTTAGGCTGGCAACTGGCCATTGTTATCACCAGCCAGCTTTAATTTGTGTTTACACAACATGTATATCTGATCAAAGCCAAACTTTGTTATTTCTCTGTTGTTTGTTAGCTAAACCAATTAGTTCATTGGTGTTATAGTTGTTAATGTTATTAATGGCAACAATAGTGTAAAGACAATTAATTTACCTGGGAGTTATTTCTCTCATGTTTGTTAGCTAAACCAATTAGTTCATTGATATTATAGTTGTTTGCGTTAAGGAACAAATTTGTTGAAGTTTTAACACTTTTATTACAAGATAGTTTAAACAAGACACATTGGGAGATTGTTTGGTTAATCCATTAAAGCACAAAAGTCTCCCCTTTACAAGTAAAATCGTCTGGCGTTAGACAGAGTAAAAGAATAAAGTAGGGTGCATTGCGGCTTAATGGGTTAACTACCGAATGACCACTTTACTCTATCTAACAAACTTGGTGAATTTGTCACATTAAAATACATCGAACAGGTTCAATTTACTTCTTTTAATTGCAATTAAAGACATAAAATACGATTATAAACATTTATCACTTAATATGTTAAATAATTGGCAAGGTGTTAGACTGTATTATGCAATGCACCGCATACATTACAAAAACACACAAACATACATTACGACTATGAATGCGAAGTTAAAGTTCTGCACAATTATAATATTAAACAAATCATAAATCACTGCCACAGTAAATCACTCAGTGTGGAAAAATTGTCGTTGAAAGTCTAATTGTCTGATAATGGATATGTTAATGTCAACAAAAAGCCTGTGCCAAATGACAAGGCACTGATTGAATAAATGCATGGACACACATGGATACGGACGTCCTTGCACAGAATGCAATACTTTGAAGGTGCGAGGTATAATGGTACTAGGTACACGTGTCCACGACTTTGCATAATAATATGGTAATTGTAGAAATTAAACTATACATTTATGTTGTCCATGACCATCGCACACACTAATGCTTCCAGGTAAGTCACACAAGTAAGTTGAAGAAAATTCCAGTACACTGTACAGTTCTTAACATATTATAGTGTATCCACTATCCACACATTATTCACACACTTTGTGAATCAATCCATTATCCATCGTAGACACCACTGTAGATTATTTCCCAATGTCTAAATCAGGTGTAGTATCCAATTATATGTATTTCTAGCCCCAAAGATTTCTGGAGATGGTGTATCAACAATGTAATAATCCATTTTTTGAAGTAATAATCCATTTAATCCATTCTTTTGGGAACAAATAAGTATGTTTGTTACCACTACCAGACATTGTGATAAATATATAGTCTCCCTTGAGAGTATTAAAATTCTATAAAAAGAAAAAATGCATGAGATTTCCACAAGATTGACCTAATGTATGCTATGTCTATAAGTAGTGGGACTTCAGAACAGGCTAATAATTTGTACTGTAGAATTTGTAGAAAAAAATTAAACTTACTTCTCTTCACCTTGCCAACCATCAAACATACATACGAAATAGTGATAATATTATAAATTAATTAAAATATCATTATGTTCAATTTCTATTAAAAGAACGAAATGTGTAATATTTTTACTGTAGAATTTGTAGAAAAAAATTAAACTTACTTCTCTTCACCTTGCCAACCATCAAACATACATACGAAATAGTGATAATATTATAAATTAATTAAAATATCATTATGTTCAATTTCTATTAAAAGAACGAAATGTGTAATATATTTCATTGAGTGATACATGTACATAACAGTACATATACATACATGGGATCCACAAGTGTAATCCTTAACAATATTCAACCACAATTGTTTAACGAGCTAAACGGACTGTATGTACATTGTGCCAAACGATCTAACCTGTTTTCCTCTTCAAGCCTGAACTGCAAATTTGCTGAAGATTTTAAGCTTGTCAATCTTTCATAACTCATTGGTTCAATGACACAGGATGATAGTGTTTTCACTCTGCTGATTGCAACGTAAGAGACTCCAGCAGTTCTCTCTGACTTACCAATATCTATCCAAGCTTTTGATAGTGTGAGTCCTTGGCTCTTGTGAAATTGTTAGCAATTGCCCAAGCAAGTCTAAGGGGCAATTGTTGTCTCTCATGGAAACCATTTTCTGACTGAGAGGAAACAGTGATTGGACATATTGGGACACATGATGCTCGAGTGTCATCAAATGATGGACCTCTGTAGTTCTCAAACTGAACAATAACACCAACAGGTAAGTCTGGTGGATGATGGTTGCTTTCAAAGATAAAATCAATGACTGTTCCAGTAGCACCATTACAAAGACCAACACTTGACCATAAATTCATGGTTAACATCACTCTAGCACCCTTTGCTAAAAACACCACAGGTTCTAACCCAGACATATCTTCAGAAGGAATTTTCTTAGCAGTTGCCGATGAATGGCGAGCATTGATATGAGCAACTGGGTGCTCTAGTTTACTCAGTTGGTCATGGTTGTAATTTGCAACTTGTTCATTGCTGTAGAAGAGTCTGGTAGCATCTTCAAATTCAGACAAATCTGGAATGCCGGAGGGTTGACGAGTCAAAAGTAATTTCCAGTGATGAACTGTTGACTCACCTTTACGGAGTCGCAACAATAAATCTCTGAATGTGACTTGTTCAGAGCTCATGCCTTGCACTCGCTGATTGATGGTAAGCTTAACAACTTTATCAAACATTCTGTAAGTCTGATAGCCTTGTTCACCAACGGCATTTGACAGTTTAGCATGATGAAGAGGCTTGTCTGCTACAGGTGGTAACTGACCTGGGTCGCCAATTAAAATCAAAGATTTTCCTCCTAGAACTTTGTCATGAAATCCAGTTGCTTATTTGCAACGCTTATCTATCCAGCCAAAAGTAACTTGACCAAGCATAGAGTATTCATCAATAAGAATGTAGTCAACTCCATTAAGACTATGTTGCAATCTGCAGAGGCTTTGACCTGCAAGTTCCTTTTTACCGCGTGGGCCAATAGGTAACTTCAACAAAGAGTGTATAGTGACGCGTCTTATGTTATAAGACGCTTTGCCAGTTGTAGCAGTAACTGCACATTTACCCTGTAAAAGGTTGCGAAGTGCATTAATGAGGTCACTTTTACCAGGACCAGCTACACCAACAATAATAAAGCATAATGGTTCTTTGTCAGATGAAATACTATTAAAATGTGTATTAACAATATCATATGCAAGCCTTTGCATCTCACTGAAACTGCTGATATCAGCAACTTCATACTGTTCATTATTGACATGATCATCTTTTTTGTTTTTTATCCATGTTGGCATTTCACGAATTTGTTGCTCAGAATACTGAGCTCTATCTTGGTGCAAGTCATGTGTTAACTCTGGTGTTTGTTCTGAGTTCCCAAACGGAGTGTGAAGATCAGATAAGATCATCCATTCCTCTCGGGTATTGCCTTGCTCTTCACAAGGTTCATCTTCTGGTTATTGTTGACTTTGAATTACAGTTTGTAGTTTGTCAAACCAGTCTGGAACATGAGTTTGTGCATAAGGTGTTTGCAAGAACTCTTGCCAATGGTTAATTAGAATTTCATCAGTTGGTTCTTGGTCACCCCATGCATTGTTTGGGGGTTGTGCTCCAAGGCTTATACCTCAAAAGTTGATATCTGCAATAAAGCCCGAAATTTGGGCCTTTGGGATTTGGTGAGTAAGTAGGAAATATCCTAGGAACAACATTCTCTGGTAGTTTTGTTAACTCATTGTTAAAAACTTTGTACGTTGTAGCAAACTGAACAAAGTTCATGTTCATAATAGCTTGTGAACTGTCATATTGTTGATGGTTAGCATACACATCAAGAAGTGAATTATCAGTGCAAGACTCACCCTCCTCAATACATGCATTGTTACGTACTCTACGTCAACCATTTAGACTCACTGGAATCACTTTAAATGATGAACTATGTAGTTTTAGTGACAACAAATGATGCATTGTTTCTTGAGCTGCATAATCTCTTTCACCAAGAGTTTTCATCACTACCTTCTTGATGGCTTTGTGAGGGTCACTATTATTGTCAACATTCTGGACAATAGAATTAAATGCCTGTTTCAGTAAAGGTGACCTTGGCTCACCTTTAGCAGCATACTTGGTGAGATATTCTACACAAGCATAGTGATCAATTACAACTTGAATATCACAATTAGCTCTCCAGCCCTGCAGCTGGAGTTGTTGATGATTGTTCAATCTTGCATCATTTCTTTTAGTAACAATCTTTGCTCTATATTGTATATTGTCACCTTTACTATGAATTTCTTCAAATTCTAATTTTGTCTGAGGGCAGAGGTCAAATGGAAAATGAAATCTACATTTCAACTAATTTTCATTGGATTTTAAGACAATAGGACAATAATTTGTGCTACAACGAGTGTGTCGTTGAACCATATTCAAAAGATCTACATAATCAGATTGTACTTCAAATTCAGGAATGTCATTATGACGCTTCTGACATGGGTGGACCTCAGGTCTTATCCACATGTCCTCATCCGGTGGATTAGGATTGACAGTCGACAATAACCAATCAACATACTGACATTGTGTGTCAGCAGCTTTTTTACCAGCTTCAATATCCTGGTCTAGTTCTGTTGTATCAGGACAATCATTTTCATCCTTAAATTTCTGAGCTAGGAACCCTTTCAAAGCTGTCTGAGTAAGTTGACACAAACCTGGGTCATTATTAAGTTTAGCAGTACCATGACAATGGATACTACCTCTACCTTGGTATTCATAACGAAACCAGTGCCATTTTGCACCGAGTGTATTAAAGCCAGTGTTTAATGAAGCTTTCTAATCTTTGGGTAAAAAAACAATCTACAACATGGGGATTGTTAATAACATTTTGTCGTCTTACCTCACTAGTGGTGTTATCAGTGTTTGCTCCAAACAGAGCATATAATTCTGGCCAGTGCAAATCTGCTAATGAAAAATTAAAGAACAATGTTGGTGCTCCAACGTTAGTTATAATAGCTTTTAGTTCCTCTCACTTTATTCCAGTAAGCATTTGTACCTGCAATATTGCCAACATATCTAGACACTTTAGACATGAATATATCTGTGTTGTTACTCGCAGCCATTTCACGAAGCTCGTCAATAGTGAGATGTGCTTCACCTGGGTTTTGTTTCAGGAATATTCCACTCTGTTGTAAAATACGTTTTCTGTGAATCATATTAAACGCCCAGTAAGAAAATCTAGGGTGGTTGGCAAAACGGTACACCCATTTACCATCAATAAGTTCAGCAAATTTCAAAAGATGCTTAATTCTTTCTTGAAGAGGAACATCCCTCAAGAGACCTTGATTAGTTGGATCACCCTTCCCATCAGGGAATAATGTTGGAAAAGCCATTGTGGCCAGATGTGATATCTGATATTCAGTCAATGGCTCACTTTCAATAGCAGGCCATGGCATTGGTTCATTTGCAGAAAGCTGATTTCTAACTGCTTCCATTTCTCGTTGTTGCTGTTCACCAACAGGCAAGAAACTATTCATGTCTGTCAAGTCATTATAGACTATATCCTCAGAAGGGTTATCAGTGGGCAGGCCCAAATCTGGCATAACATCATCATGTGAGATTATTTCATCTTCAGTCTCCACAGTCATGAGATCTGCTGGAATGCCATTTTCAGGCAAAGAGTTTAATGCATCTACATTAATTTCTAATTCAGTATAATGAGAATTATTATGCACAAACCATAACAAGGCATTATGTACTTTTTCTCGTCTCACAGTGACATCTTTAAAAGTGTTATTTCTACCTTTGACCTTAACAATAATCACAGCCAAGTATTTGGGGTATCTTGGCAATGATGTTGCAAGTTCTGTTACATTTTGTGGCAAGTTAACACAATGCCCTGAGTAACCTCGTTGTCCCCCAGGTTTAATATAAACTCTCATGATAGGGAGAGCTCGAGCAATCAACATTTCCTCTATTTGAGTCAAATTTTGTAACTCATGTGGGACAGGTGAAGGAATCATAGAATTTTCAAGTGAAAACGTTTTAGGAGATTTTTTATCTCTAGAACATCGTGAGCATATATAATTATCGTGCAATTTTGGTTTAGACTTTAATGGCCATGCCTCTTGACATATAGTGCAATGACTGATAATAAATTCAAGAGATTTATGAAATTTATTACAGCAGTTTCACGTGATTCGCGACCGCCGGATGTAAAATGTTTGGCAATAATAGTTGTTTTTGACACAAAGGCGTGGTCACAAAGTCAAGAATTAAAATATATTACGCGTAAATTCGACAAATATGACGAGAGCTTATCCAATTCAACTGCGGTGGAGAGTTTTAATGCTGAGAAACCAGGGTCGTTCAGTACAAGATATAGCAGATTCACTTTCTGTTGGACGGTCTTTCATCAAAAAAATAAAAAGGATTTTCAGGGAAACAAAATCGGTGGAATACCGTCGGCCAACAGGAAAGTCGCCGATGATGCATGGTAAGATATATCTTCGTCTTTATATATAGTTTATTAGACTGAATAATGAATATAAAATATAACTTTCTATTTATTATATCTTATATTAAGTATACAATCTTGCAGTACACCATATTCTTTTCATGAGGAATATCATTGACCGATACCCCGAGATTTACTTGGATGAAATTCAAGAGTGGATGCAATATCTAACTGGGACTTCAATAGCCATTGGTACTATACATAAATATCTGAAAAGGATGGGCATGTCACGGCAAAAGGTAATTTGTTTGAAAAGATGAGAAGCACAAGTGCTTATTAATTCTTATACATTAATTTATTTCTCGTCTTACGGATTCTTAACCTCTTCTCGACAGTTGTCAATATTAGCAAAACAAATTGATGAAATGAGGAGAGCAGAGTTTAGACGAATCATGTCATCCTATAACCGTACCAATTCCTATTCGTGGATGAATCTTCCAAAGACAACCGAACCTTTGTGGTATGTTATTTGATACAAAGTTGACAAGAAAACCACTTACTCACTTTGCCTTTGCTCTATTCCAATTTTTATCCGCACACCCCTTTTGAGGAATCCTTTTCTCGCATACCGTCCTCCCTGGAATTTCCAAAGTATAAATTGCCCTGTTCCTTGGGATTTTTAGCTTTCACTCGTCCCCTGTCCCTGGAATTCTCAGGTTATATTTGCCCTACCCCTTGCAATTTACAACTGATGTTCATCCCTCTCCCAGGTAGTATTTACCCAAATTACCTATCCCTTGAAATTTCCAACTGATAATCATTTCTCTTCCTGGAATTTCCAAGGTTGCATTTGCCCCTACTCTTGCAATTTCATGGTTCCTCAACAGGGGGTGCAGATAAAAATTAGAATAGCCCATTAGGTGTATGGGTTGGGGAGAGGGCTGCATGGCCAACAGTGACCCCAGACTTGGGCACATTTTTGACAAATTCATTTGCACTACTATTAGCTGATTAGATCTTTTTCACGAGGTCTCCAAAAGTTATGCCCTGTCATGGAGGATTAGTCACCTTAGCCTCGTATGAGTAGAATTGTTGGTTATCTCTTCAGTACCTGCATTGCCTCCTCACTTTACCAACCAACTCAATTTTACAATCAATTTACCAACCAATTTACCAACAAATCACATTTCCCCCTAAAGAATCTCCTTTAATACCCTATATTTTGCTACAGGGTGCCTATGAAAGCATTATTTACATGAAAAAGGACTCAACCGTTCTTGGTACAGTAGATATGGGATGTCAATTGAATAGCTACTGTACTGTACTGTATGTCTGCATGCTTTAGAGTTTTAATCATGACATTTATCTTCTCATTTGTTCTACATGTATATAGCGAAGGTATGGTAAAAATTTGAAAGGCACTCGTCTATCCAAAAAGGACAACTTTACACGTGGTACAAGGTTCAGTGTGCTTGTAGCATTATCTGTTGATGGTATTGAAGCAGCTCATACCATAGTAGGTGCATACGATAGAGAGATGTTTGCATTTACAATGGAGAACTTTGTCATTCCAAGAGTTGGCTCATTTGCAAGACACGAAAAGTGTTCTATTGTAATCTTGGATAATTGTAATATTCACTTTTCTGAGCGTGTTTGACCTGATCAGGGAGAATGGTGGAATTTGTTATGTTCTTGCCGTAAGTATGAAATACAAGTACTGTACTTCCTCTATTACAGTAAGCCCCCCTTATAATAAACCCCCACCCTACAGTATCTGTCTTCTAAGGTAAAAACATTTCTATTTTTAACTGTATTACAGCAACTCCTTTCTGACTAAATCCATTTTGCGAGACTGATGAGGTGCTAAAGCCAGACAATTTTACTTGTCAACTGAAAAACCCTCAGTCACCAAGATCGGTTAGAGTTGGTTATAGATGTCATTACTTTCTTAATCTGCTTTGGAAAATTAAATAAGCCCCTCTTGACCGCCTAAAATTGATTATAAGCCTCCTGGGGTGCTTACTGGGGAGAATACGGGAAGTATTTGATGGTATTGAATGTTACAAAAATGGGATTTTTTATTCTTTTTGATAGTCCATACTCCCCTGACATGAATCCCATTGAAGAAGCATTTGGGGTAAGTAAGGCATGGCTTAAGAGGCATCGTGATTGTTGTGAGAAAACTCCCATTCGTTGCTCTGAAATTGCTTTGGACCAGGTAATTTAAATTATATAACAGTGACCTTATACTGTTCACAAGGGCATTAAATACTTTACTTTATAATGTTCAGTTTACTTAAAGACTAATTTAAGAATTATTAATGTACAGTATAGAATATAATGCAATCGCCTAATAAATTAACAATTAATATTGTAATACCATTAGCATAAAAGAAATAAAAACAAGGAGAGTATTGTTTAAGAATGTACATTTTCTAGGATTAACATACATTGTGTACTTGTATGAGATCATAGAGTAACACATGTTCATGTACTTTATAAAAAAACACAACAAGACAGCCAACACAACAGCAAACGATAGTTCTTTTACTTTTTTAAATCTAAACTGCATTAAACTTTTATTTATACAGAAATATGTATTATAAAGTATTATATTATAACTTAAATAATGTGAAGTAAAATTTAAATATCGAATAAGACAGACTAATCATTTGTTTAGTAGCACTGTGAATATGTTTGACCAAAACTAAACAGGTTTTGGGTAGTACAAATACAATGTTTGAACCAATCAAAGTCAATATAAAATATGAAATTTTCATTTTAGGTATCTTCAAGCAGTTCTGTCGGATGTTTTGAACACTGTGGGTACTTTGCTCCTTAATAACTGCAAATACCATACATATAACGTTTCAAAGTATAATATTGATTAAATAAAGATAGTCTTTTGCAATATCATGAACAAATTTTTTTGACTGCTTTTACAAGCGTGTTAATGTTAGTTGGATCTGTTATTCCCATGTTGCTTATAAGTTGGCTGCCAATTTGCTCACGGGCAAGGCAGGACATCAAAATACGATCCATTTTGTTTTTTATGAATATGGGAATGTACTCCTCTAGCTGAATGGATTGAAGAAAATCACAACATTCTTCAAGATTATATTCGTACAATAGCTTCTTTTGTCCATTTTGACATGGTTTTGACACATTTGACTGGGGTGAGATTGGTATACCAAAATTAGGACATACACTTGCACCAACTGACACATCTGACTGTGGTGAGATTGGTACATCTGACATGGGTAAAACGGGTATGCCAAAGTTAGGCTGTACACTTCCACTTCTTGTGGCCATTGCATGCTAAAAAAGATATACCATATATAAATATTATGACCAATTTATCCCAGCCAGAAGTGGCATTTGATTCCCTTTAAAATATATGAAGTACATTTAGACTTTATTTGATATTAATTTTACTACTGAAGTTGCTGCATCCCTTACAGTACCTGTAAAATTGTCACATTTGTATTCATCATAGCCAGGAGAGCATTTTGGAAGGTTTCATTCTTTGCCTGGTTCTGCAGTAGAATTGTTTGCAAAAGTTGATTGGTATTTTTATCCTTCTGGCCATCTTTGTTTCCTATCTGCACAACACTTCGATGTTTCGGTGGGACTCCAATTTCACTGATAAAATCTTCCCATGCAGGTTCATTGCCAACTCCTTTGGATTTGCCTGATATTATCAAATCAGTCCACAGTTTTAAGTGCCTCACACCATATCTGGTAAAGGTGCCCTTTTTTTCCAGGTCTCTTACAAGACGAATATGTGTGCTGTTCCAAACTTCATTAACATCAGCCTTTGATTTTTTTTTCTTTGTCACCTGGATTGCATGTAGTACTCATTACCAACAGGTCTTGCTCAATTCCATGTTCATCAGCATGGATATTATCCCCAAAAGCCAGTTGCCTATTTCTCTTTTGACCTGGGCTACCTATAAAGTTGAAATAGTTTTATAATGGTTACAAGCTTATTATCATTGGTGCAGCCAGAGGGATATTTCATCCCAGGTGTAATTGTTTGTGGAATATGTACTTGCTCCAGATCTATATATTGTATTGAATATTGTACATACATATATTTTCTTTCTGAACATCAATCAATTGAATTGTTTTATTGACACTATATTTTCTGTTATGAAGATTCATAGTTTTCTGCCTATTTTACAATTATGAAATTAAGGCTGGGTACTAGTCCCCAGTACCATTTAACAAAATGGGGGTATTCGAACTTTAATTCCCTACAACAGAAAGGTATTTGAGTGAATACCCAGGGAGGTATTCAAGCGAGCATGATACTCAAAGTCAAATACCATGAAGTAATTATATAAATTAAACTGTGACCAATTTATCATACAATCACCTTCATGTTGGCTTGGATGCCCTACTGCTGTGGCAGGGAATACACTCAAACACCCTGCTGGCAGAAAATATATGTGAATAAACACCAGGAGACTGGGACATAGATGTCATTTCAATATTCCCACTTTGAAACACAAAATTCACACCAATAATAAGCCACTCCCAAAATATAAGCCAATCAAAAAGTCCTTTAATGAACAGATATTTATATATGCTCTTGTGCTTATATAATAATACACATATGTTTATTTCAGAGCTACAGCAACCCGAATATTACAACAATCCAATAAAACAACATTGAAATCCTTGTTCAGTTCCCCACCCATCTTTGTCCAATCAAACATTGCACTCGTTATCTACTAACATAAAACCACAATGTGGGGCCCCTCTTCCCACAATGGAAATCATGAGGACTTATTTAAGGATAACCTCCATTTTTCCACTTATAATTTCCTAAAATTAATATTTTTTGTATTTCAAAATAGTTGGGATTATAAAAGAAGCCATAATTCTATTTTATAATGAACACTACCTGATGTACTTGGTTTGTTGACAGTAAAGCAAGCAATATTAATTGGCGCGATCTGCCCATTTTTACTGGTATATTCACTGACAGCAGTTTTAAAATCTTGATCTGTTTTGAGTGAAACACATTGTTTTGTTCCTTTCCTTAGCCAGAATAAACCACTTGTAGGGACATAGATAGCATCTCCATCATGTTCTCGTAGCCTGCTTGCAAGTTGCTGCACACTGGACTGCATGGGTATGTCGCGAAGAATATCAGCAGATCCAGAAACTTTGATCTTGATGTTTCTTTCTGTAGTCTTATACACAAATAACTGGAGTAGTCTTGCAGCAATTCTGGGAGACCGTCTTAGCTCTGGTTGATCGTCTAAAATATTCAAATGAAAAGGCATCACAGTTACATGATTCTATGGGTAAGAGGTGCATGCAGTCCTGGAGAACTCACATATTGGTATA